>VZRU01005761.1:54442-81620 GCA_013398155.1 Pedionomus torquatus | reverse complement strand
GGGGAAGCGAGGGCCGCGGCCAGGCCGGGGCTCCCTGGCGGCTCCCGGGGGATGCCCTCCGGGGCCCGCGCCCCCCGGGCCGGTGGTCCCCCGCCCGGCGCCAGTGCTTGCAGCCTCCCGCCTGCCCCTCTCCCCTTCTCCCCGAGCGGGTCAGGCGGACCTGGAAGGAGAGGCTCGGTGCGGGTCGGCAGCGGGGAGCTGGCCCGGCCCGCGGGCAGCCCGGCAGCACTGGCTGGCGGTGGAAGCTGTAGCTCGGCCAGGCCAAGCCGAGAGGTCTCACTCTGGGCGTCTGCATCCCTTTTCTGACCAGAACAGGGGTACCGAGGACCTGAAAGACAGAGATACAACGTGTGTCTTGCTGGTTTCTCTCATCTTCGATGTTTCCTTGTAAACGTTACGGTAAAAGTTTATTTTAGATCACACAGGTCTGATGTGATAGGTGTAGAAAAACAGAAGGGGTACTTTCCTCTATTAGATCAATTCCTTTGTCTTCTCATCCTTCCAAGCTACTCAACTCTCACTTGTTTTATTTGCTTATTTCCTGAAGTGTAACTCCTGAGGCCATCTGAGTGAAGAACATCTTTGTGTGCCTTTGCCAGCACAGCTGTCTGTGTTGGTGAAGATTGGGCAAAACATGATTTCCACCTGGTGTTTCTGAGTGAGCAAAAGCCCCTGGGGGTAAAAGGGACCATGCTTGTGGGAATGCCCTTCTTCTTTTGATGTATAGCTAATGGGGAATGGCTGAGCTGGAGTTAACTGTATTTGCAGGAGTGTGTGTGTGCCCAGGTGTAGGGATGATGAGGCAGTGGTGAGAAGGGCAGGTACTGGGAGCTGCAGACTCTACCACTCTGCAGCAACTCTGTCTTCAGCAGTGTTTACACTGACTTTGAGTAATTCTGTGTTTTGCTGGGGTAAAATATGCCAGTTTAGGCTGTGGAACCCAGCCCTGACCTTTCCTCAGACCAGATCTACATTAAGTTTCATTAATTTTAGATCTGCTTAGCTCTAAAAATATTTATTTTTTAATAGCTTACTTGAGACCTGAATATGTAATTAGACAAGCAGAAACACTATGGTAAATAGAATTCTGTCAATCACACAGCTATGCAGGAGAATTATGCTGTGATGCAATTATAAGGAACAGTCCCCTGTGTTTTATTATATGTAATCCTACGATGCATTTAATTTCATTGAGAGGATTTGTACCCAATCCCCTGTCTCATTCTTTGTGTTAATTAAAAACATAAACTAAGCAATAATTACCTAGAATATTAGCAATATTAACTCATCTGAAAATGATGGAACAGCTGTGTGGATCTAGACCCCTGTACGATGCTAGGAATGCACTCATCAAATGGTTTTTGGGACTGAGAATTTTGGTGGATTTCAATCTATTTATGTTTGATGAACTTGAAAATGTTTGGATGTTTTGTTTCGATTTTGTTCCTCACCAGGTTTGGGATCAGAGAGTATTGTTGGAAATGGTCTTCCAGGGTAAGGTATCCCTGGTATCTGTCAAGACTGGGTTGTGCAGTAGCTGTTGTGTAGGTTTCCTCTCCAGCTAAGGCTTTAAAAGGACAGCTAGAGTAAATATTAGTCTGGGATGTGAAATTGGTCCTGTTATGCTTTAGGATTTTGAAAGTGTTTGAAAAACTTCTGGTGGCTTGATAAACTTTGTGCTGAACAAGGTGCAAAATCACGAATGCATAATTTCTGCTATTCAGAGCACAGGTGACCCTACTGTGTTTTTTTGTGCACTTTAATTTTTTTTTTTTCCAGAAGTTCAGATTCTTTTGCATGAGGGGCATGACACTGTGCTTGGCCAGGGGTCTACCAGTAGCCTGTGCTCCTGGCACAGCAGGGTAAGGTGTGTCAGGGGCTCTTGTGGCTGACTTTGCTGGGTTGCTCTATTGCCCAGTTGCGCTCCCAGCCAACTCGATGTCCTGTGCTCCAGCTCTGAGGCCCTGCTGGGAGGTGTAGCTGTGGTCTCTGTGTCCCAACATCCCTCTCCCTAGCTTTCTGAAGCATATAGTGTAGGAGGGTTTTGATGTGTGGCTAACAGGGAAGTTGGCTCCTGTTGCTCCCAAGTATATCTAATGTGGAAGACTAATAGCTCTTTTACTTAAGGCTTGGAGGCGTTGTTGGATAGTTTCTAATACTAGATCAGATATAGTTGTTACTAAGGCACTGAATGAATACTATGGTGACTGAATTTTTCACAAAGAAGCTACTGCTTCAAAAGAAAAAAGGCAGAACAATGCTGTCATGATAGCAGTTAAAGAGCTTCTGTTATCTATTAGAGTAATGTAACTGTCACATTGTAGCGATAAGTAATGTAACTTGTCTCCCATCAGCTAGAGAGAATTGATAGAGTACTATGTGACGTAGATACTGTCTCAGCCCTTTTTGTAACACGTTACCAAATGGCTAGCATGGCTTATTAGCCCTGTAGGATCATTGAGGGGCTCTGGGTGAGGAGCTGAAAGGGGCTCAACAGTAAATTTGTGATCTTATCTTGCAGACATAGTGACTTCAAGCATGGAGTGGAGCAACGTACAGAAAACTGTTCTGTGGTCTTGTGTATTGCATGTTCCACGGTTGTGCAGGATTCGCCTGTGGCTGTAAATACTTGGCATACCTCACAGACCCCCAAACTAAGAGGCTTACCTACCTCTAATCTGTTATTGGAGTTTTATCAAGATGTGTCTCAAAAAAACCTCCAAAATTCCTTACTTAGTTGCTTGGAGAAAACGCAAAGCAAAGTCAAGCATTGACAGTTAAGCTATTTGTTTTGTTCAAGTCACTTATCATCTGTCTGGTACCGTGTATCGGGAGAGGGGAGGGAAGTGTAACCATTTGGCACCCTAGGTCAAATTGAGTCATTGTGTAACAAAACACAGAGGTGATGTAGCAGGAATTGCATGGATATGAGGCTCTGGTTTCCAATGCATGTCTTAGTTTAGAATGCGGGAAATAAATTATTCCCAACACATAAAATGCTGCAGAAAGACACAATATAATACACAGTTCCATGTCTTCTTATGAGCGCATTGCTGGGAGCTGGAGAGGATGTCATGTCTACTTCTAAGAATTTATGGTTCTTATGACCTAGAATAGGACTACTTATGGTTGTTAGTTTTATCGGATACTCTACCCAATCCTGTGGCACTCTGGCTCAGCCTACTATACTTATTCAGGAGTCTGGGTATTTAAGCAGGACAAGGAGAAAGGGCTAGCAAGGATGTGGAATTTTCTTTGTGTCTCAGCTGCTGTGAGGTGCAAAATGATTTGTTTGTGGAAGGATGGTTGCTACTGTTATGTGTTCTTGGCTGTGGAGTCTGAAGTGCTTACATGGTCTGATCCTGCTTTGGGTCTGGGCCCTGTGTGATACTTACCCAACAGAGGAGATCTTCTATTCTATAACCCAGCCTGTTGTAATTTGGCCTGGAGGACCTCTTGTAGATGGACCAAGACAAACACATGCAGTCTCTCCTCTGCCTTCTTGTTGTGCAGCGCTGCTGTTGAAATGAAAGGTGGAGAAGGACATACCAGGCATCATGGCAACTCTCAGCCTGTGGCTGCCTCCACACTGGACCTCCTGCCCTGAACAAACACCCTCTCTACCAGCTGACTGCGTGATTGGACTCGATATCTGAAATGTCCTTCCAACCTAGACAATTCTAAGTGGCTGGCAAGATCGAGACAAAGGTTTCTGCAGTGTGGAAGTCCTTTACTCATCTGGGCACTGTGTGGCTTGACCCAATCACGGCAACGCTTGTGCAGAGTGGTCCCTGTGGTGTGGGCAGGCATGGTGGGCTGCAGACCAGCTCCATCTCTCCAGCAGCTCTGGTCTAACCTCCTCTTTGATGTCCTTCTTGTGTAAGCAGGGCTGGTCTGCCTTTCTTGTTGGTAGAGTGTCTTGGGTGAGAAGAGCTACTGGGCAGGAGCTGGGTGAGGAGGAGGAGGAGGCTGGTGAAGGGGCTGGTGACCAAGGGAGGAGCTCTTTGGCTTAGTGGTGGGTAGGGAGCTTACCTCAAAACCCACACCTGGTGCCTGTGGAGGCAGAGGAAGAAAAGCAGGATTCTCAGCACAGAAACATTAGTAACTGCCTTTTTTTTTTCAGCCAAGTGTTGTTGCCTTAAGTTTTTGGGCAAAACAAAAAGCTCAATAATGTAGCATAGCATTCCCAGGATCTCTAATGCTTGGAAAGCTCATTGTTTGCGAGGATCCTTCTTCAGTTGAAGGAGGGCAGGATTTTCTTGATAGTAAGTTTTATACTGCCTGTTAACTTCAAGGGACTTGCTCCTGACTTTATGCTATTGGTTGTGAATGCTGAATCGAGCCCCAAGAGCTTGATCTTATACATCTTATACCTGTAACTTCATGTTGCCTTTTGTAGTTTTTATGAACCTGCATATGTAAAGCCCATGCCTAACTCTTTTAAATAAAACTGAAAATTTTGCAGGATGGCTAAAGCCATATTTCTGTCCAATTTATTGGAGTTTCTTCTTGCATAGCATTTACCAGAAGCTTGTAGAAAGATTTAAACGTGCTCTCTAAGAAAAGTGACTAATATTGATTGTCTCTTAATTGCAAGACTGATAGTATATCCCAGCTGGGTGAGCTTAGGAGAGGTTGATTTTTTTATTTTATTTTTTTTTTTTTTTGGTCTGCTATTCAATCTAAGTTAATTTGATTTGCAATTATTTGAAAATGGTCACTGACAATTGCAGTGCTTTTGAAAAGAAGCTGGCTGGTAAAGAAGGTATGGATTTTCAGTGGTTTTGTTTTTCTGCCTCAAGATAAGCAGAGAGAAATTACACATCAAGGAAAAGAAATTGTGGAGGTGCAGCCACATTCTCTCTGTAAGTTCATTCTGTGTTTTTGGAAATGTTGTTCTAAATAATTAGCTCAGTAGAAAGTTACTGAGTACACTGTTCTCTTTGAAGCTGGTAGGGATTCTGCTATCAGAGTGAATATGGGAAAGGAGTATGAAGATCTCACCAAGGTAGAGTAAAAGTAGCAAAAGCAAGTTACTGGAGTCCTACCAGTCCTCTGACAGGAATCCTGTAATATGTAATTATCATATACCGTTTGGAATTGGTGAACCCATTTGTATTGGGTGTTACATGAAAAGACTGTAAGCGATGCTCCACTGTGAAGGATTCTGGTCTGTGAAGACAATGTATATCAAGAGTATAGGATGAGACAAAGGAGGTGCATTTTTACTCCCAATCTCGGAACAGGGTCTCCAAGATAGCCTTGTAAATGGAAGTTCCTGGAAGATGTCTTACCTGTGACTTGTTGCTGAAGAGTAAAAGCCCTGCTTTGCATGTAAGCAGATGTTGTGTTCCTGAGTTCTGAAAAGTCTGAAAGCACTGAAACATTTTGTATAGTATTTGAAAAATAAGAGACAAATCCTTAACTACAAATTACAGCTGCTCCTTTGCAGCCAATGGAGCAGTGCCAATTTGCTCTGGAGGGTGCTAACAATCATCTCCCCTAGTCCTCATGTGTATAGGCTTAGAGACAGAAATGACTTTATTCTGAGGGACTTTCCTCAAACAAACAAACAAAAAAAAGGCAACAAAACCCCAAAAGCTATTCTTGTTCCTCATTTTACCAGCTCTAGAATGTGAATGTCAACTGGCCATATGCCCAGGACCAAACAGTGCTTTAAAGTTGGTCTCGCAAGTGCCTCGTAAAGGAAAGGAAAAAACAAAAACTTTTTTGACTTCTAAATGGATCTTTTTGTTTGGTTGGTTGGTTTTTTCTTTTTTTTTTCTTTTTTCTTCCAACATTATGTGTTTGACTTCTAGTTTGTATTTACTGGAAAGCATGGATTTGCATTCAGCTCCAGGGGTCTTTGAACCTGACTTTGTTGAAACATACTTCCAACATGAAAGTAACTGGAACCCTTACTGGTTTTTCTTTCATGCATCAAGTGTATTGTATGTGTTGCTACTCCCTTTCTTAACTTGCCTGTGGATCCATAGCTGTCTTCCTCATAATCCTTTGCTTGGTAGCTTCTCTTAATGGCACACTCTTTGAGCATATGCCACAATATGTATTTAAACACTTTTGAGAATGAATGTGTGAAAGGCAATGAAAATCCTTGCTTGACTAACCTGACTGAGCTCACTGGTCAGCAGAAGACTCAGAGCCATGGAACATGTTAGGATGGCAGAAAGCAGGTCTGAATGTGTGGTCACAGAGGCACCTTGATTCAGTGCATGGAGAAATGCTATTTACTGTAGATGAGTACCCTCTTTTGCCTTCCTGTCCTGCGGATGTGTGGACTCTGCCTGGCAAAAGACTGGCAAGTGGTCTGGCACTGGCAGTTTCTTCTCTGTGGAACAATGGACAGAATTGCCAGCTGTTGTTTCCCAGTTCAACCTGTGCCAGTGTGGCAAGGTGCTACCTTTTATTCAAGCTTCATGCTAATGCTGGAAGTGCGCCTTGTGTTAACTTTAGCTTAGGAATTAAATAAGTCCCAGAGTGAGGTCTGGGTATGCCCACTGCCAGGTTTGGGTCTGCTTGTGTGGGAAACTGCTCACCACTTTCTGCAGTTTTCTTAAACTTAATTTCTTTCTCTCTCTCTCTTTTTTTTTTCTTTCTTTAACACAACCACAAAAGAAAACCATAACCTTTGCAAAAATAAACATGCCATCCTCTTGCTAGCTGAGGCCTTGGCATGCTTTATGATTTGGAACTTGCTGAGACTATAATTTCCTAGAAAAACAGTTAGATACTGGCAACTATGAGGTGCCGACACTCAGTAAAATGTTGTAATAAGCTGTTTTAGCTAAAGCTGGGGATATAAAAAAAAATATTAATATCTTCGCAAATTCACATTAAGGTGAAAAATCATAACTTGGACACTTTAAATAGCTTGGGGGGAAAGCGGCCAGGGTTCTTGCAGTGTGTTTGCTATGGGCTGCACCTGTTTGGTTTGCCTGGCTGGGAACCTTAAGGGTGGTCTGGATTATTCAAATTTTGTCTGCCCACGTGCCAGAGTATAGCCTCAACTTGGTACATAGGCTTTACTAGCGTCTGTCCAGAGATAGCTGTTTAAAATGGTGGGGTTTTTTAGAAGTTGACAAGAGTTCAGTTTTGGGGGATGTGAGTAGGAAATGTGGATTTTCAGTCCTGTGACACTTACTGCTAGTAGTTTGAACTTGATTCACTTAAATAGTAGCTGCAGTAATGCTCGTCCTAAGGGTTTCTCTGAACGTGTTAGATCTGGCAGTTGCTACTGAAGTAGTCTTAAACAGTTGAAATTTTAGAAAGTTATCTGAGCTATGAGTAAACTTTTCCCCTAGTTAAATATCAGACTTGTAAAGCTATTTAGTTAAGTCAATTGCAAATGTGAGTCAAGAGTCTACTACCCCTTCTATGTTCCAGAAAGATGCCATCCCTGCCATGTGAGAAATAGACTGTAGTCCTACTTTAAATTGGGGTAGAATCCAACAGCTTTTAGTGCAATATAAACAATAATCAGAAGTTACTGCACAGCAGCAATGTTTGAGTCTTACCAACTTGTCACCAGGAGTTATTAAAAAAGCCTCAGTTCTAACCCGCATTAGTGGTCTTAATTTTATGTAGTATATGCATCTTTGCAAACTGTGTAACTTGGACTTTTTGTCTTATTAGATCTGAGAAAAATGAAGATTCACTATCAAGTGAGCAGCTAGCTTTCCTTTGCTTAATTCAAATGTTCTGTTTGATGCTTCCATAAACATTCTTAGTTCACGTATGCTGCACTGATAAAAGCACAGCTCATCCACTTTGGGAGGAACGTCTTACAAAGGTATTTTCAACATTTGCTTTGCAGTATTAGAATATTTTAACTTTATTACAATTTTTTTCCTAGAAGATATCATCTGCCAAGATAAATATTTGGTTTGTTATAGTGGAGATTCATTTTTTGATGTCTGTATGAAAAACATTATTTCATCCCTTGGTATTTCCTAAATGACGGGGCATATGGTAGCTATCACTTATGCTATATTTCCCATATGGTTAACAACTCTGGAAGCCAGAGGAGTGTTTTAGGTCTGTCTTGCATGTCTTGTTCCTTGTTAAAGATAGTACGCTGGCATGTGCACACCCTTTGGGCAGATGTACCAGGCACCTTCCTTTACTGCTGGTAGTCTGCTCTTTGCCATGTCATAGTCTAGACATGAGAACCATTGCATTTGCTGCTCCATAGTGAGCTGGAGGCATACTCTTTTCTTTTTTCAGTATCACAGTCTGACAGCTATGTTTAAGTTCAGCTTTTTATTTAAGGTTAATTTCAGGCCAAAGAATACAGAATATTGTGTCAGTTTCACTGATGCTCTGTGTGTTGCTTTTATAGTATTCTCTGTTCTGCTTAGCATTTTAAAGTTGTTTTACATGTATTAAGAACAGAAATTAGGTGATAGTTGTCTTTACTAGACTATTACTAATAACTATCTAATGGTTAGAACACTGTAAGTTCTAATGTCGATAATCTAGTAATAACATTCCTGGCAGGCTTTTGGTTATGTCCCTGGAGTATGGAATGTAAAACTGAGGATTGCTGGGTGGAGACATAAACTTGGAAGTAGAGCATTGAACAAAGTCTTAATATCAGCACATTGTTTCATACCACCTTTTCCTTCACAAACAAAAGTATGTGTTTATCAGTGTACTTAAAAGTCCTGCTAGGAGGCAATGTATCTGTTGTGATGGGAGGGCTCCTTGGGTTTTTATTTTGTTGGGCCTTCCAGTTCCCATGAGCAGAGAGGTCATGTTCACTGTGCAATCCTGTCTGTGAGCATGTTTCCTTTCCAGGAAGGGACAGGCATGTAACACTGGTTACTGGTGTTTCCTCTGTGTCAAGATGGAGCTTGATTTTGGGGCCCAACAGAATGGGAAGGTAGCCTTTCAGTAGCAGAAATCTTCATTTGGAACATTGTGCTGGAGTCTGATGCATTAAAATGACAATGAATCTAAAAAAGGTAGATTATAGGTTCAGCTCATGCTCAGTGAGCTTTCCATTTGTAAAGGTGTTTATACATTGTATAATTTCAGCTGTGAGTGGTGCATCAGTTTTTTCCTTGTTAGCTCTTTTCTAATTGTCATCAGTTAGTGCTTTTCTAATTGACTCACTTTGATAAATGAGTGCTAATACAGCCTAGGCCAACAGGTCATGTTCAAGTCTTGGAACTGTGGTTAAAGGTCTGGACAAAAATAAAACATCAAGTGTAGCAACTTACAGGTTGAATACGCTACCCCTGACATCTGTAAAGCCCATACAATCTCCAAAGAAAAGATAGCTCATGCAAAGTTTCAGCAAAGTTCATTATGTATGATGCCTGTAGGGTGACTCTTTCAGGATTTTATGGAATCCCTTGCTTTTATTCATCTGCTATTTGGTGGTTAGCATAGAAAGCTAGTTGTCATTGCAAACTTCTTGTTTCAAGCTTACCAGCTTTCAGTTGAAGGCAAGATGTTTATTTGCATGGTTACTTAAACCCATTTCTAGGCTTGCATCTTTTCCCTGCCTTTCAAGCAGTCATTAACGCCAGCAAGGCTTTAGACCTTCCTCTTTCAGATCCAGTTCAGCAAAGTACCTGCACTTGTGTCAGTTCCACTCTACCGTGATCAGTTTCAGTCCCTGCTGTACAAAAGACGTGGATAGGCTGCAGAGGATCCAGAGAAGGGCCACCAAGATGATCAAGTGACTGGGAAGCCTGCCATATGGGCAAATGCTGAAAGAATTTGGTTTGATCAACCTTGAGAAAAGAAGGCTTAGGGGAGACCCTATCACCATGTTCCAGCATTTAAAGAGTGGTTACAGAGAAGATGGAGACTCCCTTTTTACAAGGAGTCTCATGGAAAACATGAGTAGTAATGGGTAGAAGTTAGGGGAATTCCAATTGGACGTGAGAGGAAGGTTTTTCCCAGTACAAACAATCAGCCATTGGAATAATCTCTTCAGGGAACTGGTGGATTCCCCAGCACTGCATGCTTTTATGATATACCTGGACAGGGTACTGGGTCTAGACTGTGCTTTTGCCAAGAAATGTTGTACCAGATAATCCTTGAGGTCCCTTCCAATCTGGTATTCTATGATTCACCTTGGGTCTGTGTTATGGATGTGTATGTTAATTCTGAGTTGTGCATAAGGTGATCATCATTTAAATGCCAGACCTCCCAAGGCTACACATAAATGTCTTAGGTTGTTGGTGAGTGGTGAAGTTATCATTTTCAGGGGCAGTCTCTTGATTTCTGTTCTTGGTGGTTATGAAATGGTAGATGAAACTGTTCCAGCCCAGTGGTGTCAGTGTAATTTTTATGTGGGTATAAAACATGTGAGTGTGGGGATAGGTATGTTTCTGTGTAATTTTCTGCATTTGAGGAGGTTGGAGAGAGATGCTTTTTTTGTGACAAGCTGCTAAGATGCATGGCAGCTGTTTGAAGGTGCTTGTGGGCTTGGAATGTGGTTTTGAGAGATTAATAAACGGAAGTTATCGAAAGTTCACTGAACATGCAGACTTCTAACAAGTAGCTGTTGCTGCTGAATTCTGCAGTGCTGGTAGCATGGAGTAGTCAGTGTTTGGTGCTGAACAAAGCAGCAATGCTAGAAAGCTTTGACATGTCACTGGAAGGAGAAATGGAACTACAGTGCAAAAAATTTAGATCTTCTTAAAGCTGGATTACAGTCTAGGTCTCTTTCCCATATGTATTGCTAAACCATAAATTCCCTGGACAGAAGGGAAAACTGTGGTTATGTCCTGAAGAATATAAATTTTATCTGAAGGGAGAAGGGGGTGGGGGAAATTTGGTTTAGTCCTTCAGGTTAAGAATAAATGTATGAGCTGAATACAGTCAGGCTGGTTCTGTTAGGCTTTGGGCTGTAAAGGTAAGCAGAAGAGCTTTGCCAGTAGCAGTTCTAGAAAGTCCAGTTGATTGTAACAGCCCCTCTGAGCTGGTGAGGGAGGGGATGGGAAAAGCGGACCAGCAGTCCCTCTAGGCTTATGTTTTCCTGGTTGTCAAGGGGTAGTCGGCATCAAATGCCAGCTGATTACTTGGCGGGCAGGAGGAGGTGAGTGCTGGTCTCAGCAAGGTCTTTCTGTACAGCTTCTTTTCTCCTCTGTGCAGGCCTTGGGGGAAGTAATGAAGCATGCTTGATTTCTGTCTTTGGAGGAAGCTGATACCAGCTCCCAGCTGGGCATTGTTTGTGGTCACCCGTGCTATGTTCATGGTAGGTGTTGGGGTAGGACTTTGCGAGTAGGAGGAGATCCTGACTGTGTGAGGTTCATGGTTTGTGAACTGTAAAAGAAAGATGCTTACCTCCTCCTTGATTTGCCTTTTGATGCTATGGTTTTGGAAGGCAGAATGGGAAAGAAATAATGAGTTTTAGGAGTGGATTGGGTTCTCCTAGCTTAGCCGCAGCAGGTAAGGTTACTCTGTGGAGAAATTTGTGCCTCCTCAGGGATGTGCCTTAGTATTTGTGCAGGGGATGCATCATAGCTGAGGTACAGAAGAACAGAGAAATGAACTTGGTGTTTATTTTAAGAGCCATTGATACTTTGGTGAAGGTTTTCTCACATTGTTGAATTTATACACAGAAACTGTATAAAAATAACTGGCACCAGATGTAGAATCAATAAAATAATGCTGTGTTGAATCTTGAAACTGGTATGTAACCACAAGAAATATTTCACCCATTGGCAGCTTTCCCTTTATTATTTACAGAAAGAGAATGATGGAATTTCTGTTAGCTATTACTCAATTTAATTTTTCATTTGTAAAATGACCAAGGAAACCTGTATCGCTGTATGCTTTGCCCCAGCTCCCCATACACAATGATTGCCAATGTTTGTTGTTAGCAGTCATGGGAATTTTCTGGTATCGATGTGTCAGCAAGAATTAAACCGAGACAATATCTGGTCATCTGACTGCTGCCTCTCTTTCTGGGTTTGGTTGCATTAGATTCACATTAGAAAGAAAAGAAAAAAAAAAAACAAAAAAAAAAAACTGACACTAACAACCTCTATACTTGACCTATGTATATAGTAACCCCAAATACAGCAAATATTGTGGAGTCACCGATGTGTTTTACTTCAGAATGGTCTGCTGTTGTCAGTACTTTGACCCAGTTTCACCATTTCACTTAATGAGGCTTATTTCAAATTCTTTCAAAACACTTTATCCCAGGAGAGAGGAGAAAGAAAACACATTGTTTACACAAGTAAGCTACTAGTGGAGAATTAAACACCCACTCTTCCTTCTTCAGGAGTTCCCCTGCTAATAGTTTCTGTTATGAGTTCATAGAAGAAAGATAAATTTTTAGTAGTAATCAAGTGGTCTTGATGTGATGGTTGCCAATGATTATACTCTCTGGACCACTGGAGGTTCAAAAATAGATTGGACAGAGAAGGAAAAATTGCTCACTCTAAAAACCTAGGGATGGGCAGGGCCTTCTTTCTTCCTTGCCTGGATTAAGATAGCCTGGGAGAGGCTTTAATAAGAACTAGTCAATGGCTGTAGCATCAATACCTGCCTCTTTATATGTGTCTTGGTCTTTTGAAGGACTTGAGAACAGAAGCAAATAGGAGAGTGACTAGGGTGAGGATCTTAGAACACCTTATCAAATTCAAATGTGATGTTGGAAGAAGGGGGAGGAATGAGAAGGCTGCTTAAACCTGTGTAAAATGCCAGATCTTGGAGATGTCTCATATTACATGACAGCTGTCTTTGCAGGATCCTTATGCATGCAGATGGCTATGAAGAAAGGGGTAGAAAAGGAGAAGAGCTTTAGTATGAATTAGAAAATAGGTAAAACTGCAAAATGTTAAGAGAATTGTGTTGGTGGATAGAAAACTTACAGGTAGAGTGAGGAAATCTGGGGAAGAAAGTCAGCAAAGTCATGGGGTTTCATCCGTAGGGTTCAGCTGCAAGAGTGAGCGTGAGGTGGATGTAAGGGTTGGGGTAGGAGTGACTGGGCTGGTTAGGATACACAGTGAGGGAGGAGAGCTAGTGATAGACAACCTGATGGAAAAAGGGAAGAGCACCAAGAAAGCAGCAATAACCATTGCATTGTTGGCGACTTGCAAGTCAGCAGTGACAAAAAGAGGAGCATTAAGATGATGGAGGTACTTGAGGTGGTTATCAGAGAGAAAGGTTATAGGGAGAGGGAGCAATTGTCCCCCGAAGGAGGATCAAGAAGAGCAAAATGAGGACAGGAAGGGTGACCGGTGTTTATGTGACTTGGAAGTTACACAGATTGAGACCAAGCCAGGAAGCTTTGAGGCTAACTTTGTCGGTTCCATGGCATGTTTATAAAGAAAAAAAGGAAGAGGAGTAGAATTAACTTGGGACAGATATTTCAACAGCCTTGAGCTTTGAATTTCCTGGGTTTCATTGGCATGTGTCATAACCTTTTTGGTTTTGCTCTTCAATGTTTGTTTTCTATAATGAAATAGGACGGAAGAAGAAATAATAAAGGTATGTCATGTTTGGCTTCTGTCATTTATTTGTTCAAACTATATTTGGAAACTAAATTGTAGATTATAAATATTTGGTATTGGAAACTCCTTTGTCCCTCAAAAAGAAAGCATCTCAGGAATGAATTCCCCACCCCTCCTCCCAATAAGAAACAGTTCAGCTATATGAAAAAAAAATAAATTAATATTTCAAAGATAAATTCATCAAAGTTGTGGTTGGATTTTTTTCATTAAACCAGTCTTATGGTCTTGTTCCTTATGGGAAATGTACAGGGGCCTGAAATGATTCTGAGGATTTAAACCTCAATCTCAATTTTTCCAGATAGGTCAGCTAGGGACAATGCCTTGTATTCTGCCATCTGCAGGCTTTGTTATGAAGAACTGTCAGACTGCCCTATTTATGCTTCCCCCTTTGCTCCCAACCAGATCCTTAAACAGGCAAGAAATAAGAATGTTCAAATTAAGTTTGTTTTCTACCTGGGATCTTGTGTGTTGGTTTTGTTGTTGTGTGGTTGTTTGTTTATTATTTTTTTTAACTCCTAGTAACATTACGAGATACAAGTCTAGTCGTTTCATCTCCTATGATGCTTGTATGACATAGCTGAAACAATGACACGAATGCTGTGCTTTGGGGATTATCCCACTTGCAGTGTTTGCACACTTGTACAACACCGAACTGACTCACAGACGTGGCACAGTCTGTTTTTTTCACCGTGTCTAGTCAAAGTGCAGTTCGGGAACAAGTTGCACATTCTGAGCTTGAAAGTAGCTTTCACTCTCCAGAACACAGATTAGCAGCACTGGAGTGAAGTAGCGCAGGAGGCCTGAAGTCTCTAGTGGGGCAAACCCAGTTCACCAGTCTCTCTCTTAAAGCGAAGGTAATGATTTCTGTGTTGAGTAGCTTACCTGTTCATGGCCAGTAGATCCCAGAGAGGATAGGCCTGTGAAAGCTCTCTCTGGTGTAGGCACATTTTGCTGACTGGTATATTTATGTGGGAGGTCTTCTTATGGAGCGCAAGTGAGTTGGGTTTAACTGAGTGATTTTTCTTGCAGTCTTTTATGTGTGCAAAACAAATAGTTCATGCCATAAGCACTGCTCTTTTAAAATTTTTCTAGTGAAAATATTTTCTTTAGCTCATTGAAAAATGAATCTTGCTTGGTTCTCAGCTCCACGGTTTGTTGTGTTTGTGCACTGATTCTACAAGAAAAGTTGGTAACCATTTTGGAAATGTGCTACAAAAGTGGCGCCTCAGGTGGTGTGTTCTGCAGAAGTAGTGAGTGCTGAGCAAATAAAGCATCAAATTGACTGTAATGTCTATGTGCCTATGATGGGTGGGTGTTTAAAATGAACAGCACGACCACAAAAACTTGCATATGATTTCCATCATATAGTCCATTGGATTACATTAGCTTCTTGGTCAGAAAGCAGTAGAGGAAACGTAGCTAGTGACATACAATTGCTCTTACACCAAAAGCAAATACACGACAGAATAGCCTGGATCTGCTCAAGGCAGTCATTTGGTGCTGACCCGGTGTAATCCAGTTTGTAGGAAGCTTTTCATTCTTAAACAGGCATGTTGAAAATTTGTTCCTTTCAAGATCCAAGCATTTAAATGGATTTACGCTAACTGGCCCAGAACATATTGTCCGCTTATTTTAGGAGGGAAAATTGAAGTTCAGTCTCTCTCATTTTTCCCATTTATTTAATGATAGATAAATGTTTGCCAATCATTCACTAAGTGAGCTGTCAATTTTCTTGTATGTATTTTCCAGGGGTAAATAAATACTAGTTGTGGTTTGTTTAGACAAAATGTCCCTGTAGAAAATGGACATCCAAACTCTTCTTGCTCCTGCTGATACCTGGCTCCAACAGTACAATAAATTGTTTGCTCAGAGTTCGGAGCTTTCTACATCTAGAGGGGTTTTCTCACCCACCCAGTGTGTTTGTGTACTCAGCTGTGCATCACTTGCTAATAACTACAAGCTAAAAGTGTTATTAATTATTTAACATTATTTGTTTTCTGATTTTGTGATTTCTATTGGGTTATGCAAATGTAGTAATTCCTATGTGGTGAGAATTAAAAAGGGATTTTGAAGGCGTGGGGGCTCTTGCCCCTGTGAGAAACTTGGGAAAGAAAAATAATATTTTTTCCTCTGATTGTTTGTTTTGAAAGAACAAGTTAACATAAATAGAAACAAAAAAGAAAAACAAAACAAAACTGAAGCAAGCTGTAACATGAAGTCTTCTACTTGACTTTAATATTTGTCGTGTATTAAACAGAAATTCAGTGGTGAATGGGAATACACATGTTTCTGTGAAATGCTGGCAAAAAACAGAGGTTGGAAGAGGCCTCCAGAGGACAGCTAGTCCAGCCTTCTTTCCAGTCAGATCAAGATGCTCAGGACCTTGGACCACTGAGTTTTCTGTATCTCCAAGGATGAAGACACCTCTGCCTCTGGAGGTCCTTGTTCAAGTGTTTGAATGCCCTTGGATGCCATTGAGCTGAAAAACCCCAGTTGTTCCACTTTGACTTTTGTCTCTTGTCCTTCTAGTAATGTGCTTTTTGGAAGAGTTTGATGCTCTTTTCTACACCTTCCCATTAAGTAGTTGGAGAGAGCAAGAAGACCTCTCCTAGCAGAGCTTTACAGAACAAAGAAAATTTAATTGAAATGAGCCAAAGGGGTGTAGCAGTTCTCTGTAGTTTGGGGGTAATGTGTCTGTGTGTCTCAGTGGAAGTGAGTTTCTTTCACATGTGCAATTGAAATTCATTCTTCTTTTGTGTCATCTCTTCTTCTTTCTTTGTGATGTCTCCCACTCCTCTGATCATAGAACCACTCTATGATTCTATTATGGAGTTCCAACCCCCTGCCATGGGCAGGGACACCTCCTGCTAGACCGGGTTGCTCAAAGCCCCATTCAGCCTGACCTTGAACACTTCCAGGGATGGGGCATCCACAGCTTCTCTGGGCAACCTATTCCAGTGTCTCACCACTCTCACAGTAAAGAGTTTCTTTCTAGTATCTAATCTAAATCTACCCTCTTTCACTTCAAAGCCATGACCCCTTGTCCTATCGCTCCGTTACCTGATAAGGAGTCCCTCCCGTAGGCCCCTTTCAGCTACTGGAAGGCTGTTATAAGGTTTCCCTGGAGCCTTCTCTTCAGGCTGAACAACCCAACTCTCTCAGCCTGTCTTCATAGGAGAGGTGCTCCAGCCCTCTGATCATCTTTGTAGTCCTCCGCTGGCCCTATTCCAACAGGTCCATGTCCTTCCTGTGCTGATGTCTCCGGAGCTGGACACAGTACTCCAAGTAGGGTCTCATGAGAGCAGAGTAGAGGGGCGGAATCACCTCCCTGCACCGGCTGGCCACACTTCTTTTGATGTGCATCACACCTTTCTTTCCTCTTTACGTGCACTGATGACAGAAAAGGGTTGTCATATGTGACTCCCATCATTACAGTATCTGAGACTCTGTCAGGGCTAAGTGATTTCCTCCTTGAAAAATAAAACAGTTTTCATGGGAAATGATGGCTAGTTACATATCAAAGGTCTCACCAAATCTGAGGCTGGTTTCTTAATTCTTGTGAGTGCATTAATCAGCGAGGTTTTTTGTCTTAATGGAAATGTGCATGGGGTCAAAGAACATATGCTTCTTGAAATCACAAAAAAATCTTTGGAAGAGAAAGATAATGCCACACTGTTTAAATTTGTCTCATTGAGGTAGACGTGTAATCCTAAAAGTGATTCAAATGCTCCCCTTGCTGTTGGGCTAATTCTTCTGAAAGTGGCTGGAGGATGAGGTACTAGCAGGAATTGGAGAGCAAGTCAAGTTGAAGTGCTGGCAGTGTGAGTGTCAGGGCTGGCTGGTACTACCAGAGTGTGGTGGTGGTAGTCTCCACTGCTGCAAGCAGTGATGGCAGGCACTTTTGCACTGACACTCCTTTTTGTATTGTTAAGTAACTTAACCTGCTGACTAATATGTAATTGCTCAAGTGAGGATGCTAATGTTGCGTACAGGCTTGCACAGCCTGTACACATCCTGTGGATTGTGTCTTGATGTGTTATTCTGCAGCTCCTTGATACTGTGAATGCAGTTTTAGATAAACGGCCTGAGTTCACATGGTCCACAAAATTACTATTTCATGTAATAGGCTTAAATAAAGAGAAAGGTGAAACTGTTCCTAACTAATACTAAGGGCTAAATTGAGACAGTTGGTCACATGTCTTAACAGTTTTTACTTAAAAATTCAAATATTAGACCTTAAGTTGGTCACATGTCTTAACAGTTTTTACTTAAAAATTCAAATATTAGACCTTACCATGGACCCAGCTGAAATGATACTGTATATTTAACTGCCTTAAGTTATTACATCCAGAGGAAAAGAAGTGTACTGAAGAGGAGCAGCTGCTTCTATCTGAAACCAAGATGTCAAGTGTTGTACATTTGACCTGATTCCATACCGTATAGGTAGAACACTAGGTCAATGGGGATCCAATGGCACAATTTACATATTTTCTTTTGAATATGTCACATGGAAGATGAGCCTATGATCAACACCAGGATGAGAAAGTGCTTTTTATTCTCTGGTTAATCATTGTCTTGATGTCTCATGCTGTGCTGAAGTTGAGGTACACAGCAAGTGACACTTCCAGTATTTGTATTCAACAGTCTCAGGGCAAGCAGCACAAGCTTTTAAGCAGGGATTGGAATAGCAGGTATGCTCAGTGACTTCTGAGTTTCTTATAGACTCTTCTTGCATGCTCTTTAGTGTGCTCTATATTGAACCCCATTCCAATACTTGTGGATGTTAATGGCAAACTTTATATTGATTTTATGAAACATAGAATGTGTCTTCTTGGGCACTGGCTACCTCCTGAAAATAGTTTGGTTTACAAATTCTGACTACAGAATTGAGCAGAGAATAATCATTGCAAAACATTTCTTAAGGAATAATGAAAGAGTTGCTTGCAATTATAAAATAAAGGTTTAATTTTTTTAATAGGGAGGTATATATGAAGCACATCAGTGGTGCAACAAACAGAACTAGAAAGCATTATTGCATCATAGTTGAAAGAAGCTATGTTTTGTCATTATTCACTGGCATAAAAACTATTTAACATTTGATTATGTTTTTTAATAGTGAGAAGCCCAAAAGATATTTAGGGTTATCTATTATTTAATTAATAATTTAAAAAAAAAATACAGCTTTTGCCTTTCTTTTAAGGTCACTTTTCTGTCTTGCCATATATGGCTAAGTTTTACTTCTAAGGTCAAACAAACAACTTTTTAGTTCTGTCTGCTACTTTTTTTTTTCCTCCTCTCTCTGTGCTGCAAATGTAATCCACTTCAATGAATTATATGAAAAAAACTTTTATCAAAACAAATTTGTTTTGCCTTATCTCTGAAAATTGAATTTCTTTTACTGGAAATCATCTGAAACTCACTCCTCAGTATTTCTAAAAACGCTGGGCAAAATGAACAAGAGCTTCACTGTACATAATATTCTGCCACATTGGAGAAATGTTTTAAAATGAAATCACGCATGTTTGGGAGCACTGTGGAAATCTAGCTGTCTAATGTTTCTAAAACAGTTTGGACCTGATGATGAATGCTAGAAATGCAGTCTTTACTGCTTATGCCAACCTGAGTAGTAGTATAGATCAGTACACATAGTCTGTGTTGCCTGCTTCGCTGCCTCTGGTACCATACACTGAAAGTTTGTATTGGCACTTGATGGACCTGCGAGGAGACTTTGCAAGTGCAGAATGTTATAAATAGTGTGCTTGACTGTGCAAAGAAATTGTGCTTCTGTTACCAGATTAAGAAAATAGATAAAATTAATTCCTGGCTATTGTTCATAAGCCTCTGAGGTATTTCAGCAGAACAGAGGGAGCTTAAGATTTGAAATTATCTGAAGAATGTGTTGTGTATGAATTACTGATGTCCATTGTGGTGGAAGAATTGTGGTGTTGGTTATTTTTTTTCCTTTAGGCAGGTGAATACTATGATAGTTCAGATATATTTTAGAAGGTTTCAAGTTGTCCAGTGAATTTAAGGTACCAGAAGTCAATTTTGGTTTAAAAACAGCTATCATAAGCATGGAGCATCAACCGTATCACCCTGGCTTTTATGTGTGGCTGGCCTGGCTTATTCTATTGACTTTGAAAAGGTTTGATATGTACCTGCTAACCTTTCTAAGGAGTGTCTTTGGCAGTTCTTCCATTAAGCCATGAAGGTTAACTTCAGTGAGCTTAGTCTCTGTCCCTAGGCCCTCCCTGTAGCCTGGGAGTGGAGAGGCAGGTTCAGGGGATCTCTGTTAAGTGTCTGTTCTGTGTCTTCCTCTCCAGAATTACTCTTCCCCCACGGTCTGAGAGACATCCAAGAGAGATTTACCCTCTATGAAATAAAGTAGTCCTTGTTATTGTCTAGTGCCTCAATATAAGGCTCTGCAAACAAGGATAAGTAAAGTATGAATGGGATTAATCCATCAGAGGAAAGACCCTCAAGCTCTGGCAAATAAACTACAAGGCATCATTTCATATTCATATTCATCTTCTGTATTCAAGTGTTGCAGGATTTCTTTGCCTGTATATTACAGATTCACAGAATGGTAATAATGGAGAATATTGATCATGAAGTAATTTAAAAATTTACAGATCTGGAAGACAAATACCACATGAATACTTAGAATCTTGGTGTACGTTTTGGCACATCCTTAGAAATGTAGGTGAAGATATTCCTTTCCTTCTGTCAGATTGTCTGCTTTAGCAGGAAAATCTTATTTATACTTTCTCCCCTGTCTTCTGAAGTTTGGCATGTCTACAGATACTGTGCATGCATTAAACAATTATGTGTGTCCTTCAAAAGCACACTGCAATGTCCTTGGCTTTCAGAGTCAGCATGCTTGTGGTGTTGATTTTTTTTTTTCCTCCTCCCCCCCCCCAAACATGATGAAATAGAAATTGTTGTGTATCGGTAACTGTTAGGTGTGAAAGAGTAAATTGTAGAAAAAGATGCTGTACTAGCTGCAGCTGTCTAATACCAGAATAAACATATTTAATCACTTAAACCTAGATCAGGGAAATATTTGAATAGATGGAAGCATTTAAGCTCATTGGGCCGGCAGTAGGTCGGCTCTCTGCTTCCCCCTTGCTGTGTGGAGGGATGTTAACTCTGGCAGTGGTATGGTCAGAGCTTTGATCGGTGCATCTGTTGGGCAAGAAGGTAGGCGTTGTGACATTAATATGGAATTCCTCTGGGATTCATGGTACAGGAGATAAAGATGCTTTTCCCAGATGCTTAAAATAACCACCTGCTGAGCTTGACTGTGGGTTATCTTGTGCATCTCCATCTTGGATACAGGTACTGTAACCCATCTCTTTCTGCATTTGACTTAATGCTTCATTATGAATTCTGAAGCTTCTCCAGACAGTGAAGCTCTATTGTAATTCAAGGCATTACCTTTTCTTATTTAATCCAGGAACTGCAACTCAAATGTTCAATGTTTTTTGGGTTTGTTGTTTTTTTTTTTTTTAAGAAGTTTGAAAACATATTGCTGAATGTTTTCACTTTTATTATGAACTGGTTTTGGCAGGAATAACAAATGGAAATATCTAAAATACTGCAAGAAATTCTCATTTTGTGAGATATCTAGGGAATTTGGGAAGAATATGAACCTTCTGAAAGGTTATCCAAATCAAAGCCAATCTTATAAATGTATTTCTCTGACATGTCTAGAGGCAAAACAAGACATGAATGTATAAATGTACAATCATTCTCTTATAAGAGAGGCAGTAGTATCTTTCACGATTAAATGCTGTGCCAGAGGAAATGACTGGGGTTTTTATTCCTTTTCAGTAATGTGGAAAGTATGCCATGAGAGCAAGCAGGAAGAGGTTGTTTAGTGGAAGAGAGGAAGAAGAAACTGTTTGGAAGGGCTGCAGAAAGACAGCACTAGCAGCAAACATAACCCTCTTGGTCGTGTGCCATGTTCAAGCAAAGCCTAAGGACTGGATTTTCCGAGGCATTCGGTGTTTGCCTAACTGTAGGCTCCTGATGGAAAGAATGATACAATGTCTGCTCATGGCAGTGGAGCAGAGTCAGGCCAACTCTCCTGTGCTTTTCAGATTGGATTTTCAGATGCTTTCTTTTCCGCATTTATGAATTCAGCATAGATAAAAGAAGTGGGTAGACATCTGTGAGACAACAAATCTATCAAACATCTTGTGGGACTTAAAATCTCTCCTGAGAGTGCCATGCTGAAGCAAGTTCAAAGTAATTCCTCTTTATCCTTTAGTCTCTTAAAAGGCTGCCAGTGAGTAGGATCTGGAATCAAGGGTACAAATATGCCTGCAGGCAAAAGGTGAGTTGATGCAGGGGTGAGGATTAGCTGAAGCCAGATGTAGAAAGATGAATTTATAGGTTTGGCAGTGCTGTTCCCATTTTAGATTGTTAGATAAATATACCAAGCCTGATGCGTGGACTAGTTCAGAGCCCCTGAAGACCTGAATCTGTCCAGGTTGGTAGTTCCTTAAGCAGCTGCTGATATTTTATGGCTGAACACACAGTGAGGTGAAGGAGTCCTTGGAAAGATGGCTGTGATTTTAACAACATTTTAATAGTTACCTTAACCAGAATGAGCAGCATTGATCCCTCCAGGATGCAAATGTAGGTGTCAGAAGTGATCAGCTGAGGAAATGGAGAACAGCGGTGACCTGTTATGAGTAAGTTGACAATATTGGGAGCTGAAAAGTAACCTTTGCATGAAACACTGATATCTAGGAGAATATATACACAGTGCAAAGCTATGAACAGGACAGGGGGTGGAGGGACAGTTTGCTAGCTGATTGTTTTAGGAAAGTGGACAACTAGGGAAAAAATCAGCCATTCTGCAGCCAGTTTCCTCCTAGCTATGAAGAGGATATGAGGTTACAACCCTATAAACTCTTCACTGCACTTCCAGATGCTACACCTTGCTCCTCAGGCTCATTTACCAGTTCTTAAGGCATCAGTTCTGCCTTGGTATTCACAACTGCATCGTACCCTCTCCTCACACATGAGTCAAGGCTGGTTTGGGCCCTGGCTGAGTTCTGACTGTTCCCAGGGAGGTGGGCACTGGTGCTTGGAACCCCAGAAGGTTATCTGCTTGAGGACATCCGGGACTTCTCCGGGCTCTGGGGGCACACTGCTGGCTAGGCTCTGGGGCAGATGTCTGCGGCAGTCAGCCTAGTGGGCAAGGGCTCAGTGGCCTTCTTGAGCTGCAGGCATGCAAGGTGGATGTCAGGGACACTGTATCATATAGGCTGGATCTTCTGCCTGCCTTGAAAAGGAATCAGTAGGAGAGGGGTGAAGGCTACAGACTTTGTGTCTTGGCTCAGGGGGAGCCTCTGATTTGCAAAGCATTTAGATCTCTCAAGGACTCGACCATGCCTCTCTCACATCAACCTTCTTTTTTGTACTTTACTGGAAGAGTAGTCATTTCTTTGGAGGAATTAGTGGTGTTGCATTGTGGATTTTGCAGAATGCATTTGGGGACACATCGGGGAAGTAATAAGCACAGTTCGCCTGTGGTTGGCTCATCTTTTTTTTTTTTTTTTTTTTTTAAAAGTTAATGAGTGTTGCGTGTTTCTGCTTCCTGTTTAGTTTTTCAAAAGAGTACTGCTTCTTAAAAAGGATTGCAAGCAGTGATTTGTGGCCCTTCTGCCTACATCTGTACTGAGTGTCTATCTTTGTAAGACTTTTTAGCTCATTATGAGCAGAGATACTGTTGCTTGCTGGCAGCGTACTGATGGCAACCAGGCTTTCTTCAGGGGAGTAGCTCACAGATACTCATTATGTTCAGGTAGCAGAGATAGAAGTAAAAGCAATGCCTGAAGAAAAAGGAGGTTGAACACAGAATGCTTGTTATTTCCAAGCTTTTTCAAATGTTTTCATTAAAATGACAAAATACAGAAATATGACACTGTAAAGGGTGACTTGTCATTTTTGCTGTGTGCATTGTTTGTTTTCTACAAATAATGTGCTCTTGCATTATTTGGAGAAGAAAAAAAACCAAACTATAAACCCTTTCTGCAGCCAGAAGAATGATGGAAGCTAGAATCCTTTCTGCATAATCCCCTTGCTTTTTGCCTGTGGGTACAGCTGTGCTAACACAATGCAACATTTGAGTTGAGAGGTCTGCAAAAATCCTGGCACCAATGACAGTTTTCAGACTGAGGCTCTTATTTGATAGAATTTTCAAAGTGATACTGTGCTCAGTTGTATCTCTGTGGCCCTGGAAGTAGTCTTTCAGTTAACTTCAGAGGAAATACTTTCAAAAGGAAAAGTTTAATTTTGCCAAGAATCAGATAAGGTCAGAGCAATTAGACAAACCAGAGCTTTGTAAGTTAGAGATGAACACAACCCTATCCGTGGGGTAGTGTGAATGTGCTAGGAAAATAAAATGCATGTGGATGGTTAAATCTGCTGAAAATTTGAAGTTCTGTGTATTTCTCCTAGTGTGTTCTAAAGAATAGGATTGCATTTTTGAAGTACTTCATTTAGAAGAAAAAAAAAATCTATTTATCATCTCTGTTTTCCAGTTTAACCCAGCAGATAATGGGTTCACTTAATTGTAATTTTTAAAAATCTTATATATTTATAAATTGCCATTATAATTTGGCTGTTATATGATGCTGATTCACCATAGGTTTTCAAGAACATTCCTAGCTTCCATGCATTTCTGATACGAGACAGTGGAGATCGTATTTCAGGTCCTCTACTGCACTTTGCTGCTGGCAAAGTAGATAGCCTAAGGACCACGTTGACAGCTATCAATAAGTGTTGGTCTTCTGACATCAGCTGATCTTTGCCAGTTTATGTCTGAAGTCTGGACTGGTGCTTTTTCCTGTTCTTTATTGATTGCAGAGTAGTAAAACCTTTTTTTTTTTTTTTTTTNNNNTTTTTTTTTTTTTTTTTTTTTTTTTACTTACGTAAAGTGGTCTCTGTGAGCTTCTGTGCTCAGTAGTTGCATGGCCTTTAACTTGGGCTTAAAATAAATAAATAAAAAGTGTGTTCTCATAATTCTGTTGGCCAGCAAAGGGAAGGCTGCAGCTCTCTTCCTTCAGTGATGCCATTAATGGAGTCTCTTCTGTTTTGCCAACATTTGTAAACAGACTCTTTTCCTCAAAATCATAGTTGAGCACCAAGGAACAGAAAGGTGATGAATTTGTAATAGCCTCAATTCCTTAGGAAACCAAGCATAGGAGTGGTAAGGATCATTGGCAGGGACTGTTTAAGTTCTTCAGATTGCTGTAACCTTTATTTTCCTTGGAGGAGAAATATAGACTGTCTTTTCCTTAGCTAAAGAAAACTTTAAGAAAGCTTTAACTCTTAGCTAAAGAAAAATGGATGTTTTGCCTTGTAAAAGCAAGACTGGGCTGAGAGGATTAAAGGGAAGGATCCTGAGAAGTCCAGGAACACAGTGATAGTCAATGCTATGGTTAAGAACACATAAAATACCAAATAAAATTGTAATAGAGGGAGGAAAGTAGGAGCTGTTTTGACAAGAAGCCTTGATTACATCCAGGTACCTGAATGGTTCTCTGGCATTCCTGTGTAAATGAAAACCAGGAGGAGAAAAGAATGGAAAAAAGATGGAAACCACCAGTTTTTTGAAACATAGAGCTTGTGTGGGTGTCAGCATCCATGGAGTGGCATTGCATTTCAGAGAAATTTCCCAAGCAGAACAATCATTCCTTTTTCCTGCCATGTCTTGTCCCTTACACTCATGAGATCTGCAGCTCTTCAAATCTAGGACAAAAGGACAGTACTGCTCCCAGGAGAGGTTTGTGCTGCTGGAAATGAGCCACCAAGCTTCATAGCAGCGGGCAGTAGTCTAGCACCTGCTGCCCTTTAGGAGCTAGGAACTGCGGAGACTGCTAGGAAAGTAAAGTACTGACTGCTTAAACACAGTAAAGGCTACCTTCCGGATGGATAGACAAAAAGGTTACATGAATTACACAGTTGGCTCCTGCAGCTTGATGACTTTTTCAGATGGATTTCTGAGCTGTCACCCAGGCAATGTCTAGGCAACTCCATCTAGATTCTCTGCCTCAGTCCTTAACATACAGAGGAAGGAGAAAAATGCTTGTCTCTGGTGTGTTCAGAAGCCGTGTTTTGATGTCTTTCTCCTCTCAGCTTCCCAATCAAAGAAGGCAGGTTTTTCCTTTCTGACAACGTCATACTGTCTGAACTCAACAAAGACAACTTCTGAGCCGTGGTTTTCCAGCCTGTTTTGGGTCTGAATGAGCAGCAGATGTGGGCAGCCACACAGAGGAATGAAACCTCTCAACAGTAGGCTTGTTTTTCTGCAACTATTTCTGTGTACTGTGGAGGTACTCCTGAACTCCGAGGTGGGGGGCAGGTAGGGCCCCCCTCAGTATTTGAAGTGTTGCAGCCACACCTGGCCATCCATTCTACCATTGTGTCTTAATGTCTATTTGTATATTGGCTGGCCTGAAAAAAAGCACCAGATCAAAAAAAAAAAAAANAAAAAAAAAAAAAAAAAAAAAAGACAAACGACCAAAAAACCTAAACCAGCATTTCCCACTGTGCTGATTTTAATCAGAAATACTGAAAGCTGCTCAAACATGGGAACAGTATTTACATTACCCAAAGTCAGTTTGAAATTGCAGTGTAAATGCAAAGGGCAGTGTGGATTCATTCTCTGATGGTGTAGAGAGCTACGAAGAGCAAAGTCCTGAGCTCAGTTGAGGCTCAGTTACAATCCTACAGATAGTATTTCATAAGTAATAAGAATAATAGCAACTATGGAAAATTTTGGAATTTCAGAGCCACTTATAAGCAAATATAAGCTTATAAGCAGTGGTCTTGTCTGAGCCTTTCTTCTGACTTGGAGCCCTGCTCACTGAAGGACAAACCATGTTTGCATTCTTCTGTATGTTTTGAGTGTGGAAGCTTATAAACTTCTGTTCTGTTTTGAAATAAGATAGATGTACAATGATCTTATTTTGGTAATAGGATTGCATGCAGACATCCTTGTGGTTAAATTAAAAAAATAATAATAAATTTACAAACATTAGATTTCCTGTGAAGGGGTTGTTGTTTGCTAATGTAATGATTAATGAATGAGACTAGAGATATAAGTAGAACTGCATGATCTTGCTCGTAATCATCTAATGTAACACATTTTAAATCCCTGGTTTTTTCTGTAGAACTGAATTTGATGTTGTCATTAAGAGAGTAGAACTTTAAAAATCAAATTGTTATTCTATTTCCTTTTTGGATCTTCCTTCACCATAACTCTTTTGAGCGCAAATTTCCATTGCAGAATTCATTGAAAGAAAACATTTTATAGTTAAAAAATTCTTGTTGTGTGGCAGCGTCTAGATTGTTTAGAATAGCCAATATCAAATGCCAAAAGTCTTTAAAATATCTGATGTTCCCCAGAGTGGAACAATCCTTGTGTGTTTGGCAAATGAGGACACAGAGCTTAATGGATTTAATAGCTCCTGCAAACCCACCCACTTCCCTGGACTTCAGTCTCTTATAGGATTGGTGCAGTCAAGTTATTTAGATAGACTTTAAGTAAAAGAACTTTAGTGCTTCCTTTATATTGTATTCCTTTAGATTTACAAAGAAAGTTTGATTATAGTTTTTCTCTACCACTCCCCCAAACAGCTTCCCTCCTTCCTCTCCCC
>VZRU01005761.1:14388-47330 GCA_013398155.1 Pedionomus torquatus | reverse complement strand
CCCGCCACCAAACAAACAAAAAAACCCCCACCCAAAACAACAACAAAAAAATTCCAAACCAAAAAAGCCCCACAGGAATTCAGTTGCCATACGTGCAGTGATGGATGAATGATTCTTCTAAAAATGCCCTGAAGCTACCCATCTTCCTCTTGGGACTGAGAAACTCTTCATGAGTTGAATGAGTAAGACAACCTATAGCTATGCTGAGCTTCTGAGAGGGCACTGGTCTCTGTCTGGTCCTGGGCTTGTGCTTTCCTTGAGGCACAGCAGTGATGTGTGTGTGTGGAGACAGCAGCTTCAGAAAAGTGACTGAAGCTCCTTGAGAGTGTGTTGCTTCTAGTGAACACACTTGCTGTGATTTTTTTTGCTGCTTGAAACTATGAAAAATGTGAACCGCAAAAAATGGAATAAGTGCATTCTGGTGAGAGTGTGCTGGGGAGCTGAGACAAGTTATGTTTTGTGGTTTGTATGTAGGAATTACACTGTCATCCCTGCCAATTTCTAAAAGCTGAGATCAGTGTTGCTGAACAGAGAATCAGTTGACAATAAACATAGCGTGACACAATATGAAAGGAAACGTTGTGGTTTAAGATGTTTGTATTCTGTTATTTTGTCCATGGGTTTTAGGAATGTAAACAGTTAGTACACGAGTATTTGTGGCAATCTAATGTTTAGGATAGGTCTGGTTAGGGAATACTGTACTGGGCTTCTATGTGAATTCACACTTTGAGTCATTATTTGGGTTTACAGTGCTTGCATTGTAGTTTCTTCATAACTTACAGAGCTGTCCTTTATCAGAAATGAACTCTGAAGAAATTCATGTTAGACACAAAAATGGCTATTTAACATGTTAAAAAAGATCTGCTTTTAATTTTGGCATGTTTATTACTGTTAAATAATTCACCACCTGAGAAGATGTCATACTTTCAAAAAAAAAAATTTTTTTAATGTAGCCTCTTGTTTCTGTGCATAGCAGGTTAATACCCATTTCTTAGTCCTAAATAATCTGTCTCGGGTTTCTTCAGATTACTTTTTAAGTCTTGGGGCTTATGTATGTTGTTTTACATTAACAGGGGCATCTGACAAATATATCTGTCCGCTTCAGTTGTATTTTCCTTTGGAAACTGCCTCTTGTGGTCTTGATTTCAAGCCTGTTGAAACCAATGGGTGAGTTTTCCCATTATTTTTGGCAAAATAGGAATCAAACTCTTTGTCAATAGAGAAATCTGGTTGAAGAATTCAAATATTCTGATCCTTCCGCTAAGGTGGTGGCAGCCTTTTGCTGCTTCTTGTTTTCTCCGACTTGGATCTAACAACAAAACACACCTGGGATCCTTCCTGCATTTTACAGAAACGTATTATTAACAGCTCATCTTGTATAATACTATCCATGCAAGCATTGCATATGCTGTACAGTGACCAGAAGTTTAATTGATCCTAAATACTTCAGAAATTATGTCATGCACTCACGAGTACAACTTATGTCATTTGGTAGAAAATTATTTGTCAGGTGCTGTTGTAACAGTATATGTCAGTTAATCACAAGAATGCCTAAACGGTAAAGCCCCAGGAGGTCTGGGCTGTGGTACTGGCACTGTGGTACCTCATGACTGGAAAGCAGCTGCCGTTGCCCTTTCTATATTTGTCCTGTGCTGCTTCTCGTGGTAGGTGGTGCCTCCATACCTCCAACCAGCTGCCAAAATCTCCCTTTTGCCATTCTTTACTGCTCCTATGAGTTGTTTGCACACATCCACTAGCTCCTGCCACCTCAGTGGGGTATGCAATCAGCATCTGTCTGGTGTCCTGTGCCCAGCCTGCATCCCAGCTCCCTGCCTCTCCTCCAGGGCTGGGCAAACCAAACACCTGGCAGGTTTGGAGACTTGGTGGAGCGTTAACTTGGCCTCCCCTTCTTCCTGATCAGCTTGTCTGCATGAATGGTTGATTTCTTTGAAGAAGCCAGGGGACTGCCAAGCAGTCTGTCTCCTGCTCTACTTGAATCTTAAGGAAACACTGACATTTGAAGCAAGGCTGTTGAGGCACATCTGTTGCCAGGCTGAGCTGATATCCCTTTTAGCAGTTGGATGATAATCCATTGAAAACAAAGAGATGGTCAATTCCAGCTTGATTATTCTGAGATTGCACCTGAACACAACAGAGATCTTGAAGACAGTCAATTTTTGAAAGGTTTTAACAGCAGTGGAGAGGACAAGCTGCATGCTCCCTTCTTGCAGCAGTTGGGATGTTAATAGGCTTGAAAACACTGGAAAGGTCACAACAAACAGAGAATGAATTCTGCTGTACTCATCTTAAAATTGTGGAATGGTTTGGATTGGAAAGGACTTTAAAGATCATCCAATTCCAACCCCCCTGCCATGGATAGGGACACTTCCTGCTAGATCAGGCTGCTCAAAGCTCCATCCAGCCTGGCCTTGAACACTTCCAAGAATGGGGCATCCACAGCTTCCCTGGGTAACCTGTTCCGGTGTCTTACCATTCTCACAGTAAAGAATTTATTCTTAAACTCTAATCTAAATCTCCACTCTTTCAATGTAAAACTGTTATCCCTTCATCCTATTGCTCCACTCCCTGATAAAGAATCCCTCCCCATCTCTCCTGTAGGCCCCTTTAGGTACTGGAAGGCTGCTAGAAGAGCTCCCCAGAGTCTTCTCTTCTCCAGGCTGAAGAACCCAACACTCACAGCGTTTTCTCATAGGAGAGGTTCTCCAGCCCTCTGATCATCTTTGTGGCCCTCTTCTGGACCTGTTCCAACAGGTCCACATCCTTCCCATGCTGGAACACCATACTCCAGGTGGAGTTTCATGAGAGCAGAGTAGAGGGGCAGAATTGCCTCCCTTGTCCTGCTGGCTACACTTCTTTTGAGGCAGCCGAGAAAACCACTGGCTTTCTGGGCTGCCAGCACACATATTGATTTGTGTTGAACTTTTCATCCACCAACACTCATTCAGCTGCTAGAGAGACTGAGAGGATTTCATCTGAGAAACCTACTGTTTGGAGGCTAATATGAAAGGTGGAGGCTTAGTACCCAGCATGGCTGGGAAAAGAAGGATATTGCCCTAATTTTAAGTCAGTCTACTACTTAATCTAAAAATTCCATTTCTTGGCACTGAAGTAAATTAAAACTTGTGAGTCTGAATTTGTATACTTGAACAAAGAGCTAAGTTGAAGCATATCATTCCTTAAAGGAAGACAGAAAATATAGGGTGGGGAAGGGCTGAGATGTATGCCAAGATTCCTAGGTAAAGATGTGAATGATAAGGATGTAAAAAGAAAAAAAAAATACAACGCTGAGGAATTATGAGCTGTTTTAAGGAACTGCTATCCCTCCTGGTTCTGCTGAAGCATAAAGCAGCTACAAAAGCTGTAGAGACGTAGCAATAATTGCATCAGCAGTGTGTATTTTACTTAGCAGTAACAACTTGTATGTTATGTTCAGTTACCTAATTGCACTTCGCCAACTTAATGAATGAACACTGGGGAAAGCTAGCAGATACTTAAAACTGAATATTTTTTGCTTCTGGTTTGACATTGGCACATCTACTCTTTAAAGAAAGCCCCTTGGCTGTGTGTTCCACTGTGAGGTGTCTTCAGTAATGAAATCTGATTTTAATCCAGGAAAAGGAAATTCAAATTTAAGTAACTGATAAGCTGTAATTAAATCTGGAATGGATTTTGTTCATCACAGGTGTGCTCTGCTTTTTCCATATAGTTGTCACACTCCTTATTTAGAAATGGAAAATTTTATATTGCTTTCTGGATACATATTTATTAGGTTTTTTTGACTTGTGTTTTCTATGTCTTGATACAAATAATAACAAGAAACCCATTGTCAACGTTTTAGAATGCCATTATTTATTTAGAACTAACTTTAAGAAGACACATTCCTGTTTGAAACTAAGTGAATAGTTCGTGGTTATTGTATCTAGAGACTCTAATGTGTTGCTCATCAGAGATTTAGGCCTAATAGACCTGATCCTTCCATTCTACTGCTCAGTCACAGCTGCGATGAGAAATGCAATTTTTCTGTCTTTTTACACTTGTAGTCAGCTTCTCTGTTTTAGAGAACTTACTTGACTAACTGAATTAGTGGATCTTTACAGGTACAGAAGGATTGCTGTAAAAAGAAATAAAAAATTAGCTATGTACATTAGCTGTGGTTTGGGTTTGTAGCCAAAGAATTTCCATAGATCAATTGATTGCTTTCTTTTTAAAACCTAAATGGCAATCTACATGATGGGGGAAAAAAAGTATTTATTTTTCATTTTTTTAATGGCTGACTTGAAACCTTGGCATGGCTTGTGGTAACATCAGGTATTATTTTTAAAAGAAAAATATTTGATTTAAATATCCTGGGAGTTGTTTCTTAGACCGTCATGTGCATGTGCGTGCTCTGAATATAGTGCATGATATGGGTGCAGAGACTTTTTTTTTTTTCTTTTTTTTTTTTTTTTTCCCCTGGGGAGGCTGGTAGTTGTTTTCTCATTAGTATGTGTCAGTCCATAAGCATGTTTCCTGCAACTGGGTTAAATGGCTGGAAGACCTGAGTGGTCTGAATTCCAGGGGTGTTCTGGTCAGATTGCAGAGTTTTGGATGGGTGATCCAGTTATTGGCTAGTTTGGGGTGCCTAAACCAGATCCTAGGTTCTCTGTTCCAAGGTGAGCACAAACAGCCCAGAACTCTGAGCTATTTGCTGGGGTGGCTGAGCAATGGGGCATGATGTCACAGAAGGGGCTAATGGGATCTAGTGACTTGCTGAAAGGGGCAGATGTACTCCTACAGAGTTGTTGTCCTCTGTCTCTTTGTGTCTGCTCTGGAGCTCGTCTGACCCCCTCAGAGATGAGGTTCAGATCATCAAGCCAGCAAAAGACTAGTCAAAATACAAAGTGAAAAAGCTTTCTGCAAGCTGAACCAGCTAACAGGACTTGAGGAACAGCGAAGGTAATCTGAGTGGAGAAGTGTAAACTCCCTGTTCAGGGGCACCACACCATAGCATGGAACTCGCCCTCCATCAGGTCAGTGAGAATTACAGCTGCATTGCATTCCTGAGAATTACAGGAGGAAAAAAAATTACTGAGGAGGATGATGATGCGAGAAGGTGGAGGTGGAGGCGGAGGCTTTAAAAAGAGAAAAAGCAATGCAGTGTGATGTGCAAGATGCTGTCAGCCACGTAGGTACTGGCTGCAGCCTGGTACTGCTCTCTGAGCACCTGGGTCAAAGTTCCCACCTAGGCTGATGCTGCTGCCCACAACAGCAATCAGATGCACCCAGACAACTCAAGGTGGTCTAGATGAGGCTTATCCCATGACTTTTTCATGGTGGGGGCTGGATGAATTTACCTGTGGCTATCGGGGCACTCAGTGGCTCTTTTCTGGAGCTGCTGTTTGGTGGGGGTGCTGAGCGTGCAGCAAGGTGAGAGGCTGCTCCATCAAGATGACATCCGTTCCTCCTGCTGCTCTTTCTCATGGTCAGGAAGACATTGCTCACATCTTGCCACAGTGACTCAGGGAGTGTTTGAGAGTCAGCAGGTGGAAGATCTTTGTAAACTATAATGCTGGTCGTACAGCATAGCTGGGAACTCTGACCTCGATAGAAAGAAGCCTGTGGTATGAGTGTAGTGTGTGATAATTCCTCCTTACTTAAGGTATACTTAATGGAGCTGGCTTATTGTAAGCAGGAGACTGAAACTTCTTTTGAATTGCTCAATGAGTAGTGCTGCACAGCAAAGGAGGGTTTGGATTTCAGAGGTAGAGGAAAACTTCTAGTACAACTGTATAGGAAAATGTTGCTTCCAGTTCCTTGAAAAAGCTGCTGTACTGAGGTACCTAACACCAGTGAGACTCAGGGTCATGTCTCATGGGCAACAATGAAGACTGAACTTGGATGGGAAAGCTGTTTTTATTCCATCTGCCAGGGTTTTTGTTTGTTTGCTCTGAGTGTGGGGGTGGTGGTAGAGGGGGTGGCATCACTGAAAAGAGGCAGGAGGGAGGGAACACTGCCAGCGTTTATATGCTGTCATGGTGCAGCGTGTCAAGCAAACGTGATGCAGTTGCTGCAAAGAATGTTCAAGACAACATGCCTTGCAAGCTTCATAGTTACTACTCCACAAAATGTTGGCCAGACATCTGGCTAGCAAATGCTGTATTTTCTCAGGATACAGCCCTAGCATTAATCTCAACCAAGTTAAAATGAGTTGTTGCTCTTGTGTCCAAAACTAGGATTGGTTTCCACCTGAGCTGAAATGTTACAAGGCAGTTTTCTTTTAATTGAGTTGTTCTGTTCAAGTGCAGTCCAAGACCTAATGTGAAAAGCAGCTACCCATTTCCTTCTTGCTTTGTTACTTTTCAGCCACCAAAATATTGTAATGCTGGTTTAGTGTCCCTTCTGAAATTACTCTTGCAGATGGAGCTCTTCTAATTGTATTTTTTTTCTTTTTATTTGAGAAAGTAAATGCTATAAATGATCAAATCCTTTAGTTCTTTTAAACTCTTGTATAGTATGTTGAGGCTGCAGATTTAATATATTTAATTTTAAAAGCTGGCCAACCTGGAAGTTTTTGTACTGGCACAAAACAGGAATTATCCTTCCTCCAAGAACTATTGCTAGTGGCCCCAAGCCTTAGTGCTTTCCCTTGGAAAGGGGAAGTCCAAATAGGATGTGATTTTTTTTTAAATTTTTTTTTTTAAAAAAAAAAAAAAAAAGTGTGTAATCTCTGGTGACTAAACTTGCCCGGGCTTCTTTTCCACGCCTCTTCCACTCACTTGACGTCATACTATTTTTGTCCCTTTCTAGCTCATTGACACAATTGCCTCAGAAATCGGAGAACTGAAACAGGAGATGGTACAGACAGATCTCACGGTGGAAGATGAATCTGCTGATTTGCAAAGGTGATTAAAATGTTTATTTTCATGGTTCCTGGAGGTGTACTGTGACAGGAAAGTTTTCATTGTGCTCTTTTCTTGGGTGGCTTCTGTCTTAGCACTTCTCGTCCCAGTGACATAGGGGGTGTAGATAACTTCACCCTTGATTCAAGGGGTTTGCCTTTGTGCGTGAGGAGTGTCCAGAGACACAGTTGCTCTGTGTATTTGCCTTAATATCTTCTAAAAGTGACTGAACTTCACTTCTACTTCCACGTTACAAACCTTGGATACGGATGAATGTCTAAAATGGGAAACTGCTGATGTTATTCCCATTGTCTGTAGCAATGAGCTTTGCTTTCACTCTGCAAAAAGCAAAATGTCCCTCTCTTCAAGTTGCTCTGTGAAGATTCAGCACACAATAACAAGATTTATTCATTTTTCTCAGGTTATGAAGTAAAATATTAACTGTATGAGCTGATGCTTTTGTGGGTTATGTGTTCACTTATATGCGAGTATCTCGCACAATTAAAAAAATGAATTGAGTAAATTGGGGCATTTCCTTAACCTTAACATGCTTTGAGATGCATTTTATAGTGCAGATAAAAGTTGCAGATTTTTAATATAGTTCATGCTGCTTAGGCATGGATTGTGGAAATTTGTGATGTTAAACTTGAACCTTTAAGCAGGCATAGTGGGACTACCGGCATTTTGGCTTTGCATGGTAGTTGTGCTTTATTGGTAATATCTGTTAAATCGACATCTGGAAGATATTAAATGTTTTAATTATTGTGTTAAGAGAACACATTTTTATACTTACTTTTGAAATATTTGTTGCAAGAGGAAAGCAACCAGTGCAGGCATTCTATCTAACTGCATGAGCTGGGCCAGCTCTGGAGCTGTTGGCCTTTGTTCTTCCAGGCAGTGAGTTAACAAAGGGGATAATAGTATATTAATTAGAATTTATATCCATATTTTTTAGCTTTTTTTCTTGCTGTAAAGACTTTTGAAATGTGCTAAAACGTACTATAATACATACTTAAATTATTTAAATAAAACTTTGAGCAGCACTTCTGTTGCCCAAGTGGTAAAGAATACAAGATATCTGACCTAATTAAGGTCCTTGGCTATTCCCCTGGTTGCACATTGTTCAAGTTTTAAAGCTTCTGAAAGTACAGCTTTTTTTTACAGGGGTGGAAAGGATACTTTCTCCATTTCAGCAGATTCAGTTAATTAATTTCAAAGATCATTAGCTAATTTTCAGTTAAAGAAAAGCTTCTTGTAGCTCTGAATGCACCATATATATGAAGGACTAAGATCTACTAGTTCTAAAAATCTTGGTGGGAAATGCTTAGCTGGAAACAGGCAATTAAATCTCCCAATTTTATAGATCCGGGGAACTTCTTAGCTGATTTTTGTGTGTGTGTGTTATAAGGACTTTTTTTTTTCCACTGGGTTTATTGATTTTGAGTGCAAAAATGTATTTAAATTAAAATATTTAATTAAAGTTAACTTTAAAAAGGGAATAAAACAATTTCCATGACTACTTAACTGAATTTGATCTCATATTGAAATAATATGCATTGAATATGAAAAGAAGTTGATGCTCTTCTATCACTTCTAAGAAGATAAATGTAAAATATGAAATCTAAATATATGAATTAAGACCAATTTTTATATGACTGCATAGTTCTGAATTGTGTGCTTCTATGTATGGAAGAAGTTGTATCAAGTTGGTATAAATTATATAATTAGTTGTGCCCTGATCCTTTGTTTATATAGAACTACAAAGCAAGATTAGAGTAGTTTCAACTAAAGATTTAGACAGTTCTTATTTAAACTAGACTTCCCACAAGGATCTGTTTACTATCATATTTTATTTTTTGTAGTTAAATTAAAGCTTCATAATTAATTTAGGTTGCTTTTATTATTGTGTGTTCTGCTGTTCAGAAGTCAGTAGCTTGGTGAGGGTCTTGAATCTGCATTTAGAGAAATGCAAACTAAAAGGAATGTCTATTTTTCTTGCTTGTTTTTCGCCTGGATGTATATCTACATGCACTCAGTTTTAGAAAGGCAGCAGTTGCAAAAGCTTTCAACTGTATTCAGAAACAGAAGTACATGAAATCACGTGTCTGACTGTGGTGTTGGGGGATTGTTTGTTTTGTATTTTGTTTTGTTTCTGGTCAGTTGGGGTTTTTTGTAGTTGTGTGGTGACTTTCAGGTTTATACTCCTCCCCACAGCTGTATTTTTGGGTTTGTCTCCCCTTTTGACTTTTATGGTTCTAATAATATTGAGAATGATTCAAGTGACTGAGCCTGCAACTTTGGCTTGTAAATTTGTAAAAGCCATGCAAAAAAGAGACTTGGAAAGATACATATTAAGTGGGGCACCCATCAGTTTCAGTATTCCAGGGTCTGATGCCTGAACATTTTTTCCAGCAGAGACACTATCTCAGTAACGCAAGTAAGCGAAGTTGTCAGAAAAAAAGGCATAAATGGGACACATTTCTGACCTGCACAGTAGTGGTGAGCTTTGGGAGGGCACCAAGAGCTTCTATATGCAGTGGCACCCCAGGTTGTATAGGATGGGGGAAGCACACATGGTGTGGCTGGTGACAAACGGATGGTCTTTTAGGAGACCCCCAGTCTCCCTCAAGGGGCCTGGGACCCCTGTGTATCTGTTGTCTTTGTGAATGATGGTGAGGGGAAAAAGCCTGCTGCCGTCCCTCTGAGGGGAAGGCTGCAAAGCTCCAGCCTTCCTGGAACGTTAAGTGCCTGTGAAGTGACTCGGGGCCATTCAGCAGGATCAGCTGCTGGTGGTGGTGGCAGCTACTGCAGCTTGTTCCCTTCCTGCTTTGTTTCCATGACAGAAAACAAGGGCAGAACTTTGCTCCCTCCCTCATGTTTTGCACTGAACAGCCCTTACGCTTGTCTCCTACGTTTTTCCACAGCAGCTATTAACTTACAGCCATCTTCTGTCTTACACAGTGAATTGCTTCTGTTATTGTTGATAGGTAGGCAAGTATTCCACAACCTTTTCCCCAGCACTTTTGTCCTGTCCCTTCAGCTGTAATGGGATGCAGAAGAAAGTGACAGTCCAGCTGCTGAGGAGTGCAGGTAATGCTCAGCAGAGGCTTTACGCCCTCTCCCAGCTCAATATGACTGTATAAGCTAGGCTGGTGTGATTGAGGCCTGCTAGATTGCAGGTTCTACAGAAATCCAGGTACTTCTGCAGTGAGGATTCAAGTGGGTTTAACTGGGAAACCTTTGGTGGGACTGGAGTACGTTTCACACTCATCTGCAGTTTTAGAAATACTCACTTTACCTGTCTGTTGCCGTTCTCTTTGTCCTTTCCTTTGAAATGAGGAATACTGCTCCCTGCTGTGTAACAGTAGAGTGGGAAAGCAACGAATCTGAACACAGAGCTGTCATTTTGCAAACATTTGCAGCATGGTAGAAAGTTGGCAGCAAGGCATGTGAAGTTGCATTGCTGGGGAGATGCTGAGCATCCTACTGCCATGGGCAGCAAAGAACAGACCTCCTCTTTTCTCTGTCTTCCTCCCCATCCCCGGCTAACACAATCCTGGTGGGCAGGTACCCAAAAACCAGAGGCCAATCCAGGCAATGTGAGGACATGTGGACATATTCAAGTGCAAGTTAACGTCTGTATCTTCATTACAGTATCACCCGGCCTCTCACTATGATCCTACTCCTGGTTAATGAGTGCATCTGGGATGATAAACTAATCCAAAGGGTGCTCTTTCATTTGGGCTGATAACCGGTCGTCTTCATAGTGTGGGAGCAGACTGAATCCTTGAAGTGCTCATGGCCACCTAGATCCTTCCTACAACCTCTCTCTTGCCCTCAGAAGGATGGGTAAACTCTTACATAGAGAGCGGAGTGCATATATTTGTGTAAATCCCACAGCAGCTGGCTTAGTATAATTCAATACAGGAAACCCAGGAACAATGTTGGTGATCCCGATAAGGATGTGCAGACAAGCTGCATGCCCCTACACTGTGTCCGTAATCCCAAAGAGAAAAGTCCATTCCTCAGGACAGTGTTTGTCAATGCAGGAGGTTGGCAGTAGTTTCAGACAACAGATCTGTTCGTTTTCTCAGATATCACCAAAAAATGGAAGAAACAGTAGAAGCTTAAGTTTTTTTAGGGTTCTCTATCTGTTACAGCCCTGTGGGTATGAGGGAGAGGATCATCCTGGTTACAAGCCTCAACCTGTTTCTTGTCCTTTATACTGTGAGCTAAGTCTAATTAATCAAGATGCAGCACAGCATTGTTTATCTTGGCAGATACCTCTGTTTGCTTGCCACAGGCCTATGTGTTTTCTCAAGCCAAAGAAAACTTTAGTGAATCATGTATTTTCCTTAATTCATTGGAAGTTGTGTTGAAACTCCTCTCCCATTGGAGAGGAACCAATGTAGTACCCCTGCATTAAAGACCACCATCTGTAGAGGCTGATTTGTGTTTCAGTTTTGAGTTTATTGTGACCTAGTCAGATTGCTTTTTATTGGGAGTCACTGTAAAAAAATAAAAGGAAAAAAAATCCCAACAACAACAAAAAAACACAAACAAAAAAGCCCCTCAAAACTTCAAAAGTAAAACCAGGATATAAATTTGTTACATAATGTACAGCATATTTTGCTAGCATTCTTATTCTGTACATTTTAATTAATCAGGTGTTTGTGAGGAATTCCAATGATTCTTCTTTCCATTTTGTTGTTTTCAAAGAAGTTACATGTCTCAGTCCCAAATAAACACACAGTCTGTGACAAACTTCAAGAGCTCACTCGTGTCAAGGATAATGTGTTTAGCACCTGGATCATTAATTAAAATAAATTCAAGAATAAAAGTGAAAGTGAGGCTATGATGCTCAGTAGTGCTAGACCATTGCAAATAGGCTGTCAGAACAGACCAATGGACTTCTGGCTGTGTTTACCTCATGGACCTTGGGAAATGGCTTTGTGTAGGTTGTGTGGGGTGTGCCAGATTAGTTTTTTTCCAAGCTAAGCTGTTTCCAGAGTTCACCAGGTCTGATCTTTCTTCCTGCTCCCCCCTCCCCTCTTATTTGGACAGGAAATAATTTTTTTAAAGTGTTGTTTGTTCCTAGTTTACGTTCCCACAGATTGCAATAGCATACTAGTACTTAGATCCAGCTGAGGTGCATCTGAGTCACTTGAACTGGTAGTGTTTAGGAATGGCAGAAATTCTAATCAATATCAGATACTTAAAAATCTTTGGTTTATTTCTTGAGGGGCAGAAGCAGCCGCAAAAAGGAGGTGTACATGTATCTAGGTCAGTAAGGTGTGAGCTCACGCACTGCATTTTTCATTGGACCTCAACATGTGGGAGGGATCATGCACATAAGTACCTGGAGGTTCTGAAAACCTGATGGCTCCCTATTCAAATGAATCTTCCGATTTATGTCAGTTTAGGTGTGTTTGGCAACCTTAATCTAGATGTACTGAAGAGGAACAATGTGACCCCACATACACATGCAGACCTTTACTAGCTTTAGTCGTTTCATGGCAACAAGCAGTGCCAGACCTTATAGCTGATACCAGTCACGCCCCTTTTCTTGCATGTGACACAACTTTCTTTTATAGGCAGAACATTTTTCTCCCAGACACATTCCCTTTACAACATATTTAGCTTTCACCTCTTGACCAAGAAATGGAAATTTCTATCTAGTTAAGCCCGCAGCCAATGTCATTTCATAATTTGCGTTTTGCTGCAGCTATCTTTGGTTTGTAACGTTGCTAACTGGCTCTGAAGGAGAGTGGAGTTTTCTGAACAATATTTACTGGAGGTACAGCTCATGAAAACTCTTCTATGATTCATGATTTGGCTTTCGTGGAGTTTTGTACATTGCAACAGTAGGTTCTGCTGGGACTGTGGTTGAAAGGGGAACCCAGGATTCCTGCTGTGGCAGTTTCAGAACCCTTTAATAACTGATGTAAACACTACTTCCCTTCTGCACGCTACACATTTCTGTGTATTTGGTGCCCCTTGGAGGCATATTGGCAATTACTAAAAGCTTTTGACGCTTGAGGAGGGAAAATTGTTGGCATTTAGATGCCTTGCAAATCAAAAAGGCATCATGTCATAAATACACAAACAGAGAAAGAGGTCAAAAAGGGAGAGGCACAAAGGTGATCAAAGTGATAATTGGTCCAGGTTTCAATGATTGTATCTGTTCTTGCCTGATCATGCAGTGAAAGTTCCCTCTGTTCTAGCCCTTTCCAGAGATGCTGCAGTTTGCTGTCTAAAACTAGAAAAAAAAACCTGTTTGTTTGTTGGTTGGTGAGTTTTTTTGAGGGGGTGGGAGGAGGTAGTGGAATTTCTATTTGTTTGGGTTTAGGTATTCAGTGCTCCTGTGCCTGTGAAGCTTCTACCCACTTGCTCTGGGTACAGTAGTTGGCATGATGAAGGTGGTAAAGGCTGTTAATGGTGCTTACTGCCTGTGCAAAAAAAAAAAAAAAAAAAAAAACAAAGTTCAAAAGAACTTCTGGACAGTTTGCAGTGGGGAAATGCAGCCGTGTTGCCCTCTGCTGCTTAGGACCTCTTCTGTTGTCAGAAAAGGTCTGTAAGGAGAACTCAACCTCTGTGCCTGACATCTTAGTGAGTCAGATCCTGGCCTTGCAGGTTTTTTTTTTTCTATGCTCAATTCTTGTCATCAGGAAGCTGTTACCAAAGTTACTGTTCTGTAGTGATTTTTAGCACTGGAAGAATCACAGGATGTACTTCAAGTTCAGAAATAGCGAGTTTGAACCAGCAACATGCATTCAATGTGTTCTGGGTGTTCCGTACTACTTGAATGATGGTGAAGCTTTGCATAAACAAAAGGAGTTCTCAAAGTATTGTGTTTATTTGGATTTTAATACCTAACAAGTACTTGTAGCCTTCAAGAACTGTACTTCATTACTGAATTTAGCAGTAACTTTAGCTGCCCTGACCCAAATAGATTTTCTCTTTATGCTAGTTTGCCGCATTTACACTTAGCTTAGCCTTTATTCCTCACACAGGAGTTGAGCCAAAGGAATTTGGAACACAAATACATGCTTCTTTACTTGCCTCTGATCCTAGCAATTACAGCATTAAAATATGAATTAAGGACCTTTTGTGACAAAATGGCAAAAGTGTAAATATTTAGAGAATTTGGGTATGGACCATAAAAAAATTACTAACAGGATGATTTCTGAAGCTGTACCATAGGGAGGCTTATTAGGGGGATTTATCCTTTTTTGTTAATTTTTTTTTTATTATTTCTTCTCTTCCCTCTTTTTTCTCTTGACTGAAATCTCTGACCACTCATTAGCAGAGGAGAACAAAGGTGAATGCACCGCTGTGAAGATGGCAGGGCTGGTGGAGCAAAGACAGTAGTCTGGGGATAAGGTGAAGCGATGCTAGTCTGTGAGCTGCTGTTGTGAAAATAATCCCTACAAGCAAACAAAGTGCTTATGTTTGGTGCAGTGATTGCCAACAGGTAGTAGGTTGCTCCATTGTCAGAGTATCAAACCTTTTTTTCTAGCAGGCAGAACTGTAGGTTGCAGCTTTTGCAATCTATCTAGGAATAAAAAAATCTGAATTGTATAAGTGGCTTTGGTGAGAAACTTTTCCAAATGTGGACAAAGAAAGGAGGTGAAGTGTTGAATCAATAATGTATGTGTATACACCAGTATCTGCAGTGATGGCAGAATTTCAACAAGCTAATAGAAGAATGCTATGCCTTATCTTAAAGCTAGCTGCTAAATGGAGGACAAGTGAAAGAAAAAAATTATAGTATATAATAGTTATATGAATTCTCAGTAGGAGAAATAGCAGTCCAGGGTGCCAGCAGAGCTTTGTGATAACTGTTTGCTGAACTGAGTGATTGTTTATAGGAGGTTAGCTTGTCTTATTTATTTATTCAATTTTTTTCAGTCTAGTAAAGGACATGGATAATGTCTCTCCTGAGAAAAATGATGTGAAAAGCTGCCCCCGGGACTCTGGATATGACAGCCTATCCAACAAGCTAAGCATATTGGACAAGCTCCTCCATACTCACCCTGTGTGGCTGCAGCTCGGTCTGAATGATGCTGAAGCCATGGAAATTCTGCAGGCCCAGCCTCCTGGGGTAAGAAGTTACACTTCAATTTATTTGATACAAGTGTTAAACAACAAAAAATGCAAACAAACAAAAAAATCCAACCAACCCATATTCCACCCCCACTTCTTCTGTGCTTTGGATAATCCAAGTGAGGGCTTCCTGAGTGCTTGGCAGCTGGACCAGTTGGAGGGTGACCCCATTACCTGGGCTGAAGTGTTGGAGGACTAGTTTGGGTTCCTCTGGAGCTTAGAACTGCTGAAATTACAGCTCCAAAGCTGGACCTTGTTAACCAAGGTTATATGTAACAGGTGTGTTTCCCCTATAATGAGAACACAATATAATTGGGAAATGACAGTGTTTTATCCTTCACTGCTGCCTGCGTTAATGTTGCTATGATGGAGGCTGATGGCATGTTTTTAATGCTGCCCCCATTGTGGTGCAGGACTGCATGAATAGGCTGGCAGGACATAGGGAGTGCTCCACCCTCAGTCCCCTCCATACTATGCAGCTTGGCTCAAGGTTTGGGATTTTCTGCATGTTGAAATGGAGAGCTCAGAGAAGAGCATAATGGATTTAGTGTCATAAGTCTGTGTTTTAGAAAAGCATCTCATCCTTCTAAGTGTTCTACTACCATTCTACACTAGGCTATTGAACTTGATACTGAGTAAAATTCTGAGACATTTTATATAGATCAGAGATCATGACATTTTTATCTGGTTCTTTTGTCTATAACCTGTCTCTGTTAAGGCATGTGTGATGAGGTTAAAACCATGTCCTCTTGACTTCTCCACAACAGATATTTCTGGTTAGGAAATCTGCAAGATTGCAGAAGAAAGTCATCTCTCTGCGTCTGCCCGGTGACTGTGGAACCTGCCTGAAGGAATTTGCAGTAAAAGAAAGTACATACAGTAAGTTGGGAGTTGCATACTTTTCAGCTACATGTCACCCTCTATGAGCCAGAAGCACTCTGCATTGGTAAAATTCACAGCAGAAGATCTTGCAAACAGTGTAACAGACTGCCTACAACGCTATCTGTGGAGGGCTCTGTGAGTGAGTCGGGCACATTCTGGAGAAGGAAAGATATATAGAGACACTTAAGTCTGTTCTGGACGCAATTGAAATACTTATTTTATGTACCTTGCTGAATCCAGGATTCATTAATTATTATGGATAGTTATCCTCTCCTGTAGAAACGCTGTCTACAATCCTGTTTGCTGTCAATGAAATGACCTTGCATTTCCTCATGTTCAGGGAACTGTTCTTGGATGCAACTCTGTCCTGAGCTCGGTCTACAAATTTGGGTGTGGTATGCTTTTCATACTGTAATAACTAGAAGGATTTAATCTTTTGGAACTGTTTATGATGTGAGATCAATGATTTTTCTTTTTTAATTCCAACTATATTTGTTTGCTGTTTTCTAATAAAAAGCAGGCCAATATTAGAGATTTGGTCAGTTTCAAAACAGTATTCCCCTTGTCTCTTTACAGGGAGGCTGTGAAAAATATGGAATCATAGGATACCAGGTTGGAAGGGACCTCAAAAAGCATCTGATCCAACCTTTCTTGGCAAAAGCACTGTCTAGACAAGATGGCCCAGCACCCTGTCCAACCATATCTTAAAAGTGGCCAATGATGAAGAGTCCACCAGTTCCCTGGGGAGATTATTCCAATGGCTGATTGTTCTCACTGGGAAAAGTTTTCCTCTTGTGTCCAATCAGAATCTCCCCAGGAGTAATTTGTACACCATCTTTTCTGTATCACCTTTTGTAAAGAGGGAGTCTCCATCTTCTTTGTAGCCACTCTGTAAATGCTGAAATGTGGTAATGAGATCTCCCCTAAGCCTTCCTCTTGCAAGACTGTGAACAAACCTAGTTCTCTCATCCTTTCCTGATATGACAGGCTTCCCAGTCCTTTGATCATCTTTGTGTCCCTTCTATGGACAGGCTGGAGAGCATTTGGGTCTATTTTTGTATAGCAGCAACCAAAACTGAACATGATATTTTGGCCTGATTAAGCACTGAGTAGAGTGGAATGATGTCATCTTTACCTCAGCTGGTGATGCCCTTGTTGATGCAACCCACCATCCTGCTGGCTTTCTTTGCCATAGCAGCATACTCTTCATTCATATTGAGCTTGTTGCCCACCAGGACCCTCAGCTAGGCAGATCCTAGTCTGTGCTGCACCCCTTTGTTAAACTTCAAGGTTCATGTTAGCCTATCCAGGTTTTCCTGCAAGGTGGCTCTTCCTTCTGAATTGTCCATTTCCCCACTCAGTTCAGTATCATAAGCAAACTTCATCAGGGTACACTTGATCTCGTAATTCAGATCACTTGTGAAGATGTTAAACAGTGTTTTTGCCCAGTCCCTGGGGTACCCCATTTGTGACAGGTTGCCAGTCCAAAAAGGAGCTATTTACCACCTCCCTCTGAGTGGAGCCTGTCAGCCAGTTCCCCACCCACCACACAGACAACTGGCTATCTATAGGAGGGTGCTGTGGGGAACAGTGTGTAAAGTCTTGGAGAAATCCAGGTAGATGATGTCCACATATTGCCACATATCAACCTAGCAGGTTACTGGGTTGTTGAAGGTCTGTCAAACACAATTTGCCCTTAATGAATCCGTGTTGGCTTTTCCCAACCTTTCTTGCAGGTTTTGACATCTCTGGCCAACTTCAATTTAAGCTGAACTTTTGCTTTTCTAATTGCATCTTTGCAGGCCCTGTTAATGCCCTTGTAGTTCCCAGTGTGTATTGGTCTGCTTTTCTCTCTCTGATGTGCTTCTCTTTTGGTTTTGAGCAGACTCAGAAGTTAAGCCAAGGGGGACTCTTGCTCCACCTACTTCCCTTACCTTTAAAGGGGATTGTCTGGTTTTGTGCTTCCATGAGAGGGTTCTTGAAGAACTCCCAGCATTCACAAACTGCTTTATCCTCTGTGGAAGCTTCCCATGGAATCCTTCCTAGCTGAGCTCTGAGCAAGCTGAAGTTTGCTCTTCTGAAACCTGCCTCATTCCTGCTTGGCACATCTGACATTTGTATGAGGAGGACATCCTACACGTCCCAGGAACTTCCAACAAATGTCTGGGTAGTTGAAGTCACCCATAAGCACCAGGTTCTGTTGACTCGAAGCTTGTTTAAGCGATCCAAATATTGCTTCATAGGCCTTAGCATCTTGGTTTGGAGGTCAGTAGCAGATGCCTACTGTAAGATCCTCCTTGGAGACCAACCCTCTGATCTTGACCCAGAGACATTCGATAGAGCTTCTGCAGTAACTGTAATTGACTTCTGTACATTCAAGGTTCTTCTTAACGTACAGCATGATGACAACTTCTCTTCTTCCCTGCCTGGCTTTATGGAACAACTATAGCCATCCTAGTGATCTTCCAGTCATGTGAGTTGTCCCATCTCATTTATGATATCTTAGGAATAAATGAACTTTCTGACTGGGTGCAGAGTTCCAGTTCTCCGTGTTTGCTCCCTTGGCTGTGTGCATTGGTATACATACTCTTGAGGTGGTTATTCTTGCAGCTCACATCTTGGGAGGCAGCTAAGGAACACTTGTTTGCTGCTCAGGTTGGCCTGGCTTATTCCCCAAATGGTTGCAGTGGCATGATCACTGCTGCTTTGGGACCTGTGCCCTGAGTTGTTGAGTTTAAAACCTGCCTCACCAAGCTGGCCAGCCTGCTGCCAAAGATTCCCTTGCCTCTTCTAAACAGGTGTATCCCATCTCTCCCTAGCAGGCTACAGTCATTGAAGAATGTCATCTTGTAATAAAAGCCAAAACCCTCAGGAGGGCACCAGTCACAAAGACAGAAGTGGATTTGCATTTTATGTCTATTTCTGGTTGCACTCTTTCCTCTAACTGGTAAATTGGAAGAAAAGATAATTTAGGCACCAATACTTTTTGTTTGCACCCTCAGGGCTATGGCTGAAATATAGAAATGAAAAAAGGAAGATGCAGCTGGTGGGTGTGCATGGTGCAGAGACGAAAAGTGGAACAAGTGGTTCGTTTCAACAAGAAAGTGAAAACTGGAGAAAATCCGCAGCAATATTAGTTAAACCAGTGTCTGTACTTAAAGTCTATTTCTATTAGTAAATGGAGATTTTTTTTTTCCTTTTAGCTTTCCCTTCCCTGCCCCTGGCAACTAGAAGTTAATTCTATGTGTCTGGTTTTGGTTCCAGTTACAAAAAAGGCCTGGCAAAGAGAAAGCTATCAATAACAAATTGATCTGTGTGATCCAAAGCTGTGTTTGTTGGGAGAGGGAATTCAGTTTTACAAGCCATCTAGAGAATAAAATAATAATATATTGTCTCTCATGAATAAAATTTTACCACAAGGGGGAAGTATCTACTGATGTTTTTACTCACCAGTCATAGCTGAGGTTTTAACTGTGGTCAGGGATCTGAAGACTCGTCTTCTCTTAACCCGCTCCTACGTCACCTGCTTACTGTCTGCATTACTAGTGTCTCTTTTGAAGAAATCCCTTTTTCCGGGCACATAAAAGACTAGGTTGATCCATCTTTCTATGTAAGGGCTGGATTAAAGATCAGTACCTGACTTGAGTTTTTTTCTGGTTCTCATGCAGACTTTGTAGTCAATAGCACTGGAAGCTTGGTGAGGGGAAATTGGCCTTACAGCATGGAGTACTGCCAAAACTATACTTTCACTACTCTCTGAAAGGCGTTGCTGAGGTATCCAAAGCCACTGTGTGGCTTTTGGCTTTCCCCACCAAGCCTGGGAATCTTCTTGGTTTCAGCCCAGATGTCTGAAGCATCTGCAACAGGAGAAGTACTCTTCTTGGGAGATGAATCTCAAAAGTGTTCCTTTACCAGTGAAACAGCAACAGTCTGCACATCACACTAGCCAGAGATTCACCCCCATGATCTGGCTTTTTTAACTTGGGGGTAGGCTGAAGGAATCACAGACCTCACATTTCACCCCTTTGTAGAAGTTGTTTAAGACTGCAGGAAATGGGTGTTCATGTACTCCTGGAACTTGTCTTATGCTACTGTTGTATTTCATAAATGCTTTTCCTTCTGATCTGGTCTCAGTCACATGCAGAGGCAAAAGATGTAGATCATTAAGATCACTCTGGGAGCTTCTGCTTTGGTCTTTGTAGTTATTGGGTAAGATTTGCCACTGGAATCAGTGTGCTTCATGTAAGCGAAGTGACAATCGCTTCTGTGTCATTACTACACGAACAAATATTTATATCACTAAGAAACAATGGTATGGAGTGGTAAAAAATGAAAGGCATACCTTGTGTATACTCATACATGCTCTGCCGCTATGTAAAACAATGGTATGATGCCGAATTGTCTTGAGGATTTTTTTCAAAGGGTTTTTGGGTTCATGAGGTCTTTTTGAAGTGAGTGAAAATTTATCATTTCCCATTAGGCATGAACACATCTGGGTGAGAAAACAAGTGAGTAGGATGGAATGCAAGAGGAGGGAATAAGAGATTTGAAACTGGGTATATTAGTACACTGGGCAAACACAGCCTCAGTTATAGATTTATTGTTTATTAGCCAAACACTGTGCAATTCTGACCACATTTAATCTGGTTCCCAGGAATTAGACTGTATGTTTGCAAAACAAAACCAAAGCCACTACCAAGACTTTCAGTATATTCTTGAAAATACCTTTATCAGAGACATGTACTCCTCCACACAGTCATTTTCTCTTATCCAAAGAGTAGCTATGGTGTGAACTTATTAATTTTATGCAAAAATCTGAGATGCATTTTATTAAGTATCTTTAAGAAATGGTGGATAGATGTGTGATTCTTTCCCTCTTGTCACTTTCTTTGCAGCGTTTTCCTTGGAAGGATCTGGAATAAGTTTTGCTGATTTATTCAGGCTCATTGCTTTCTACTGTATTAGCAGGTAAGATGATGTTATGTTCTGAGTCATATTTGCTAGAATGTCTTGAAAAAAGAGTCTCAAGGACTTTTATGTTGTTAATCTACAAATATTCCTGGGTAGTCTTAGAAGGTAATGGGAGAAATATGAGATGAGAACTCGAAACAAGTCTTGCTGTCTTATTTGGTGCTGATTATTGGAGGGCTGTTGTTATGTTACCCACTCAACCGTGAGGTGTTGCCAAGTTGAACTTTGCTTTAGCCGATATCTTGTGATGCTGTCTTAACTGCTCTGTAATTCATTTAATAAATATCATAAATAGGCACCATTTCTCAGAATTGCTAGTGAAAAGCATTTTTGGAGCACAATGGAAAAATGTCAGATCCTAGTGTAGAATATGACAATTGAAATATGAATGTAAATTGTGAACAACAAAAATAGCCTTATCAGCTTTCTAGTTTATGGTTGTCCGACTTGCTTTCCAGGTGGTATGCAGAGAAGAAATCATTGGTGTGTTTTAAGTTGTTTTCAATTTGAATTTAGTTTACTGGTGAAAACTTCCAGACTGATGCTTAAGCCTGATGTATATCCACAGGCAGAACATGGCCAAGGCACACATCTGCACACTTTCTGAAGGAATGGGGGAGAGGCAACTCTATCTTGATCCTTTTGCTACAGCAAGGTTGCCAATTAGTGCTGACAGTGGCAATTTATGGTGTGGGAAACACTTACTAGGAATGCACTTAGTTTGCTGTACTTCATGGTTTTGTTTGTAGTGGAGAAGCATCTAGACTCTCTTTGTTACAAGCCTCCTTTTTTTCCAAGTCATACATGCATGTGAAGAAAGAAGCATTTATACCACATAAGTAATTGGTCAGCACTCAGATAAGAAACGAGCTGAAACTGCATTTAAAAGCAATTTAATGATGAGAGACTCCTTATCTTGTCACCCTTTCAGTTCTATGCACTGTCCAGGCTCTGGTAAATTCACTTTAAGAGCCGACAGGCAGCGTGCAGCAAGGGTAGATTTCTTTGCATTAGTCTACTTCTGTTCTTTGACCAAAAGTTTCAAATTGTTTCACATTTGCTAATAGTAAGCCCACACACAGAGTAACTTGTTGCCTTACTCAAGAGTCTCTTAACTGAGAGTCTGTGTCTGCAAACTGTTTTTAATTTTCTTAATGGTATTTCGGTTGGACTGGTGTGTGTAGCGTCCTGATGCAGTCAGGCCTCCCATTCAGGAAGCACATATGAACTGCTCTTCACCTGCTGCTTGTTCTGTTCTTTTTCTTGTTGCCCTTTGAGGAAGTGGAAGGAAGTGAGAAGAGTCGCCATCACAACTCAGACATAGTATTAAAGCTTTCCTAGTGCATCTTCTTAAATGCAGCTTTAGTGCAAACCCATCCACATGTACCAGTAATAAATAAAACTTCAGCTGCAAACCTACCCAGAGATTTTACTAAATGAAGCTCACTCTTTGTGGGTATGCTTTTGGAAGCAGATGCTTATTTCCCCATTTGCTTGGGAAACATCCTAAGTGTTTCTGTTTGACCAATGTCTTTTAAGTGGTAGCATCTACCCATCTCCCTTGTCGCCTTCAGGCAGTAGTCTAGCATTGCTGGGGGTTCAAGAGGAAAATGTGTAGACTATTTAAAGAAGCAGATGGGTAGTTAGAGAGTACTATTTGGTACATCACAGTAAAACCAGGAAAATTCCCTAAAACCAGAGAAAATTTCTTATGATAGATATCCAGTCAGTTTGTTAGAGGAATCAAGGGTTACCTATGTTTGGACTGAATCCATGATGTTCTAGAGTCTAGATTACCCGTGGTATTATGTTGAAAGTGTATTTTAAAAGTATTTGCAAATACTTTGAAGCTAGTGTATGAGTCTTATGCATATGTTTGACTTGAATTCGAGTGGCGTTTTTTTTCAACAAGTTAACATACAACGTAGAGAATATTTGTGACAAAAATCCCACTAGCTCTCTGCTACAACAGATGGTTGGCTTGTTAACAGCCTTAAAAAAAAAAAAAAAAAAAAAAAAAAAACAACACCAGTTGTCCAGTTGTGTGTAGGATTCCTGTGTTCTGTTTGTTCTTATTTACTCTTAGTTACATAAACACTTCTACAGATTTTGCAGTTTAGCATGCACTGCTGTTTGAGGGTATGTCAGTACCAACTGGGCAGGCAAGAGGTATAGTACTGGTCGATGGTAGTATTCATACAATGTAAATGTGGTTAAACAGTTTTGTCCCTTCAAATTTCGGTATAAAGGCTTTTTAGACTGGATTTTTAGTTTATGTTTTTGTTCCTGTATTTATGCATCTCCCTTTGTAAGCATCCACTGAACTTGTAGTATGCAGTGGAGAGAAACCACATATGAGAATAAATTATGAAGACTTTGTTAAATGAAATGTGTTTTCAGCCTATGACAAAGTAGCACCAAAACATCCCAGCTTAGAAATTTTTGAGGTAGCTGCCCAAGTACTCATTTAAATTTTTATTCTGAGAACCGGAATTCTACTTTGAGAGAAAGCAATAGCATATTCAGAAAACAAGAAGCTTCGTTGAAAGGTTAAGGGCAGATGACACTTCTGCATCTCACTATGCTTGTAAAAGACCAGGTGTAAAAGCTCCTGATATGACGAAAGATAATATTGGGTGACTCTCGAAATGAGCCTAAAGGGAATCCTGAGGACTTGACTGACATTTGCACTTCACACCGCTTTCCAGTGTAAAGGACGCCTAGGGTTGGTAAAGTTTTCACTGTGTGCTGTGTTTAAGGCTCTTGCTTACCTGCCACAGCTGAAGAAGAAAACAAGAATCGGAGCTCAGCTACAGCTAGTGTTGAAAACAAATGCTTTGAAAACTATGGATGTTGTCATGAAAGCCATAATTGCTTTTCTTTTTGACAACAGGGATGTCCTTCCATTCACCCTGAAGTTGCCTCATGCTATTGCTGCAGCAAAGACAGAAGCTGAGCTTGAAGAGATTGCTCAGCTTGGACTGAGTGAGTAGATCTCTACATAGATGTCATTCCCTATAGTATTGCTATAATCTTGAAGAAATAGCCTGCATCAGTAAATAGTTCATATTGATCAGTGATAATACAGATTTCATTTAGAAAAGCAGCTTCTCCTATTGGGAACGCTAAACCTTGTACTTGTCAAATGGTGACCTTGAGGCTCTTCCTTCCTTCTGTGATAGTTTTGTTAGTGCTGTTTCCTTCCTTCCTTCTCTCCCCTCTCTGTACAGCCCTTGAGCAAAGCAAGTCTTAAAATCCTTAGTTTGATGTAGCTTTTCCTCCAAGATCAAATGTTGGCTATGTGCTCATGTAGCAGGCACTAGCTTGATGGTTTGTTGCAGTTTTCAGGATAGTGTAGGAGATGAGGTTCACTGTTAAGAAAATTTCTGTTCAGACTTTTTTGAAATGTGAGCTCCACCCAGAAGAGTCTTTGAGCAACTCCTGCAAAGTGCTGATGGCCTCGTTTCCTTTTGCAGGAAGGGAGGGCTGACTGTTGGCAGTCTTTGTCCCAGTAGACTTCTTGAATCATCTTTGATTCAGAAACAGATCCTCACTAAATCAGTGTTAGCATGAGGCTCTTTAGAACTATTTGATGGGACTTTGCAGCAGAGCCATACACAGGGAAGTATTTTGCTGCTTTTCATTTAGATTAATTGCAATGCAATTAAGCATCTTGTTTCAGAGAGGAGAAAAATTACTTCCATGCTACCTATCTGCAAGTTTAGGTAATTAGATTAAGATATGGATTTTTGTGGGAATAGAGGCAAATGTGGAACTGTTGGTTAGGTGTTTGGATGGCGGGGCGGGGAGTGGGAAGGGAAGGTGTGATGGGGATACAGTGTAGTGAAGACAGTCTCCCAGTGACACTTGGAAGCCTTAAAGTAACATTAGGTGAGTTTCTCCACAGGAGATGATAGTGAGGTGTTGAGCAAGGTTTTCAGACTAACCACACTGCGTTTCATCCTCGGTACCCGAGAGCAACATGGCTGCCTTGCTGTAAAGTTAGTCTTGCTCTTGCACAGTCTCTGTCTACATTGTGTCTGTTGTTTCTTTAAGCTAATGCATTTGAAAGCTGAGGAGGCGGCTGTCTCTGTGAGATGAGTGTCTGATTATGTGGTTGGTGTATTTGGGATGAATTATGTCTACATATCAGATTAAGATTATGGTTTCTGTGAGCAAAAACCAGACAACAAAGCTGAAATTTTGATAGAGTTTTAGGTGTCCACATGCAAAAGAGAATATATTACAAAGTCAGTCCTTCAACGCTGTGTGCCCAAGAGATGCCTTAAACTCCCAAGGGCCCTTCCTGTTTAGTGTGAGCCTTCCTTAAGCAAAACATGCTGGTCTGAACATGTTTGTGTAGCTCCTTTCAGAGCTCTGTTATGCTTTAGGCTCAGAGGGAGAGCAAGGCAGGTCAACAGCATGTAGCCCAGCAAAACACCAGGGAGAACTAGTGGTAAAGGTGCCAAGCCTACTGCCAACCTGTAAGGCTTCATGTGCTGAACATAGGATTTCCTCTCTTGTTTCACCTGCAGCAGTGCTTATATCATGCGTGTTTACAACAGACTGTGCCAGGCATGCTGGTCAGACTGGTGGGTGATTGGCAGGCAGGATGTGAAGTCATGGAGCAGGACAAAAAAAGCAGCATTGCATGACTATGTAGAGAAATATGTCTGTGCCTACATGTGTTCTCTGGCAGCAGCAGCCTACCACCAGGAGCCATTTCCTGTCTTCTGCCCTATGGGCAAGACATGGCTGTTGGGCATCACTGTTAGGCATGGACCCTCTTGTGGACTGAGCAGCCTGGTCTAGTGGGAGGTGTCCCTGCCCATGGCAGGGGGGTTGGAACTCGATGATCTTTAAGGTCCTTTCCAACTCTAATGATTCTTTGATTCTATGACTGTTTGAAATTCATGCAATTGGGCACAGGTGGCACTGGTCAACAGCCCAAATGTGGCATCTTGACACAGAGAAAAAGAGGCCATGTCAAGCCATGTCAATCTTCATACCTTCAGGAGCTGATGAGGATTGCCATTGACTCAGTTTCATGAACACACTGACGCTTTGCTGGGACAAGTGCGGAGGCTGCAGCTGACTGCAGAGATTTGGCTGGCTGAAACTTCCTGATTTAGCACAAGTTTTCCACAGTGCTGATGTGGGACTGCAGATTCAGTCTATTGATGTGCTGCTGAGAGCCTAAAACCTCAGGCAAACCGTCACCATTGCAAAGGCAGGGCTGCAGGCCAGTGCTCTTAAAGAGACACAAGTACTTGGCATGTGTAGCTAAAGATGGTGTGTCCACACACCACAGCAAAATGTGAGCTGTCTTTTTGTGTGTACTGTCATTTGTTCGCTATCAAAAGAAACCAAACTAAATTTTTTGTTGAGTTGCTATAAGTGTCCATCAGCTGGTATAAATCAGCCTAACTGTTGTTTTTAACAGAATGAGCTTATTAATACCAGCTGAGAAGCTAGGTTTATTTCTCCTGAGTGGGATGCTACTGAGTAGTTTATGTTCATTTTAGTCTCAAGTTGGTAAGAATTACTGTGTTACAGTCTCCATTCCTTTCTTTCATTCTCAGTTTATTTTGAAGCTTAGTTCAGTGTGATGATTTGAAATTAAATATCATGACCAATGCATGTAAATGAGAAAGAGAAGCCTCAGGAGCATAGCATGCAGTTATGCCTGGTGGCTCTTTAAGAGGTTCACTTGGAGGGTTTTGTTTTTTTTCCTCCTAGAATTAATAAAAGCTTGTCTAAATCTCTTAATTTCTTGAAACTGGTGATGCTCAACTGAATGTTCTGAAAGCCATCTGCATGGCGTTCTGCATTCTTAAGTTAACATCATGGTGATTTTTCAGACTTTTGGAGCTCCCCGGCTAACAGCAACCCCCCAGATCCTTCGGCTCCCCGTAAGCCTGTGCCTTTGGATAGTGCTTGTAAAGACTCACGTCAGCTGTGCCTTATAAATGGAGTGCATTCTATACGAACCAGAACGCCTTCAGAGCTGGAGTGCAGCCAGACCAACGGAGCGCTGTGTTTCATTAATCCTCTCTTCTTGAAAGTGCACAGCCAGGATGTCAGTGGAAGTCTGAAAAGGCAGAGCCCGAGAACTCAAGACGTGAATGGCACGGCCAGGCCTCGTTCCCCCCCACCCCGGCCGCCACCTCCTTCTATTAATAGCATCCTGACGAGTCCACAGCTTTCCAGGACTATAAAGCAGGCGAGCATGCCAGAAACAGTCAACCATAAGAAAGAGAGTGGCTTGGATTTGCTGCAGAGTAAACCAACCCCTATTCCGCCTCCTCGGCTGAAAAAGCAGGCTGTTTGCTCGGAGTTGGAAGGTAACTCAAAGACCACAGCAGTGACTCGACCTGGCAGCAGCTCGCTGCGTGTGCCTGAAGCTGCCGGCATTCCAGGTGAAGCCTCGCCTGAGCCGGCTCCGGCAGCTGCCAAAAAGACGGCAGCTACCAGCTCTGAGTCACACATCCCGTGGAATGGAGGCAGGCAGAGACTGAGCGACATGAGCATTTCCACCTCCTCCTCTGACTCGCTGGACTTCGATCGGAGCATGCCGCTCTTTGGCTATGAGGGGGACACTAACAGCAGCCTGGAGGATTTTGAGGGGGAAAGCGACCAAGAGAGCATGGCACCCCCCTTGAAGCCCAAGAAGAAAAGAAACAGTTCGTTTGTTCTTCCCAAGATTGTGAAATCTCAGCTACGGAAAGTCAGTGGAGTTTTCAGTTCCTTCATGACCCCTGAAAAGAGGATGATTAAGAAAATTGCAGAGATGTCCCGGGACAAACGCACTTATTTTGGATGCCTAGTGCAGGACTATATCAGCTTTCTTCAGGAAAACAAGGAGTGCCATGTTTCAAGCACTGATATGCTGCAAACGATTCGGCAGTTCATGACCCAAGTCAAGAACTATTTGTCCCAAAGCTCTGAACTTGATCCCCCAATCGAATCGCTCATTCCAGAGGACCAAATAGGTAAGAAATGCTGTCCTGTATTTTGGGGAAAGGTGAAAATATGTATTTGATGTTTGTGGTAATCTTTGTGCCAGTTTTGAAAGGTGGGGTTGACTTTGGTAGCAGAGTTTGAACCACTGAGTGTTTGAGTCTTATAACAAAACAACCCCCCCCACACACACACACACACACACTCTGCCTCCAATCACCCTAGTAACTCAGAAGAACTATGCTACAAAGTTCTTCAGAAAAACTATCCTTAATAAAGCTGTGGACTTTTTACTTGTGATTATTACCTTTTCCTTTTTTTTTAGCTGCTGTACTATTAATAACATGGAATCCTCTATTTGCTGACACATGTATTTTTCTGTGAATTGAGCTGAAATAGTTCTCAATGCTTGGACCAAAACTCTCCCAATTTTAACCATGTGGATTGTAAATGTAAAACTAGAATTTAGTCAAAAGTAGTGACAGTTAAGAGCAAAGACACATTTCATAGCAACTTAATTTTGAAACAAATACCATTCTTCCAAATATTCTCGTTTACTTTTAGCAAAGCTGCTCTTGAAGCTAAATAAAAAGATCTATAAAAGATTTTTTAAAACAAATGTGTGTAAAATGGGCTGTTAGTCTTAATGGGCTGTTAGTCTTGGGATTTCTATACCCTCTGTCACACGTGCATGTTTATAAATGGTTGCAGATGAGCTATATGTTTGAATACATGTTTTAACAACAGAGAGAGACTTGTGTACCCACAAAAGTGAAATCATTGTTGCTGCATAAAATCTCACTGCCCCTCTATCTTGCTGAGTCTGAGCAGTATTTGTAAAAGAGCCTATAAGCCGCATTTAGGAGGTAAACATCCCTCAAGGCAGAATACTTTCCTTGTGAGCTCACTTCAGTCCTCATTTGCTTGTTTTTCCTCCTGTACTCCAGCGTCCCAACAGTTGGCCCAGTGCAAAATTGGCAGACAGCTCTTTCTCTGGGACTAGAGGGTGATTTTATGTTGACATCTCTGTCCTTGAACAAGAGGAAGTATTCTTGCATAACTTCAGCTTCATTTACACGAAGTCAAGCAAAAGTAACAAGCGCTGCTAAAGCAAATATAACACTACGAAGAGTGTCCTTGAAGTTGAGACTTTCAAAGACATGCAATGTTCTCACTAGAATAATAAAGAATATTATGTGGGCGTTGTGTGGAAGGAAAAAGGCGAATTAAGCAGTGGTGCAGGCACATTTTCGCCTGGATTTCTGCAGAATACTGGCTATTTGACAAAAATGCAGATCTAGTTTGCTTGTAACTTTGTGAAAGCTTGATTTAACTTGTGCTTTTTATTGCAAGGGTGTGGTTAAATCGGACTGGGTGTCTGAAGACTGACAAAATGCCTTCTGCTTTTAAATGTTTCAGTCGTTTGAAGTAGCATAAGCTATGAAACGTAATAACTAAACTACATGGGTTTTCATCAGCAACAGAAAGTCTGGCTTTGATCATGTGATTAAATGCAATTAATTTATAAAGTGGGATAGTTTTAACAAAGGAAGAACTTACTTTTGAATCATCTACTGCTCGAGTCTGCAAACAACCAAAATGGATCAGGAGCATCAGATGTTGCTGATTTAAGCAGATAACTATGTGACAGCACGATTTACTCATCCCTATGGAGAACTTTTTATGATGTAGCCCTGCCTATTATCTGCAGTTTTGCTTGACTAATTAATTTTGGAATTGCAACCTGAATTTTAACTTTGAGTAGTCATTTATCCTCTCTTGTCAGTTTATACTTTTGTGGTGCAGATTTTTCCTCTCAGCATGTCAGCCTAGGGCTAGATGTGTACTGTTGAGAAAAATATGCCTTTGTTTTGTGTACGGTCCTGCGGCAGTGGCAAGTCATTGTTAGAGGCTCTGGTCAGGCCTGGTGATGGCTAAGTTGGAGCAGGACACAGTGGCTGTGCCCTGCTGGGAACTCACCGGAGGAGGTACCAGCCACACTTGCCCAACAGCAGCTTCATGCTGTGACCTGGGCCATCTTAGCTGGGCAGGGAGGGAGCCTGCAGCAGAAAATGTTTGGGTCTCTTAGCTCCCTGGGCCAGTCCTACCTCTGTGGAGGAGCTGGATGGAGCAAGTCCTCACCTCCTTCTCCCACGCAGCAGAACTGCTGTTGCTGGTCATCCATTCTAGGGCAGCCAGACTTCACCTTATCCCACTGTTGTCTCCTGAATTTTGGGTGCTAGAGAAGCACACACACACCCCTCCCCTAAGCTTGGTGAAGCCCTTGGTGTTTGGGATTTTGTGCTGTGTCTGTTGTGATGGTGTAGCTTTTCTTGCAGATCTGTATCATGGACTTCCCAGGCTCTTGCAAGTGAAAGACTTCATAGCGTCACTTACTAGTTTGAGTTGGAATGGACCTTTAAAGGTCATCTAGTCCAATCTCCTCAGATGCAGGAGATCTTTTAAGTTTCCCAGACAGGGGTATATCAAATTGTTTAACTTCTGCCAAAATCATTGAGAGGGTGTGCATTTCTAATTATTCCTGATAGATGCCTCCTAATCTTAGCACTGCAGGCTGTTAACCCTTCCTGAAACAATGGGATTCCCAGTGCTGGGACAGAATCAAAGTTAAGGCATGTGGGTTTTTATTGTTTAAGATGAATGCAAAGTATTTCTTTAAAAGTCTTCCACAACTGGACTGGTCAGAGGAGACCCTGGTAGTCCACAGCTGCTTGAATAGCAAATGTTTGGGAGTTTTTGTTTGTATTTATTCTTTTCCTGGCTGTGAACAGAAAGGAGTCAGGTAGACTGTCATTGCTTCATCAGGTGATCCACCAGCTGGACACCTGAACAACTTCAGTCTCAATGCACAGATTTGTGCATTTGGGCCTAGCCAAGAACCAACTGGTTTAAATAATTTGGCACTAAAGTATTAACTGATCATTTGGGAAGATGCCTGAGCAATACTACCTGTTACATGTTTTGGTATTTCTAATGCATAACGGATTTTTAAATGTTGAATGTTAAAAGAGGCTTGGAGAGAATGTGTTGACCCCTTGCTGGCAGGACATGCCCTACTGTAGGGGTTTGGGTCTCTATGGCGGAGTCACAGACGGAGGTGGAGGCTGTACGGAGGAGTATAGTCCCTTCTCTGTGGGAGCCGATGTGGCAGCCACTCTGAGGGAGGCTTCTTGGAGCAGTGCTTTTGTTTTTGTATTCCTCCTAATGAGAGGCAATGTTTCACTTTCCTTAGGAGATTTTATCATGTCAGCTTCGGACCTGTTTCCCATGTATGAAGATGACTTTAAACCTACTCTCTAAAGGACTGATGGTGCACTTCTCCCACTTCTGCCACGATATTCTATGCAGATTTTGTATGTGAACTCTCTGCTTTATCATCCAAATTTTCAGTGAAATGTTACATAGGAAAAGGCCAGGGCTGACCCCTGTGATATCTGTCTTGTCACAGTCAACCATTGATAACTGGACTCTAAGTGCAGTATTTTATGCACCCATCTTATGGTAATTACAGCCAGACAGTATTTCCTTTGTTTGCTTATAGGAAAGTTACATGGAATGGTTATGGGTCTTACAAAGGTTAAGATTCAGCTCACCACCTGCCTCCCCTTGTCTTCACTGATCCAGTTATCCTCTTAAAGGAATTAGAATGCTATGCCACTATTTCTCCTTGAAAAACTCATGTTGGCTGTTTTTTAGCTCTGTGTTATTTTTTAGGTGTTGTACATTTGTTTTGATGTCCCGTGCCCCTGTCCAGTCATTGATCCAAGTCTCTTTTTATGGAGGCCAATCAACATGTCCTCCAGTGCCCTTCCTCTCACTGTGGGAGCCAAACAACAGGGCAAGTAAGAAGCAGTGGTAAAAGCACTGAGCCAGAGGCAGAGGATTTGGTTCTCCATTTTTCAACCATCCCTTTGATTTGCTTTGTGACTTACTCCCTGGTCCTTTATTACTTGTTCTTTAAGAGGAGGCATTTGTTCTCCACACAATGGGTTTTCATTAATCCATAGCTGATTAAAGCCAAACAGATCTAGCACAGATAGTTCTGTGATTTGTTGGCATGTTTTGTGTAGGTAAGCAAGGGGAGGTTTACCCTGGAGACGTTTCTTCCCTTGTTGCTCAACTTCTGCCACCACTGCCTGTCCATCACCCACCTCAGTCCTACCTCTGTCCTGAGGGTTGTGCAGATTTCAAGGAGTGTGGGTTATGGGAGTTCTTACTTTCAAGTCTTACTGCTTCAGAGGACATGTTCTGAAGGTGCAGGTGACACCATGGCCCAGGCATGTGTCACCATAGATGTCTACCAGGAATGGGACACTTAGCCATCCTGATGTGAGCTGTCTTAAAATAGATGCATATCAGTTATTCCAGTCTGTGAATGTGCAAGATTTTAGGAAAATCCAGGACAAAGTACATGCAGTGTAGTCAGGTGTCCTGCATGTGTCTTGCATGGTGTTCCAAAGCAACTTGTTCCAAAGCCTCCCAGGTGATGTTACTTGTGCAGGACTCAGCCTTTTTGTAATGGTTCTCAGATTCCCTCAATCTCTTACTGAGCCCTTCTACTGCTGAATGCTTTGGCTACTGTAGGTGCTAAACAGGGCTTGTGTGTAAATCCAGGGACTGGATCTGGCAGGTAATCGCAGTGGGGGAGAAACAGTTGGTAAATGACAGCCTGGAAAAGGCAAGAGCTTGCTTGCAATTTTAGGCAGCAAAGGTTGTAAAAAGGCTGTGTAAGGACACTTGAGATGACTAATATGTTGTCCTCTCTAGATGCAGACTTGTGTGGTTTGCAACAAAACAAAATAGCATGTCAGCACAGGATACAGATGTGTTTCCACAAGTCACAACGAAACTGGCTGGCTGGCCTTTACAATTCATTTATCAAAGCATTTCCAGTTCCCATTTTGAGGTTATAGGCTAATTATAAGTATCATTTCAGGAACGCTACATGGCCCTCAGCTCAAATGATACTCAGTTTTAAAAAACATTACAAAATCTAAAGATTGTCTGTCTTGGTTTTGCAGTATTAGCATCCTGGGAGCATGCTTGAAAACACTGTGCTTATCTTGAAGTAAACAGGACTTTGGCACTCCTATGCTGCCTTTT
>VZRU01005759.1:1578-15797 GCA_013398155.1 Pedionomus torquatus | reverse complement strand
TTTTTTTTTCCTAAGAGACTAACACCTGTGTTTTGGCTGCGGAGGGCATGCGGCTCAAGGCCATGTCGATCATTTGAATGGCATACTCACATTATGCAGAATCTAAGTTTTTTTGATGCTTACCCCTCCTTTCCCTTCTCCTGCTTTACATGCTCAGAGATAACACTCCCCACCTGGAGACAGCCCGGTGGATGGGTGCATTGGCATCTTCCTAAACACACGGGGTAATGTGGAGATGAGACCTCATTCATCTTTCCACTCTTCAACTTCAGGGAGTAGGGTTCATTTGAAATGCTAATCCTATTGCTGCCAAAAGTTAGCAAGACGTATCATTGTGTGTTTGTCAGCAGATGGACTAGGAGAGGGAAGAATACCCCCAGGGAACAAGTGAGAGAGCTGGTGCAGAACATTTGGAGGAAAGTCTTCACAAAGGCAGGGGAAAGAGAGAAGAGAGAGAAGCGCTTTTATCTTTTTGGATGTCCTGGGTTTTTCATGCTGAATGAGGGACAGTGATTGAACTAATCTTGATTGAACTAGTTAAAAAGACAGATGCTAGTCCAGGTACATGTTCTTACTGTGACGTGAGACCCTTTTCATGTTCTTTCCCTCCTTGCGCTCCTGGTGCTTGTAAGGAGGGTCCTGTGGCGGAGTGAAGGGAATGTACAGACTTGTTCTGCTGGCCAGCAGTTTTTAAGTGGAAAATGCCAGTATCTTTCCAGAAGTAACCGTTGGAGAAATGGCTCCTGCTCTCAAGATGGCTTTTTTCCTTTCCCTTCTCCTGGATCTTGAGTAAAAACCCTTATTAAATTCATCCCATTGCTTCTCCTTCCCCTCCCTTGGAGCACCCTAAATAATTCCTCTCCCTCCTTAGTGTTTACAGCCTTCAAATATTTGCAGACTGTTGTCATGTCCCATTCTTCTTCCCCACCCTTCTTAGTTGCATCTCTTGTCTATGTTACATATTTAGCTCTTTTAATCTTTCTTAGTAAATCAATCCCTCTAGGCTCAAATCATTTTTGTTCCTGTGTTACAAATTCCTAGCAGCTTGTCTGTCTCGACCCTGCTCTGTAGTATCTAGATGACGTCTTTTTGCTAATAGGCAGCTCTTGGTGAACTCTGTGTACATGCCAGAACTCTTCAACAGGTGATGGATCGCCCTTGGATCGAGAGGGAGAAGGGATCCAGTTGTATGACCGTTTCCTTTTTGTCTTTGGTCTCTGGTGCTGGAGGTGGTGTGTGAAAGAGGATGATGAGGAGATCTATCTGCAGTTGTCCTTGTGGACTCTGAAAATCATCACATGGATCATGAGCTCGGCGTGAATTAACCAGACACTAGCTATTGGATATATATAAAAAAAAAAAAATAAATAAAAATCATCTTTGACTCCAGCTTGTTTGGCATGCATGTTCTAGAGAAGTTTATTTTATGTCAGTGTTCATATGAACCGATTGTGATTGGAGCTGCTCTCTTGATTTGTGTTGGAGGGCAATTTTTAATAGCTCCAGATACGAGGAAAGTCTTGTCTGTGTGTGTGAGGCAGGCATGGGAGGGAGAGGGAGAGAGAGGCAAGTCTTGAGTGTCATTCCCGTGACCTGTGTACAGATCTTCATTCTTTCCATTTTAGGATGATGTGAAACATCTGGAATCCTCTTGGCTAGGATGAGAGAAAGACCAGCCTGTTACTCCTTTGACAGTGCACTTTGGGACCAGTGTGCTGGATTTCATGGCTGGCAGCTCAGTTCTTTTCAGAAAGAAGCATATGGGGTGATGGCTTTGTGTCATCGCAAACTATGTTGCAATACCTTCAACAAAGGCGTCTGAGTAATTTAATTCAGTACCGGATTCAGTTTATTTCTTCACGCTTCTAATTTAGGATATAGCAAATGTTTCTGTGTTGGCAAAAGATAAAGGTATTATTAAAGCCCTCAGGAGGGGGAGAAGCTGGAGATTTGGGAATTGTCTATATTGAGCAGGTCAGGGCTGTGGAGACACCAGAGGTAGTTGGGAATGTTAGCAGTGTCTCCTCCTGAACTAATTGGCTCTGTTGTAACAATGTACCTAAGGTAACCAGTAATTTTGCTCAGGAAGAGGTACTCCATATCACTGCCTGAGGGGCTGGCTTAGGTTCAGGGACTAGGTATGTGATCAGTGGCAGCAAAAACTTCCACTCAGTTTAGGTACTGCCAAAACATACAGATTGACCTCCTAAAGTCTGGCACTTTTTGAGATAATGAGGCAGTTAACACCTTCTGGGACTGTTGTTCTGCCCTGGCTGCGGAATCAGAGCTGGTTTCCTGTTCATGTGCCTTCCTCTGGACTTGCCTTTGCAAATGGCAGTGCTGGAAACTGTGTGAAGCTGAAGTAGCTGGATCTCGTTTCTGTCACAGAGGATAAATTTCAGGGCAAATCTTTAAGTTTTACCATCTGTACGGGCTTTGTTAAAATTGTTTAGCTTCAGTGGAAACTTACACAATCTTCATTTCACCTTCATTTCAATGCAGGAGCCAATATTGCAACTGGTGAAGAGGTGGCCATCAAACTGGAATGTGTCAAAACCAAGCATCCCCAGCTCCACATTGAAAGCAAGTTCTACAAGATGATGCAGGGAGGAGGTGAGATGGGGAGGAAAAGATGGGGCCGGGGGAGTGGTTGAAGAAGGAAATTATTCTGGAAGGCCTTGAGAAAGGAAAAGACTTAGTGTTGCATATGATCTTCTCAGCAGGGGATGCAGCAGTTTTCTTCTGTTCCATGGGCTTAATCTTTCTCTTTCCCCAGTGGGCATCCCTTCCATTAAGTGGTGTGGAGCAGAGGGGGACTATAATGTGATGGTGATGGAGCTCTTGGGGCCCAGTCTGGAAGATCTCTTCAACTTCTGTTCCCGCAAATTTAGTCTCAAGACAGTTCTGCTCCTGGCAGACCAGATGGTGAGTTTCCTCTGAAGCATTTGTGCCTACTCTCCTTTTCCATGTTTTTTTTTTTTTTTCCCCCCTTCCTTCCTATTCCCTCTGCTCAAGAACTGCAATATCCCAGGCTTTTTTTCATTTAGCAGCAAGTGGCTGCCAGATTTCTATTTCTTGATGAAGCTGGGGGCCTGGAACCCAGCACTGCTGGCTTTTCTTGGTCTCCATCCCTCCTTCACCTTGTATTAACATTGAGTGCACTAGTTTTTGCCTGTGTGATGAACGACTGGCATTGCTACCTACCTTGGCTCAACTGCCCGTGCCCTGGGTTTGAGACCCTTAGCTGTTCTGGACCCTCTTCTTTCCCCAGCCTGGCTAAGTTTGAAAGTTGACCTGTGTCAATACTGAAACTCAGAGCTTTAGTCCATACGAACTTGCTTCCCATTCTTCTTTCTGGTGCTAATGGTGACCTCCCCACATGGAGGACTGGGCTGGCATGTGGGGTTGAATTTCCTCTCTGTTCTTTGTTTCTAGATCCTTCTGTCTCCAGAAGGTATCTTTTTTCCTTGGTCATCATCTCTGATATTCTCTGCAAAATGTCCCTTTCCCTGCTCTCTGACAGGCCACTGTCCTGAACAGGGTACCTTTTGTCAACAGATTCAGTTACGGTATAAGTTACCTTCTCTCTTGTCTCACTATTTATTTTTTTTAAACTTTTTTTATTCTACCTCTCCAGATCAGCCGTATTGAGTACATTCATTCCAAGAACTTCATCCACCGGGATGTGAAGCCAGACAACTTCCTTATGGGCCTCGGCAAAAAAGGCAACCTAGTATACATCATCGACTTTGGTTTGGCCAAGAAATACCGAGACGCCCGGACCCACCAGCACATCCCTTACCGGGAAAACAAGAACCTGACTGGCACAGCCCGTTACGCCTCCATCAACACCCACCTGGGAATCGGTGAGCCTGCTGTTGCCCCTTGGTGGGGGCATGTCCCCAGAAGGAGAGGGTTGGGTTCAGTGCCTGGCTCTGATGCTGACCTGTCTGGAGGTGGTGAGCAAATAACTGTTAAGGCCTGTGTTACCTTACCTGCCTTCTGTGCCACTCTGAGCTCCCGAAGGCAGAAGTTGTCTACCGGTGTGTGTTTTGCGTGCTGCTTAATACAATGGGGCCCATTTAGCAGCAAGGCTGTGACCTCCCTGACTTTACTGCTACCAACTCTGCCTTGCACAGTTTTTGCCAGCTGATAAGACATATAAAGGAGTCATTGGCAGGCACTGAGCCTTCAGGGATATGTGCAACTGAAACCTCTCCCAAGTTGACTTTGATTCCCCAGCGGCTTCATCGGTGATTATTCTATGGCTGTCAGAGCTGGAGGGTACAGACCCACTGCAATATGATCACTGTCGTGTTCCCCACCACTGAGGATGGGGACAGCCATGTGCTGGAAGCATACAAGAAGCTGGAGTAAGGGGAGGCTTCCTACTGTCTGGACGTGCAGGTTTTGAGGATTTGCTGTCACAGACGTTCAAAATACATGCATGTCTGTGAACCACGCTGCTCCCTTCAACAGTGAGAGAGACTGAAATGGCTTTAGGGGAGTAGAGCTCTGTCCTTAGTGTTTATGGCTAAAACCATAGGGGGATACAACTGGGCTAGGAAAGAGTGCTGAGGGTTTAGACAGGTCTTAACACTGGTGTTGGCCATCTGCCTAGGCTTTGTACAAACCTTGTGCAGGTTAGTACCCGCTGCACTTAAACTTCCTCAAGTCACCCAAACTCTTGTCCTGGGAATGAGCCCTTGGTGCACAGCACCTGGTTGCTGTGAGGAACAGAGGTGGAAATCTCTTGCGGTTTCCCTGACGAGAAACTTCTCTCTGGTGTGTGATCTCTTTCCCCTGCTAAACTTTTTGTCTGTCCACAGCGTGAGACTTTCATAGTTACTGTGGTGTCTGTTCTGAGGAGGCTGACTTAGTTCTGCAACTGATTGGCAAATCCAAAAAGCAGAAACACTGAAGCTGCCCTGGCTGCAGACCCAGGAAAGTAGCTGCTGTGTTCACAGCTCAATTTACATCTCTTCTGAAATATATAAGATGGGAATTTGAAAATTTGAGTTCCTTTAAAACTCAACAGCTTCCACAGGGTTTTGTGTCCTCATTCTTCCTAGGGAAAGCTTCCCATTCTTTCCTCTTGCAGCTGGTTTCTTAGAAATCTGGAATCAAGACTTGACCTGCAAAAAAAAAGGAAGTTTCCCACTCTCTTACTTACTTAATACTGTGTAACTTTAGACTGAAAATGCGTTACTTAAATCGAAATGGGGGGTGTTGTGTGTTGAGGGTGAGCTGTGATCTCCTGACCTCTTCCACCTCGTAAAAATAGTTCTCGTAGGGCTTTCCAAGTTGGTCTTCTGTATTTTGGCTTGACCTGCTTATATATATCTGACTCTCCATTGAATTCTCGGTCAAGATTTCCACAGCCATGGTAACTGCCAGAAGGAGACATGCACAAAATAATTCTCACTACTATGTCTGTCGATGCTTTAGTGTGTGCCTGCTCTGTCTGAACCGATCACGAGAGGCTAAATGCCTAGTCGTGGGGTTGGTTTTTTTTCTTTTTGAAGGACTTTATTATTCATCCCACCCCAACTTAGCCCTTTGCTTCTAGTGCTTGGTTTGTGTATCAGGAAGAACAAACACTATTTGAACGCTAATCCGAGGGCAAACTGCATATGCCATCGGTCTGAGCGCCGCCGTCGCTCTCTTCATGCCCTTTGCTTTGGGAAAGTCTGGGTGTGAGTTACTCTGTGCAGCTGGTCTTGGGTGTATTATCTCCACGTTGCAGATAGTTCCCCTGAATGGCATAAAGGTTACATGGCTTGCCCTGGAGGAAAGGGGATGGGGGTGTCAGGGTTGCAGCTGGGGTTCCTGTTTCTCAAGACCTTGCCACAGAGTGTGTGACAGACAACGTTTGTGAGTTGGCAGCATTGCCATGGGAACCATCACTCTGAATTTTTTGACTTTTCAGAGACTAAATTCTCTGTCTTAATGTTACATTAATGTGGTTTAGGGAGAGGGAAGGAACCAGGTGCCGGGGTATTCGTGTGACAGGAATAGCAAATGAATAAATGCCTTTATTTGAATGTGCAAGCTCAGGGTTGGGCATTCCAGTGTCTGGAGGAAACACATTCTTTTCCCAGTGACCGGGGGGGAAAAAGTAGGAGGCGAGATTGGGGAGGGTTTCCACAGCTGGAGACTTGCTGTTGGGGGAGTCATTGGACTGTGCAGGCTTTGGTTCACGCATTCCAGTCAATTTTCACATGCTCTGGGGATGAGAGTCCCTTGTACCCTCTGGAGCTTGTAAAGTCTGAAATAGATGCCCTGGGGTGCCCAGGAGACAGTCTTGGAGGAAGCCTGGTGGGCTCTGTCTGGATAACCGGGGGGCTGGGGATTCCTCCCCAACGCATGTCCTAGAAGGCATCAGCGTGGGCTGTGCAGAGCGTGGAGTTCTGCTCATTCGCCCTCTGTCACCCATTCCAGATTTTTGTGTGGTTTTAAAGGCTGTTGCCATGCAGTGGGGAGAGAAAAGGGAAGTTTAGTAGTCCCAGCGTGTGCAAAATCAGATCCAAGTGTGCAGTCAGGAAAACGTTGCTTTGTTAAGACTGCTTCCCCCAGTGAGGACAGCTGATTTCTAGGGAGTCCTCCGTGGGAACAGCATCGCTTTGGACAGCATCGGGGTGAGGGGAAGCACTGTCTTGGGGGACCCTTTGCACTGCAAACAAGTTTTGTCACGGACGTTGCATCCCAGGCAACCAGTCCTCAGTCTCCTGTCTCTGCCCAAGCATGTCTTCCCCAGGTAGCTCACCATCCTGCTGCTCACCTGTGACTCAGCCCCTTGTGAGGACCCTGCTTTAGGAAGGGAGTGAGGGTGCGTGCTGGCTGGGAGCCTCCCTAGGAGTGGGAGGGAACTGGCACCAGTTACTCACAGAGTGGGTTTGGTTTGATTGAGGGGTCCTGCTGGGTTGCGTGGGAAGGCTGCCTTGTGTTTCACGTTGGAAGGGGTTTTTGTGAGGGAGGGAGGAAAAGATGAGTATCTTATAATAAAGGTAGCAGTCACTCACCTGTTGTAGGAGAGCTGAGAAGCTGAAATCAAATGGAGAAGAGGAAGTGTGATGCGGTGTCACAGGTCATGACTGTAATCCCGCTTCTGGACTGACTTCTCCTGGGCATGCATTGACGTCACTTACGTTTCTCTTGTCAAACTGTAAAGTGAGATCTTTTGCCTGCATCCCAGGCATGCTGTGAGAGTTTGTCAACGATTGTCAAGCTTCTAAAAGGGGAAAGTTGTGATGTTAAATGACGTTTCTTTGGTGTGTGGAGGTGCACTTTTTTTTCCTAACTAATTAATTACTCCACTTTTGCTGTCTAATGTTGTCTGGTATCCTGTGGCTGTTGGTATATGAGGCCAGGCCAAAAAAAAATTAAAAAAAAATTTGGAGGTAGCTTAGGGACATGTAATAGTAACTGAAGTTGAGACAAAGAAATGGGATGTAGAAACTGTTTTACTTCACTGTCATCCAAGGATGATTCATTCTGGTAGTTAGGGTTAGAGGTGAAAGACAGTTACAATATACAACTGTGACCCATCATGTTGGTGCTTCAGGCTCCTCATGGATTTGAATCTTACTGAAGCTGTTCAGGTGGGCTGTGGTGACCACCTGTACCTGAGTACTGATACTTCAGGGGTGCAACACAATCAGACATTTATCATTCAGCATTTTAATAATTGGATGGCCTGCTTACAGTTATTTTTTCCTCCGTCTCATTGTGGTGTTGAGGCATAGCCAAGGTGCGTTTGCGTGCATGTAACGGATGCAGGTGAGCTGCCCAGCTTGGTTTTGTAACGCCTTGCCTTGCCTCCGGTAAGGACATGTAGCATCCCCCACCGACTTCAGTCTCCCTAACCTCAAGTCTCCAATTCTGGCTTTCACCAGATCACTAATACTGTGCCTAGACATGTTTGCAGAACATCTCCTGTTGTTCTGAATGGGGTTGGTAGCTGCACTAAAAGCTGCTGCGCTCCACAAATGGAGATGCGTGGTCCAGCCTACCTTTAGCAGTGTGGATTTCAAGGAAGATTTTGGAGGCAGGATCCTGATTTATTTCTAAAAGGCTGATTTGTCTGTTCAGTAGGCTTCTCTGGTTCTTGCCCTGCCTTTCCCTACTCCTCTGGGGGGCACTTCCATTCTCCAGGCAGGGAACCCACAGTTAATGGCTTTAAAGCTACAGCGTGGATAAGTTGAGGGCTGGCAAATTGCAGGATTGAGGTTACCTTTGTCACCTGTGCGTTCTGACTCTTATTTCCACAGGCCTCCTGTCTCAGGACGTAGGTCGTTATCGGATATTGTTTAGTTTTATTTATTTGGAATGTGAGATGTATAATTGCAGCACTTTGAGAGTACACATACCCGAGCCTTAGGCTAAATGCAAAACTGGGGGTTTCTTTTCCCTTCTCCCTTCATAGCATCTGAGTGTCTCCCAGCCAGTCCTGTAGTTATCTTTGGCAGCAGCCTGATAAGATTAGAAAGTATTAGCGCCTTTAAAGTGGGCAACTTGAGGCAGTAAGTTAGAGAGGTCAAAAAATGGTGTTCTTTCTGCACACTTCAAGGAAGACACTTTTTTGGGATCCGCATGTCTGCTTTCTCCTCTACTCCTAGCTTGGGACATTTGCCATTTTTATGGCATTACATGTGCTGTGAAACAGAGGCAAAGCAAGTCTCCTCTCAGTTATGGAGTGCTGACACCATCCTTTTCTTCTACAATCACAGTCCTTTTCCCCTCCCCGTAATATTTTTAATTTGCCAAGCCTTTTAGTCCTCGAAAACGCTAGGAGGTTACGAGAGGCGTGCAGGAGAAGAAAGGCTCATAGTGACCCACAAGTTGCATTGGTACATCTGGACATCTGGATCTGTGACCTGCTACAGCAATTCCAATATCAGGATTCAGTTCAGCTAGCAAAGTAACGTGCAGCTGTAGTAATCTACTGTCCTTCGGATGGGGCAGGTGGTAGCACGTAACTGATACTGAGAATTAACCCACAGACCAATACATAATCTGCGGCGTCTTCTAGGACATGGCACCAAATCCAGCAAAACGTGCTGTAATAGTAAACTAATCTAATAGATGAATCTCTTTAGTCTTTCTTCTACTCCTGTGCCCTCTCCCAAGACGTATTTTGCCTCTTGTCAATGTGAGTTGTTGTTCTCCTAAAGACGTAAAATACTTTCTTTGTAGTGTTTACTTTATTTTTGGGAGGGAACAGCAGCAAGAGCTTCTTGGCAGAATTTATAGATGAATTTGTGGACATGTTGAAGGAGCTGGGAGGAGCTTTGCAAGTTAACCAGTCAACACTGATTTGCTGAGATTCTGTATCAACTCCGTCTTGAGCTAACTTGCAACTTAAAATGGCTTGGTCATTCCAGAGAACAAGTTCAATGTGCATTGTTTTTGTTTGGGAAACAATTTTTTTGTTTGTTTGTTTCATAAACAAGCATTTAAAAGCAGGCACTTAAAATGGCATATTAAAGGCAACCCCTGCTCTGAAGTAGAGCTGGTAGTGATGCCAGTTACACAGTCATTCCCCATTTGGAGGGGAACCTTTTGTTCTAAGTATGCCTCTCATTTCGCGTCTCTTTTCTCCACAGCTTGAAAAAATGCCACCAGTCCAGAAAGATATTTGCACAGCATTACATGTTAGGCTTCTCTAAACTATCAACAAAGTCATTTACCACAAGAAGGGTCGCTAGTTCCTCATTTCTTTTCCGCATAAGGAGTTTCAGCGGGTTAATTAGAAGATGTGTTTGAAAAGGTGGTGTTTGGCTTACTTGTCTTAGCTTTGTCTTTCCCTGACTACCTCTGCAATGACTAATCCCCAGGGTGAAGTATCATTCTGGGTGGAGAAGTGTAGGTGCCCTTCCTCTGGGACTGGGAAGAGGAGAGGAGGCAGTGTTGCTGCAGCGCTCCTTGAGTGTTGAATTCTTGTGTGAATTAAGGTTTGTCCCAAGTGAGGAGGTAGTCAGAGTGATTATTCATTTATAAAGTGGCTTTGGCCATATGGGGAGAGGAGTGCTTTAACTTTGGCAGAGTGAACATCTGCCTCAGGAATTTGTGCTGCAATGTCTTCTACAATTTTGTCTATCCGTAGAAATCTACCAAAGAAGAGAGAGGGGTTGTTTCTTTTGTTCCGTGTTGGTCTCCAAAGCTGTGTGATTGCCAAAGCAGTTTTGGTTGTTGCTCACTCCTTGCCCCTGTGTAACTTCCTCCCACAGAACAAAGTCGCCGTGATGACCTGGAGAGCCTGGGCTACGTGCTCATGTATTTCAACCTGGGCTCGCTGCCCTGGCAGGGCCTCAAGGCTGCCACCAAGCGCCAAAAGTACGAGAGGATCAGCGAGAAAAAGATGTCAACGCCCATTGAGGTGCTCTGCAAAGGGTACCCTTGTAAGTGCTCTCACCTTGATGGCTGTCCTGTCTGGTGCATGGCTTGCTCTCCTGCTGAAACCCCGTGAAGTCTTGAGTCCCGAAGGGCAATGCCCAGTACCCCACAGACCAGGATGTGGTGCTGACACCGGTGATGAGAAGGTTAAGAGACTGGTGGTAATACAGCTCTGGTTCAGAAGTGGGAAATGTGGTTTTGTGGAGAGTCGAGCCTTGGGTTAGTAAGGGCATGAGAGTGCCAAGAGGGGTCTTCAGGACCTCAGAAACAGTGGGAGGTGGGCAGTGAGCTGAGAAGGTGTGCTGATCATCCTGAGTTATTCTGGGTAATGAGGACAAAGGCCAACTGTAATAAATCCTAGAAATAATCAGGCAATGAAGTGGTAAGTGCAGTTCTTTGTAGGTAAAAGTGGAGTAGCGTAGATAAGGGGAGAGTAGAAGGCTTGGTCCTCCTGTCACATGTAGAATAGTAGGCTCTGAGCTGACCAGTGCCACTCACCAATGAGCTGTTAGGTTACAGTATGTTTCTGTGAAGGCATCAACTTTGTGCTTAGTAGCTACTGAGGAAAGCAGATCAGGTGTTACTAGGAAAGAAAAAAGCACAACCAGCTTGCATAAAGCCATGGCCCACTCATACCTTGCATGCACTGTGCAGCTCTGGTTCATCCCACTATTTCAGAAGGGATGTAGTAGAACTGGAGGATGGTTCAGGAAAGGGCCAAAAGGGTGATCAGAGGTGAGGTGATTTCTAAACAAGCGAGTGGGCTGGAAGCTAGAAAAGAGATGGTTAGAGAGGTGATAGAAGTCTACGCTCTCACTGTGCCTCCAGAAGTTTGCGTGGGAATTGATTATTTGGTGGCCCCAGCTCTTGGATTGGAAGAGAAACAAAGCTGGTTCCTGACAGCTTCAAAACTGGTTCTTCACTCAGTGAGTAGCAGGTGTGTGGAACTCTTTCACAGAAGATGATGTGGATTGGTAAAGCTTGCAGAAGTTCAAGGAGAGATTGCACAGCTACATGGAAGAGAAATCTGCTGAGAGTTACTAAATAATTAGAAAACACACCCAGATCAGAAAGTTCCCTCAGCTGAAATAGGGGGGAACTGGGATAATGTCAATCTAAGTGTCAGATGTGCTTGGCCTGGTCTTTCTCTTCTGTAGCTGTCTACTTCTGGCCACTGCTCAAATCAGGCTGCTGGACTAGGAGGACCTCTGGTCTGAGCCGAGCACAACTAGTCCTTCACAATTCACGTTCCTTCCTGTGTGTGTTGCTGCTCTGAGCTGCGTTGGTCATCTTCACACCGTGTAGTCCTGGCTTCCCACACCTCATCTTGGCTTGTTCTTTACAGCTGCATTCCTACTCACTTGCTCTGTGGCTTGGTGCCTCTTGCTTGAAGAAGCAGACGGAAAAGAGGGATGCATGAGCATTTCCTCTGGTAAAGAGGGATGAGATCTTCCCGGTGGCCAAAGCACTGCAGCTGTCAGGCTCTGATTTCATTACACAGCTCTGCATGCCGTCCTGGTCCAGCACACTGCAGTGTGCTGAAAGGCTGTGGTGGCTCTGTGGTGGGACCAAGGGGTTTGGATGGTGTTCAACAACCGGCTGTTCTCTGCTCTCTCCAGCTGAGTTCTCGACATACCTCAACTTCTGCCGCTCACTGAGGTTTGATGATAAACCAGATTACTCATACCTGCGGCAGCTCTTCCGCAACCTCTTCCACCGCCAAGGCTTCTCCTACGACTACGTCTTTGACTGGAACATGCTTAAATTTGTGAGTGTGTGTGTGGGGGGAAAAGGCTGTAGGGGCAAGAGTTGATTCATGTCATGAAAAGGGGGGGGGGCGGAAAAACTGCCTGNCGACTACGTCTTTGACTGGAACATGCTTAAATTTGTGAGTGTGTGTGTGGGGGGAAAAGGCTGTAGGGGCAAGAGTTGATTCATGTCATGAAAAGGGGGGGGGAGGAAAAACTGCCTGACACTTGTACTTAACCCTGGTGAGCAACTTAAGAAAGGGGACCAGGTAGAGTGGAAAAAAAAAAGCAGAGTTATTCAGTGGTGCTAACTGGGGATATAGCTACCGTTGTATTCCTGTGTCTGATGGAGCGTGTGTGTCGATAGATCTATAGCTATAGGTAGGTAGAGACAATTTTTTCAGGAGAGAACTGTATTCGGAGGTGGGACACAGATGTGGATTGCAATATCAGCTGTAGTACCATATGCTTTCATCCCTGTCTCTTCATGAAAGATAAAGAGGCCCTCTCTGGCTGCAGTGGAAAGTGGTGGTGGGAGAACATGTTTTGAGGATGGAGCTCCACTTTCTTGGCGTGATGGAGCACTGTGTTTTCTGTCCGGGGCTGCTGCTTTCTTTCATGCCTGGCGTCTGTGTGTGGAATGGGATTTTCTCTTGTCCTCAGGGAGCAGCCCGGAACCCTGAGGATATGGATCGGGAGCGGCGAGAGCACGAGCGAGAAGAGAGGATGGGACAACTCCGAGGTTCAGCCACGCGAGCACTACCCCCTGGCCCACCTGCTGGAGCCACTGCCAACCGTCTTCGCAATGTCACTGAGCCCATGGCCTCCACCCCCACTTCCCGAATCCAACAGTCCGGTGAGTGGGGTGGAATTGCTGGGGGACGCTGCCACTCTTGTTGCCACCCAAAGTATGGACTGATATTCTTGTCTCATGGTTCTCTGCCCTGACAGGAAACACGTCCCCCAGAGCAATCTCAAGAGTGGACAGGGAGAGGAAGGTCAGCATGAGGTTACACCGAGGAGCTCCTGCCAACGTCTCCTCATCTGACCTCACAGGGCGGCAAGAAGTGTCACGGATTTCAGCATCACAGGTGAGTCCCTACTGCAGTGTTCGTGGCCTTGGCCTGGATGTCTCAAAAGGACTAAGGACTGCCTGATCTGCTGGAGCTCATGTGAGCTTCTGCAGTGTGATGAGGGGAGTGGTACCATGTTATACCTTGGCTCTTCAGTTACATGTTTTCTGGGGGCTATGCTCAGTACTGTTGTCTTAGCTCTTCCTTGCTCACAGTAAGCTTTCAGCATCTTCCAGACCACAGTGGTTTGGAGAAGTGGAACAGTAAATTCTTGTAAGGGAGGATATCCTGAGAGGAATGTGCAGTCGCTCTGTTTTGGTGTCCTTCATGCCTTTTTATTCCTCTCCATCCCTTACCTATTATTCCTCTTCTTTTGTAGACAAGCGTGCCATTTGATCACCTTGGGAAGTGAGGAGCAATTGCCACTGGACCAGTGTTTGCTTAGGTGAGCCTGTGATCCTCCAAGGAGAGAACTGCTGCCATTAGGGGTTAACTTAAAGCTTTGATGTTTTTGTGGGGGATTGGTACGTTTCCTTTCCCTTCACTTTACTTTGAGATAGCTTTTGGCTTCAGAGGGAAGAGTAAAGTTGGCTGCCGAAGGCCTTGTGGGGTAGGGGGTGGATTATCTTGGGTGTGAAGGTAGCCTCCATTTCTCCAGGAGGGCAGGAAAGGTGGTGGAGAAGGTGCTGGGCTGGGGAGCCATTTCATTAGTTCCTCATGAAGGCTTTTCTGGCAGCGTGATAGTGTTGGGGAGGAAAGTGCTGAGCGCGTAATCAAGTCTGTGAGACTTTGCACAGCTAGCGAGTGCTTCTTGTAGGGGAAACAACAGTAGCTGGAGAAGGTAACTCCGAGGGGTGGCAGGAGTGTAGAAGAAAGGGCTGATTTGATTTATTACACTCCAGTTGTCACTGGAATTGCTGGGAATAGCCTTTTCTTCTAATGTCCTCTTTCCTTTTTTTTTCACTTTCTAGTGTCTTCACTGTATTTTTCTTTTAAAAAACAA
>VZRU01005758.1:12936-24714 GCA_013398155.1 Pedionomus torquatus | reverse complement strand
CTTTAAGGTCCCTTCCAACCCAAACCACTCCCCAACGTGTCGACTGTAGAACCAAGGAGACCTGCTGGGACCTCCTCCTGTGGAAGACCTGGGTGGCAAGGTGGATTCATTAATGAGTATCTTGGGGATGCTGGAGCTGTATGACAAATAACAAATTTAAATTCTTTAGATCCACTGAGCATTTGCATCTAGAACCCTGGGATGGAGATTAGGACTGTGCTGAGAAAACTTGCTAGTGACGCTACGTTGGGATGTATCATCAACTTAATGACTCCTAAGGTTGACAGCCTCCAATTAGCATAGAATCATCGAATGGTTAAGAGTTGGAAGGGACTTTAAAGGTCATCTAGTCCCAACCTCACCTCTAAGGGTAACTGACATGGGATGAAATTCAGTATTACAGTGTTTGGGTTCTTATACTTGTGACCTAATAAGGTCATCATTTATTCAGTGAGAGTTCATAATTTGGAAATGGTTGTGGAGAAGACTTTGCAAATCTTGATTGGTTCCACAGAATCAGTCTGTAATCTGTATGGTGTGTCCAGGAAACTGAAAGACAAATGTGATTTTAAGAAGTGATTTTAAAATTAAAATGTGGTTTTAAAATTCAAAGTCTTTTAGGGACATACAGGTACATTCACAGCTCATCTTGATCATTGCTTCTGCTCATTCACATTCAAGAAAACAAACTAAATGAGGGGCAGAGAGAACAAATGCAGCACAGAATGGAAACTGTGAGGAGGGACGAGAGAAGCAGTGAGTCTAGCAAAATAAATATGAAAGAACTTGTGCTTGCCATCTCTAGAGGACAAGCATTTTGCAATCTGAGAAGACAAAGAGCTATGTGAGATGGAGAACTACGCTGACACTTTAGCAAATGGGTATACACTGAGCATTACCACCTTTGAGGCAGAAATGGAGGAGCAGTTACCAGAAGAGTGAGACTGTGGAACAGCCCTGCTATAGAAGCTACATGGATAAGATCTGGGATTATTTGAAGAGGGAGCTCAGGAGGCTTCTCAAAGGGGTCATATGATGTCTTTGCCTAGGTTATCACAGGGATGGATCTGGGGCGGTATGTCCCTTTCCATCTGCGTTTCTGTTGAACCCCCAAGCTCTCCTTTGCCAGCTACTGGTATGATGCGTAGTAAATCTTTCTAATTTGAGAGTTGCACAACTCTCTGCAGACCTTGATTGCTCAAAATAGTTCTGGAAAATGTCACTTTGCAGTATAATCTCTCACATTTCCTTTGTTCTGCAGTTCTCCGTTTACTCGCAGGAGTGATGACCTCTCTTTCTTTACACCTGGCTCAGGCGGTCTCCGGGGGAAGAAGCAGCTGTGTGTGTGGATGAGGCTGTTAGTGAACATCTCATCTGCCATGAGACACTGATGGGCCCCAAGACCAAGCAGTGCTGTTCCTGAAGATACAGGCTGCCCCCAATCATGATTGCCTGCTTTTCCTTATCACACCTTCTCCTCGTGTATCCTTTCCTAAATGTGAGGGGAAAATATTAGTAATTGAAGTGTTTTATGCACTTGCAAGTCCTCATTGTTTGTGCTCCATTTTGTGGCACAGCAGTAAGTACCCTAAAATAAAATAGATACATGTCCAGCAGATGTTCTTTGTGAATGTAAATCTGTGTTTATGCTTCCTGATTTCCCCATTATTGTGAGTTCCTGCAAAGCGCTTGTAGGTTCCCAGTCATGTCTCTGGTTGTCATCAGCGTCTGCTGAACCCCAACAGCTTCTTCTGACTGTAGTGGCAATTGTGGCTTTTCAGTTCTGAGCACCAGCCTCATAAAAATACCACCTGAATTTTGTGTTTAATAATATATTTACTCATACAGGTAGTAACAGCTTAGTGTGGGGATGCATGTTCTGCTTGCTATTTTTATATTGCCTAAAACAGTGGCCTGTCAGATCACAGGGCTTTGTGGCTCTTCTGTAATTGAAGTAGTGGGTTTATGGACATTTTAAAGTGTTGAAGGAGACTGTCAGGCCTGAGAGCCAGGTCGACACAGGGCCTTCCCCACTTGCCTGGTTTCATTTTCTCAGGTTGTTTGTACTTCGTGGTTGTCCACTGAAAAGGTTCTTCCAAAATTTAATTTTAATATGTGGGAAGAATCTGCAGCAAAAAAAATGTGCCCATTTAGAAGAAAACAGATCATCTTAAACAGATCACAGTAGTTTTCAAAGTCCATGCTTGGAGTGGCAAAGGCCAGCGCACAGAGAACACAACACATGTGCCAGCTTTGGGAGGAGTTCTCAGTCCCCTGTAGCTCTGACCAGTGACCTCTTTTGCGAAATACAATCTTTTTTTTTTTTTTTTTTTTTCCTTTTGGCCAGAGAGTTGTGCCAGAGGAGGTTCAGATTGGATATTAGGAAAAATTTTTACTTTGAAAGGGTTACTAAGCATCGGAATGGGCTGCCTGGGGAAGTGGTTGAGACACCATCCCTGGAGGTATTCAAAAGACGGGCTGAGATAGTACTTAGTGACAGGGTTTAGTGGTGGCTTTTTTGTTAATCCAAGTTAGGTTGCTGGTTGGACTAGATGATCTTAAAGGTCCCTTCCAACCTACAAAATTCTATGATTCGATGACCGTGTGATTCTTCCAGTGCCTTCTCTTTCTTCTTGTTCTACTTCTGTCCATCTCCAAGGAAGGAATTTTTTTTTTTTTTTTTTTATTGGTCTTCTCCAAAAATATTCTTTTTAATATAGTGTTTCCAGCTCCCTGGAGATTCTGTTCTTTTTCACTTTGATTGACAACCTCATGTTTCCTTTCACACCCACCCACATTACAGACTTTTTTTTTGGCTGCCGTTTCCCCGATGCATTAAACAGACCTGCTGCTGCTGCCTTCTCTGAGAAAGTGTTGGAAAAAAACTTTTCCAATTTCAGACAGCTTTTCTTTTTATAGCACTTGCTAGCAGCATTGTGGTTATGGCTGAGCTCACACTTCCAACTGGAGACAACTAGGAGCCAGGATTGCCAGTACCAGATGGGGCTTTTCTAACCTCTAGCAGCATTGATCCTTCATATAAAATAAAAAAGGGAGATGATAAGGGAACTTGGTGCAACTTCATTGTTAGATCATTGCTTCCAGGGTATCACACTGTGCTAGGTAAAAGATGTTTTGAAATCGAAATGTGCTGAGCTGCTATAAAGCACTCTGGGGTCTCTATTGATAGCATGCATGGACAGCAAAGATGATATACAGGATCCCCTTCTTTATGAAGCACATGAAACACATAATTATTTATTTAGGTCTTTATTTCCTTGGCTTTCGGTGAGCCCAGATGGGACATGCACCTTGTAGGAGCATCTGCTTCACCCCAGTGGTCAGTATCATCCCAGCTCATCCCAGGGCAAAGGCAGCCCTTGTTGGGATGAGGCTGAAATGTAAAACACATATATAAATGAGTAAATAGATACCTAAAGATGCTTCTACCTGTGATGAAAAATTGGGACTATTGTATGGAAGGTAAGGCAGGCATATCCCTAGCTGAGTTTCTTGCAAATTATTTCTCCTGAAATACTGGCATTCCCAGAGGTTCTTGTGACCTGATTTTCAACACTGCTGAAGGGATTCAAATTCCACTGGGAGCCAGAGGGGTTCAGCACCTTTAAAACTCGAGGACTGCTTAATTCTGGCCAGGTGTGTAGCACTTCCAGGATAACAGGGAGACCAGGGCCCTGTTCTTGCACCCACGCCAAGGAAAAGAGTTTATTTTCCTCTTTTGTGAATTCTGCGAGCAAAGAGATAGATTACTGCATTATGGTGTCTCTGATGTGGAATCCTCCGGGACTGCCTAAAGAAAAGATGAGAAAAGATTTCGTATATTTGTTTGGTTTTGGCAAAGGACTCGGAGATGTGTCCCAGCACTACAGGATGGGTGATGCCCTTATACCAGTTTTTGCCGTATCCTTAGACACTTCATGTTTTCTAGACTGGTGTTAAGATTGTAAGAGCACAGAAACTTCAGGACAATACTCATTTGCGCTGGGATTTTCTAACGACATGAAGCTAAGGGCTCTTTACTGTGCCCACTCTTGGAATTCATACGACTTTGCCCACTCTTGGAATTCATACGACTTTGCTATCTAGCCTTCTTTGGGTCCTAGCCTTGTTTTGTTTTGGTTTTGTTCTTTTTTGGTTTTAATTGGAAAAGATATTATTCTGATTGACGTTAGGTACAGACAGACATGTCATGTATCAGTTCTCCCTTTAGAAAGAGGGGGCTTCTTTCTATTAACTCAAAAGCTAGCAACTCAAAATCATTCATAGAATTAATATGTATGAGACTACCAGAAAATCTTAGTCTGTACTTGAAGAAAAAGTGATTTAAAAGAAATTATTAATTATTCTGCTAAAAGAAAGTACTTAAGTTTAAACTCCATGATTGCCACTGATATTTTCTAATAACCTGTGAATCAGGCTCAACACCTCCCGCTCCAGTCAGGCTCAGATTAGGTCCTTACCTGGCAATAACGCTGCCTCTCGTTATTACACTTAACATCTTTCGGCCAGTGTCCTGTTTGACAACAAACACAAAGCTCCCACTGTCATTACTACTGCAATTTTTTGCAATTATTGCTGAGAGGGTTTTCTCTGTCACTGTGTGGCAGCACTGCTCCATGAAAAGGATGCAACTTACTTTCCCTTCAGCTTGAGAACCAGGTGAACCATCAAAGCCCTTTTGCCACTAGACCCATTCCCCTTCCTTTTTATTTGCTGTTTTTCTCTTATCCTCCCCACACTTGTTTTCCATCCTTCATTGTCCTCACGTCTTCAAAGGTTTTCAAGTGATTCCTATTTCCCTGGCTTTTAGCATTAGATTTTTCATATGTGCCTTCCAATTATGAGAGTCTTATGATGTGAACAATGATGAGAATTATGAAATATATGGGAGGCTATAATAGGCTTGGGAAAAAAAGGCAGTATTCAGTCCTGTCCTCAGAGTATCTAACCTTATTTCCCAATTTAGATGCTTAATCCTGCAAGGCTCCGTGCACAATCAATAGAGATGTGCTGTCCTCTGCAGGGCTGGTCAGTGTCTGAGCGAGATGTCTGTGCCCACTGCCTCCCCAGGCTGCCTGCTCCTCACTATCGATTGCACAGTGAACCACGGGAAACTGGTCAGATGCCTCTCACGGGTGATGTGAACATTCCGCTCACCCACCCAGAAGGTACAAATGCTCACCTCAGCTCAGGGACCTCGCTGAAGGGAACAGAGGACCAGAACTCTCTCAGCCTGGTGATCCTCTGACCGTGCCTCAGGATTCGCTTCCAGATGTCACTGTTTCCCTGCTGCGGTTACAGCTGAAAACATTGCTGTGAAAAACAAGGTAAATTGTAGCTGCTGGTTGAGGATAAGAGCAAAAATTTGCCAGGAAGTTCTCTGTACTTGGGAACAGCCAGTGTCTCTGGGTGGCTTTGCTCCAAGCTACATCTGCAAATGACAATTTTCACCACAAAATTACACCCTCTGCTCACTCTGTCCCCTCCTAGTCCCCGCTAGTAACTTGTTTTCTGTAGCAAAATAAGTTGAATTTTCTGGACTCTCCCAGTCCACCTGTTTCCTGCCCTTTGGCCAATTTCAGCTCAATTCCTTCTCTTTCATTCCTTTGCTTTTCACCCCGTGAAAACCACCAGAGGCATCTTATTAGAACTGGGGAAAATATTAATTTATTTTCAATTAAATAGGATTTTTATCCAACAGGAATACCAGAATCTTACAAGTGTGCATGAGTTTTATAGCAGAATAGGAGAATGACAGAATCTTAATAGTTAACGGTTCCTTGGTACCACCAAAGTCAGAAGGTCTATGGCAATAACACAGATAAAATCCATTTTGGTAGAAAAGTTAACACAGTCACAGAAAAATTAGTTCAGCTGGGAGCTGAAGCCAGGCATGACACTACCAGATTGGGGTGAGAGAAGAAGGATGCTTTCAGGTGTTCTCAGGTGAAACGCTTCTTGCAGAGGGCTTGATCCAGAACACTGATCATTACCAGGTTGTCAGTGACTCGACATATCTTGATGTTGTACATAGAATCATAGAGTCATAGAATGGTTTATGTTGTAAGGGACCATAATGCTCATCGAGGCCCAGCCCCCGCCATGGGCAGGGACACCTCCCACCAGACCATTTTGCTCAAGGCCCCATCCAGCCTGGCCTTGAACACCTCCAGGGATGGGGCAGCCACAGCTTCTCTGGGCAGCCTGTTCCAGTGTCTCACTACCCTCACAGGAAACAATTTCTTCCTAATATCTAATCTAAATTTCTCTTCTTTCAGTTTATAACTGTTACCCCATGTCCTGTCACTACACTCCCTGATAAAGAGTCCCTTCCCCATCTCTCCTGTAAACCCCCTTCAGATACTGGAAGGCTGCTATAAGGTTCCCCCAGAACCTTCTGTTCTCCAGGCTGAACAGCCCCAACTCTCCCAGCCTGTCCTCACAGCAGAGGTGCTCCAGCCTTCTGATCATCTTCACAGCCCTCCTCTGGACCCATTCTAAGAGGTCCATGTCCTTCTTATGTTGGGGGCTCCAGAGCTGAGAACACAGCACTGCAGATGGGGTCTCACCAGAGTGGAGCAGAGGGGTAGAATCTCCTTCCTCAACCTGCTGGTCACACTTCTTTTGATGCACCCAGGTGCAGTTGGCTTTCTGGGCTGTGAGTACACATCGCTGAGCTTCTCATCCACCAACACCCCCAACATCTTCCCTTATCTTATCTTACCTTATGTCTTGTCTCCCCAGTTCTATGTCAAAGGTGGCAGCCGTGAAGCAGGATGAGAAATCTCCAGCGAAGCTGCTGACTCCTGGTGTGTATTTTTGTCCTTTGTATGGACAGGAAGGCCAGGTAGGAATCTGGGCTCAGGCCATAAGTCAGCTGGCCCCAGCGCTCTCACCACACACACTTTATCTTATCAAGGCCGCACATGTTAAATTCGCAATGTGCTGGCACTAAGGACAGGGTGATGGCCTGTTTCAACACAGCTGTCTGACACTGCAGAGGAACATCCTGTAACTGTCTGTGTCAAAGTGCTCATGGTTCCTGTTTCCAGGCAGAGGAAATATTAATACATAATGAGCAAAGAAAATGATTCTGTATTTTGGGAGTATTTATACACAAATTAAAAGGGACGTTTTTCACGATAAAGGATTATTTTGGAGGAAAAACAGGGAATTATGCTTGACAGTCACAGAATCACAGAATGATATGGGGTTGGAAGGGACCTCTGGAGATCATCTAGTCCAACCCCCCTGCCAAAACAGAACCACCCAGAGCAGGTCACACAGGAACTCATCCAGGCAGGTTTTGAATGTCTCTCCAGAGACGGAGACTCCACCCCCTCTCTGGGCAGCCTGTTCCAGGGNCCAGACTAAAAAGACCTAAGTCCCTCAGCCTCTCCTCTTAAGAGAGATGCTCCAGGCTCCTCATCATATTTGTGGTCCTCTACTGTACCCCCTCCAGCAGTTCCCTGTCTGCTTGAACTGGGCAGCCCAGAACTGGGCACAGTACNCATTTCCTCTTGTCCTGTCACTGGACACCACTAAAACAAAACTGGCCCCCTCCTCTTGACACTCACCCTTTAAGTATATATGTGTGTTGACCAGATCCCCCCTCAGCCTCCTCCAGACTAAAAAGACCTAAGTCCCTCAGCCTCTCCTCTTAAGAGAGATGCTCCAGGCTCCTCATCATATTTGTGGTCCTCTACTGTACCCCCTCCAGCAGTTCCCTGTCTGCTTGAACTGGGCAGCCCAGAACTGGGCACAGTACTCCAGATGGGGCCTCCCCAGGGCAGAGCAGAGTAGGAGGATGACCTCCCTCGACCTGCTGGCCACACTCTTCTTGATGCGCCCCAGGATGCCATTGGCCTTCCTGGCCACAAAGACACGTTGCTGACTCGTGGTCATCCTGTTGTCCACCAGGACTCAGTCACCAAATCTGTCAAGGAGGTTGGAAGAGATGTTGAAAGTTGCAGGAAAATTGTTGCTGAGGAGAACAAAAGTGATGGAAAGGAATGCTCGCTCTGCAGAAACGGCTGCAGCACAAGTTCAGTGATCGTCTATCTCGTGTGGCCAATGAATGGGCAAGCACGTGCCAATCGATGCCCATCGCTCAGAGCCAGGCCCAGCCTCTCACCCAGCGAGGAGTCAGAGGCCGCGGAAGAGGCTGAGACAGTGTGTTTGTGTATGTGTGTTATGGTTGGAGAAAGCCCATAACAATTTATTGTCGTATAAACAATTATTCTGTCACCTGATGACCCCTCCCCACCCAGGAAAGGGGAATCAGGAGACGCAAAGAAACACAAGGGTTGAAATGCAAATAGATTTACTAGAATAAGATTAAATAACTAACAATACTAAAGAACCAGTATTAATCCTGACACCGATAGGAGATTTACAAGAAGTATCCTCAGCCAACTCTATCAGCAGAAGCTGTGCACTCTCAGCAGGGACAGCAAGTGTCGGACTCTGCGAGTGCAAGGGCTTCAGGAAGAAAGGGAGGCCTCAGGGGTCCAGCAAGGAGTTGTCTGGATCGCCACCATCAAGGGAGAGCCCACTACGCAGCAAACTTTTCTAATTTATATTGAATGTGACGTTCATGGTATGAAATAATCCTGTTGGCCAGCTTGGGTCAAATGCCCAGGCCTTGCTCCTCCTCATCCCTGCACCTGGCAAGGCTCGAAAACACTGAGACCTTGAATCTCACAGAGCCTGGCTGGCCATAAAGTAAATATTTTTATGAATTCAGACACTAAAATTTTCCAAAAGTGCAATTTTCCCAGCATCAGAAAGAAAGTTAGTCCTGGGCCTCTCCACCCAGGACAATGTGCCAAACAGATGCTGTAAGAGAGGGGATTATAAATAAGGGGAACTTTAGGTTACTGTGATGGTGCATGAATGAATTTAAATTTGTAGAAGACACTTGTTACTAGTTCTGTATTTGAAGAAATAACTTTGTGTCACTTACCTGCTCACTCCCCCCGACACCTCCAGTTCCCCCTGTCCTCCTGTCATTAATGGAGCGCGAGGCACTGTGGAGTGAAGAGCGCAGGCTTTTGGCAGCTCACACACGACAGGCGATTGCTCAATGAACTCCACAGCTTTTCTCTTATTAGGGGAGATAATTTGGGTCTCTCATCTCCGTCCAGCCCTTGGTGTGGATACTTAAGATGACCGAGAGCCCCAACCCGCTGCCACTTGTAGCAAGACACAAAGGGTATGATCTTATTTCCAAAAGAAGCCAGGCTAAAATAACATCCATAAGAATGTTAGACGTCTTCTACATTTAAAATTATAAAATTATGCTGTTGTTTGAATGAAGAATATTTACATCAGGCTACTATTGCAAGATCTACTCCTACATTAATTACAGTGAACTAGAGATTTTGATTGCTATGTATCTGTTTTATGGGGAGCTGAGCTGATTTGCACTGGAAAGATTCTTAATACGGCAATGGACTTACCAATTATCAATGAACATTTTAATGAACTAATCACAGTAGTGAGCATTTAGAGTTCAATTTATTTTAAACAGCCAACTGACTAGTTTATCTTTGTTTTTATTTTCACATTTTCATTCCACTTGTATGAGAAACTTGCGCTTGGGCTTCACAAGACAGCAGGAGAGACGTGCATGCTCATTTCCCCCTCTCTTCTCATCAGAGGCAAGGAAATAAAATGCTTCCTTGATTTACATCCTACTTAATCCCACTGACATTAATTTACTTAAATCTGGGTACATTATTTGTCCAATGAGATCTGTGCAGTATGCAAACTATGAGGGTTTGGCTAGGTCTCTTAAAAAAAGCAATTTAACATATCACTTATTTTAAAATACAGCTACCTGTGTCTCTCCTTCATCAGTTTTTATGCTTTCAGTTCTGGAGGAGGCCAAAAAAGACAATTTCTAGCCAGTAATTTATTTAAATTCTAATAAAAAAAATGTTTCTTCTTGTTTCAGGAGTACCTTTTGTGCTTGGCATGTTCAGCTCCAGGAACACAGGCACCTCAACCAGTATTGCTGTTCTCAGCAGGAACCTCCAGGGTGATGAACAGCATATATTTGGACATCTGAGGTAAACAAAGTATGATTATACGAATTAATTGCAGCTGTGAAGTTTTTCAAGTTCTTCACGTTTTTCATGAATGCGCAGATTTGGTTGTTGATAGTAAAGTTCCATTTGAATTGTTGAGGACAGAAGAGTGTCTGACTTTGCGAGGCCCCTGAACCTCCGGCCTCTTTGAAGTCGACAGCTGGATTCTTACAGACTTCACGGGCACCAGGTTTCCATCTGCTGGTTTTCTGGACCCGGGACAGCAGTTCTCAAGCACTAACACTAGTGGCAACTCGTGATGCTTCATGAAGACCTACTTTCCAGCTTTTGGACCCGCAGTGCTAACAACGTCTGCGCAGTCTCAGAGATGCAAATGGAATTCAGACAGCACCTGCCCTCCCCAGTGCTCCCAAAATCGCAGAGCAACATAAGGATGTAATTGCACAGCTTTTTGACAGTAGAAGACCAACTACTTTTCTTCAGTGCACATTAACATTAATCAGTTGTCTAGGTCTGGATCAATCTATAGAAGGGAAATTACAGGGACATCAGGAATGTAAATGATGTTTATTACATGAGTGCCTAAGGCTGACAAAGTCTGAGGCTCTCCCCCATAAAACACTGCTCCAAAAAAGCTCCAAGCTGGAGACAAGCAGCTTAATGTATATGTAAAAGTGAAAGTTGCAATTTACGAGCAAACATGTAGGTTGTGTAGTATTTTGGTGATGTAAGAAGAGTTGTGAGAATACCAGTGGAAAGAAAAGGGAAAGCAGAAGAGATATTGAAAAGAGGCTTGTTGGGAATTGCAGCCTCAGGAGAGGAGTGAAGCTCATGGGAAGAGGTTTTGAAGGCAGGGGCTGGAACAACCAGTGAACGTGGGAGAAAGTGGAGCCAGAACTGCAGAGTGGCTCTGGGGGTGATTGTCACTCCCACCTCAGCAGCTGCTCTGGTGGTTTGCTCTTTCCCCATCTGAGACCCAATTCTCCCAGAAATGGGGACTGTTGTCATTTTAGTTGTCAGCCAGAACATCTAGAACATCTATAGTTTATTTTTTTTCTCCTTGCTTTTAAGCAGACATAAGGAGTGAAACACGCAGCGTACATAAAGAGACATTTGCAGTAAAGTGCTGAAAATATTGGCCCAGATCTTCAAGTTTAGGAACTAAAACTAGGTATCCCCAAGCTAAATTAGAGCAACTCTAATGCTGGTTTTAAATTAAATCTGGCTGCTAACAGCCTCATTGATCCTGTGACATAGAGATGTCCTGATGCCCCCTTATTTCTTTACTACAGCAGCTATGGGGCACCTCAGGATTTGTCCTGCACCGAGGGCGTTCTCCTGTAACACATTGCAGTGCCTGTTTCTTCCATCTGCTCCTCTCTGTGAGAGAAGGAATTAGAATTTGTCTAGAGGAATCCCCCCCCCCCCCCTTTTTTTTTTTTTTCTTTTTATAGCTTCACACTGATTCAGCATGGAGAGGGGCTCAGGTATGAGGAATGTTGTACACTGTGAACTACATCCTGCTCAGCTGTGCGCCTACAGCTTCCGCTCCTTGGTAAAAAAAGACTGACACACATCCAAGAGGATAATTTGGTCCTGTTCCGGTTATTGGACCTGCATAACTTTTCCCCCTCTACTCTGTGCTTGTGAGGCCCCACCTGGAGTCCTGTGTCCAGCTCTGGAGTCCTCAACAGAGAAAGGACAT
>VZRU01005758.1:0-12766 GCA_013398155.1 Pedionomus torquatus | reverse complement strand
GATGATCTCTGAGGTCCCTTCCAACTCTAAACGTTCTATGATTCTATGATAACTTGGTATTGCTCAGGTTTAGTTTTCTGGCTTTTAGAAGCCTGTTATTATCATCAGGAGGCTCTTAGTAGGAAGAGGTAGGCTTTTGACAAAGAATAATTCTTCTTTCTGTATCCTCAGCCTACTGTTCTGCTCTCAGTGATGTCCGAACATGACAGCTGGAACAAAAGAGCCAGTCTCCTTTCTTTGTACAGACAGGTAATTTTTAGCTGCATTTTGTACAAGATTCTGAATAAACCAAAAAGTGTGGGGTTTTTTTGACATGTATCTTTGATCCAAACAATTCCTGTCCCCCAAAAGGAAATAAAACAATGTCCAATCGTGTGAAGGAAACAGAAAAGAACAAGATAATATTTTAATGCATTTTTAAAAAAGGCATGCTTAGAAACTTCAGGTATAGCTGATCCAGCTGGGGGTAGGATGAGCCAATCTCAGTGTCACTTCCAGTTACTTTTGCTATGGTAATATGATTGGGAAGAGATAATTATCAGCAATATCCAGTGTGAACACGGGAGCATGTTTGGAGTGCTGCCCGATTACGATGTATTTGTCTAACATCGTCATTGTGTGCGAATGCTTTAATTAGCATTGAAAACACTTAGTTACCTAGACCATGTCTAGCAAAAATAGATTGTGTGCCTGATTGTTTATTACACTGTGTTAAATGCCAAGTATTTAGACCCACATGGGCACACAGTGCCATCACCTGAGAACGCTAAAGCCTATAAATCCCTGATTTTTACTTGCAACAGCAGTATCAAGAATTATTAAGATTGTTAATGTATCAACATCGATCTTGATGTTGACATGGCTGAAAGCATCAACCAGACAGCGGATTTCAATGCAAGGTAAACATTTTCTTGTCAGTAGGGATGGACGATCACAAAGTGTGTTTTATCTACTCAAAAATAGATAATCAGCTTGGAATCATGAAGAGGACAAATGATGCTGATCTATTTCTACCAAGGCAGATCCTGTTCTGGCATCTGCACAGCTGAGTGGGAGGTATATAATTAAAGACAAGACACCACACATACAAAGCAGATTCCTGTTTGGTTCTTACACTGGTTTATATTCAGCTCTAAATGCAGTTCAAGTTATATTTTCCAAACCGTTTACTTCTCTCCCTTTAGTTCATCAAAGTCATTCAAATCCGGATTTTAAACCTGTGTTTCTACGAAGTTGACTGGGAGCAGATTCATTTACCTAATGTAAAGGTTAGGCTCAGCTTGCAGATTAAGACTCCTAAATTTAGGTGTCTGCACGTAGGTGCTTACATGTGAACTCGCTGCCGTAGCTCCCATGGTGGCCACAGGAGGCACCTACAGCTGGTCAGCTTGACAGCCCTCAAGTTGACATGAAGGGCAATGATGCTGGTGAAAGGTCTGGAGAATAAGCCTCAGGAGGAGAGGCTGAGGGAGCTGGGGTCGTTCAGCCTGGAGAAGAGGAGGCTGAGGGGAGACCTTATTGCTCTCTACAGCTACCTGGAAGGAGGCTGTAGAGAGGCGGGGGTCAGTCTCTTCTCCCAGGTCACAGGTGATAGGGCAAGAGGAAATGGCTTCAAGTTGTGCATGGGGAGGTTCAGATTGGATAACAGGAAAAAGTTTTTACACTGAAAGGGTTATTAAATGTTGGAATGGGCTGCTTGGCAGGGCGGTAGAGGCAGCATCCCTGGAGGTATTCAAAAGACGCATTGACTTAGTGCTTAGTGACGTGGTTTACTGATGAGTTGCTGTTTTTTATCAGAGTTAGGTTGATAGTTGGACTAGATGATCTTAAAGGTCCCTTCCAACCTAGACAGTTCTATGATTCTGAGATTCATTGACTATTGATCAGCTCACTGTTATCTGTAAAGGAAGCCTAGAAACCCAACTTACATCTTGAAGACACGTATGGTTAGGTGTCTCAAACTGCAAACTGAACCCAGTCTCAGGCATTTATAAAATACACATCTAAAGCTGAGCAGCAACTACTTACCAAGTAATTTTCCAGTATAATCAATCAAGAGCTGGTCTCACTTACAAAGAATGAGATCAATCCTAGTCTTGGTAGCTACTAGAGGGGGAGATCCTCTCGTCTGGACTTGTTCGATGTGCTTTGGCAGAGGGGCTGAACTAGATGATCTCCAGAGGTCCCTTCCAACCCCGTATCATTCTGTGATTTTGTGACTTCTTGCATCCAACGGGCTGTAGGACTTTCTGGATGAGCAGCCTCACAAAAAAGGTGGTTAGAATTACTTGCCTGCCTATGGCTTGCCTGGAGACTTTGCCCATACCAGCCTTTTCCAAGTTCTTTTCACCAATTCTAGACAAGGAGAAAAAAATATTCCTTTATGTGGGGGTTCACCAACAATTCCTTCCTGCCATGGGAAGGATTTGGGGGGTGACTGATGCAGGACACAACACGAGTGTCCTTTTGTCTCTCAACGCTGATGTTCCAGAACAAAATTACCGTGAAAAAGCTGCCGCAGCTTGTGTGACAGATTTTTGTGACTGTATGGAAAGTCCAGGATGCATTTTAAGTGACCAACCATGTGTCATTTAATTAACTGATAGAGTGGATATGTTGGCCCTGTCAGAGGATACTTGTAAATTCTCTGTACCAACTAATTTTATAAGGAACTTACTCCATTTTCTGCATTTTTTCAAATGAAGACTTCAGCCTTTATCTTAACCAAAGTGGGAGCAGCACCTTGTATTTTCCATCACCTCCCTGGCTTCTAATTAAAATTCAACTATGGGTCAAATCCTTGGCTGGAAAGAGCGTACAGAGACCAGGATCTGCCTTGTATAAAAAAGTAACAAAAACAGGATGTGTTTTATTTGACTGGAGTGAACTTAATGGTCAGGGGTCATTTCCATTTAAGACACAGTTTTTCTCATGGTTTTCAAATGTATTTTGTTTCTTAAATGACTGTAAAAATAAAATGCATTTTTCTCAGCATTTTTTTCTTAAGGGTTGCAAGGCACTTATTGGCAGTAATTTGCTAAATCTTGCAGTCTCCCTATATAGTGAATAAATCACCGCTTGCCTTATCTGCTTCCTCAGCTTTCAGGCTTATTTACCACCAGCGGGAAGGAAGACCCTGGGTGCTTTCCAATCTAGAATTATTAAGAGCGCAGAAACACTATATATTCTTATGTATGACTTATGTTTTTCTGTTACTTGTGGGGTTTTTTTTTCGTATGTCTTCGCAAACCGAAAACTCGGCAATGGGTTCTTCCTTTCTTTCACTGGCATGCTATACTTTCCCCTTGTTTTTAACTGCTCGCCAGCGAGTCCCCGGGTTGCCCTGTTCCATTCATTCCCTCTGGAAGGGTTTTCAAGTTTTGAAAGTTCACTTCAGGAAGATTTCATAATAAGAACTTAAGGAAAATAATATAATCTTGCTTTAAAACACTTCCTTCCTCTGTTTTGCTGTTGAATGGTAACAATTCACAATACCATCTGGCCAGCAACTGGTACAGAACTTATTGCATTGTTTTTAATGTATTTGTTTCTTTTGGTTGTAGAGCGTGTACCATAATGTGAGGATTCCCCAGCTGCCCTTCTGTGATCAGACAGACCTGGGCTACAGCATCGGATCAAGATGTGTCCAAATGTCTGGAATTGGGCTAGAAATAGCCTTGGCAAATGATCTGTAATCTTACAGTGAATTAGCATGTGAGTCCTGTGCTGGAGGGCAAAAAGCAGGTCTGAATTTTGCAGCTTGATCCATTTTCTAAAATCAGAGAAAAAAATCTGCAGAGAAATCCAACCTTCTTCTAAAGGGGACTTTGTAGAGACTTCTTAACCTCACAATCAAATTCAAAACAAGAAAGGAACCTGTTTTCTAAATTCAATTTTGAGGTAACTCAGGATAATGGAAATAGAGCTGGACAAGAAGTTCTCATAAGCTTTCTACAGTCCCAGTTTCCAGGAATCTCACAGAGCAGTTTGGGAAGCTGGATGGTGCTCCAGACCTAGGTCTAGGAAGAACAGCCTCCATTCCAAAAGCCAAGTGACAAAACAAGGCACAGTCCAGGTCTCAGTTCAATCCTGCATGGACTGAGAGCACTGGTGGTGATATGGAGAGGATGTGCTGCACCTGAGCCTCTCATCAGATGATTTGAAGCTCTTAATGCACAAGGGGAGTGAGACTACAGGGCTGTCTACATCCTCCCTTCACGTCTCTTTGAAGCATATATGAGTATCAGACATTTAATACATAATTTCAGGCCTAATTCAGTGTTAAGTGGTGTGATTTCAGTGAAACTACCTCTCTGTACCCTACAGCCAAAGTCCATCTAATTCACTTGTGTGTTTTTGTAAAGACATTTTGTGAAAATGAAGGATGGCGTAAACCCCTCTCTAGTTGTTATGGATGTCCTCACAGCCCGTACTGTAACACCGAATGTTACGCTGTAAGCGTACAACAGACTGCTCAGCAGCAGAGATCCACTGTGTGTCCCATGACCAGATGTTAATCTTCACTGTCGGTGCTGCTCCAGCCACAACGTCATGTTTGGTGTTGATTTTTTGATAGCGATCTTTTGATTGCCTGCTTTTTCATAGAAGCTGTGGCCGGATACTAAGAGGCAAAGGCTCGCTTCACATTAACGGCATAGAGGGTAAAGTTCTTATAATTTATTTTTAGTTCGTCAAACCGTTCTAGTCCTCAGATTTAGATTCTCTAAAGCAACCGTTGCTGTAAACCCAACACACGGTATTTTCTCACACGTTGCCTCATTTACACACACTCATATAATTTCCATGTCAACTACAGCGTATTGTAAAGCTGTGTCGTATTCTTTTAATTTTTACACGGAAGGATTTCAAATGGAACCTAACATAATTAGATTACAGGTAATCTCTTCCCATTTTGATCCCATTCTCAAGAGTGTTTGCAAAGAAGCTTACTTGAGTCTTAAATGCACAACTTTAAATCATGCTGACAGTGATGAGTAAGAGAAGCGCGCTCTGAAGAGAACATACGGATGTGCAGACAAAGCCTCACGACTCCATCCAGTGATATCTCCATTGCCAGTGTTTGCTTTTAAATCCTCAACACAATTTTTTTAAACTTCTGCACAAAACCTGTAACGAGTTGATTCGGAGCCTTTCCTTATCCATTTCTCTTCGGAATCAATGCAAACCCCTTATTAATATCTGCTTGTAACAGGGTTCCCGAGGAGATGGTGGAGTTCCTATTAAGGTGTAAGCCTTCAAGATAAACTGCAGTTTAGAAGCATTTTCAAACAGCCATCATCTTCCTGGTAGTATACGAAATGAGATTATGAGTTGCCAGAGACAGCAAACCTTGTCAGGTCAGGGCAAAACAACATTTTAAGCTGATTGGCTCTTACATCTCAAGGTATGTCTGTCCTTGCACAAACTCACTTTCCCCTCAAGCCAGTATTTAAGAAAATCCAGCTTTATGATGGTGGTCGATCTGAAGTGTGGTCAGATTGAATCCTGCTTGTTATTTTGAGGTTAGGGAAGGAGGAAAAATTTCTGAACGTGATGGTAAATTATTGGATGATAAGGACACATCGAGGAAAAAAAAAGCCTGTTATTTGGTGTTTGGTGCCTCGTTTTTCAGAAAGCTCTTTTTTGCATAAAGATTTTGTGACAGGACAAAGCATGTTTACACTCCAGACATAGCAGCCAAATGTTTGGGAAGCTCCATATGCTTTATAGCCTAAAGCTGGCTTTGTTAGCCTGAGTTGAGGGGGACCTTTATTAATGATGGTGGCCATCTACAGGGTCCCCTGGCTTCCTTACCACACGAAATTGTGTACCTGGTTCCTGGTGTAGGCACCAGCCTCAGCAGTATCTGTGAGCCCATCTTCTTCATCAGCCAGGAACGCGAATTAGTCCACAGTCCCTGATTTTGGGCAGTCTTAATTGCCACTTGTGTGATGGCCCCACCGTGGGAAAGGAGCTCCATTGGTTACTGGTGGCAAACAGCTTGGCCAGCCTCGAGTTGGTTTGTTTCACTCTACGGTTGCCATACGGCCTTGGTGAGGGAAAGATAAATAGGACTTCTTAGCTTCCCTGGCAAGCTCTCTCTACAGTGAAGGCTTCGTAAGAAACCTTCACGCTGCTTTGCCCCAGACAGGAGGCCGCCCGAACGCAGATGGCTCAAGGCAGAGGAGGAGAAACATGCTTGGCTGCCCAGCTCATGTCTCCTGTTTTGTGTTGTGCTACATCAATTCTACATGAAGTGGAGCTGGGAATTAAAAAAATGCATTTAAAAAAAATGCAAAAACCATGCAATTAAAAAACAAAAAAAAAAAAAAAGAAAGAAAGATTTTGAAATGGCACAAGGAGCTTTACCTGAATGAACTGAATATATTTCTTCCCCATCAGTCATTTACACTTCTCTGTTTCTTTCAGCAGCAAATGGAAAGGCTCATAAAGATTTAACTTTTGCACTGCATCAGACAAGTAATTACACCTTTTGCAGCAAACACTATTAGAGCACAGAGCAGCTACACATTCTATTGTAGGTTCATGCTCTTGTTTGCTTTTAACTTCATGAAAATGTATCCCTTTGAGGTTCTTGAATTTGTTGGTGTCTCAGAAACAATTCTATTTATTTTATCTTTGAGTTACCTCTGACATTCTGCTGGTTACGGGTGAGTGATAATAAACTTTATTCTAATAGTGACTGTGCTCTCAAAACTGTCTCTATAAAATCCTGTCAGGAGATTCCAGGTTCTTTGTCTTACTGTAATTCTACATCAGATATTCAGAGTTTACAAAAGTGTATCTTCCAAGTAGTGTGCCATGAAACCACACTAAGGTACACAAAAGATGAAGCCAACGTTTTGGTTCGTTGTATATGATTGCAAATAAGACTTAAGTTTCTCTTTTCTTTTCTGTTCCTTTTCTTTCTCTATGTTTCACCTTTCCTTGATTTGAAAGCTGTATGATTTGACCGTAGCGTTTCCCTCTCTTCACCAAACCCCTTCTCCTTCTGCTGTGGGAGCAGGATCAAATCTGGTTAACAAGAATCTAAAATTCTGATTCAGGAAAACACCCCTTTTTTCTTTGTTTCCAACACATCCTGTGCTGCACTTTTTGACACAGCCACACATGCCTTGTTCAGGTGGGCTTCCTCACTGGCATTTTCTACGCACAGGCATCTTGCATTATCTACCTCATCAATGTAGAGAGGGTCCTCCGGGAAGTTATATGATGTGGGATATACAGGCAAGTGATGTTATTTTTGGTATTGCAATGTTTTTCAATTCACTGAAAAACTACTTGGTATTAAGGAAACATTTTTTAAAGTTGCATTGTACTGTACGAGTGTATCAAACTTTTCTTTTTTCTATGTGCACTTTTCCTAAATAAATGAATACTGAAAGCTAAATCAACATTTAAAAGGAGAGAGAAAGAAATGAGACTCTACGGAAGTGACAGAAGGAATAAGACAGAAGAGGTGAATGGAAAAAAGCAAGAAAATGCTAGAGGAGACAGAAGATTTGGGGAAAAAAAGGAAGGAGATGAAGAAAATCTGTCCTGGCAGAAAGAGGGGACAGAAATAGCCCCTTTCATCAGGCAGTGACAGCAAGCGCTGCTTACATTCAAATCCAATTCCCATGGCAGGAGCCACCAAAAGCAGGAAGAGAGGCCTGAATTGCTGAAACCTGAACCTCAGCAAACCAAGGGAGCCCGCAGACAATGGGACTGAGCGAGGACAAGCAAACAATCGGGACCGAAAGGAAAAGATTCTTGTAGGCAGCCAGAAAAATTACATCAGCAGTCAAAAATTTGCAAAGGGCAAACCCTTGTGCTTGGAGTCCCACTCCTGTCCTTACTTTTAACACGTCCCTTCTGCAATATAATGCTGTGTTTTGATGTAAGATGGTGGGTTGGTGCCACCACACGTGTACAGGCAAACCTCCACCTACATCACTGTTTCTCCAGAACCGGTTGACGGAAGCTCTTGGAAATGTCAATGGCACCATCAGGCAGGTGACGGACTGGAAGTAATACCTGAAACGCAGTCACCCACAAGTTTTGTTTTGGGGAAAATAAACAAAAGCAAGCCCAGCAGGTGGTATAGTAGCTGAGTGCATATAATCTTACAAAATATTGATGTACTTCATGATTCTGGAGAGAATAGCCATCTGCCACGTATTGTTCATAGTCCTACAAACACTTCCTATCGAATCAGACATTTTGAGTGATATCCTTTGTAATGATTGGAGTAGGTTTGAAAAGCGACAGGTATCAAAGGTTGAACAGGCAACTGTCTGAATTTAAGACTAATAGGCAGGCTTGAGTTTGATCGGATACCTTCAGGATCTTCTGAGCCACTCACTCTCAGGATATGTGCCCATGCATAAATAGTTTGTATTCTGAGTGACGCGGGAAAAAACCACATTAACTCATGTGCCTTAAAAACAATCTGCAAGCAGAAGTGGAAATGCCATATGCCACAGAAAATATGTTGAAATCCCACACACCACAGAAGTTAAGCCAAACCCATACTTACAAACATGATTTGAAAAGGAACAGTCCAAAACCAGTTAAAAGTTATTTTAGGACCAACAAATTTCTGCTATCTGCTGTCTTTTCAGTTCACAAAATGCGTAATTTCATATTGTCAAAGTCAAGGTCTTCAGGGCCACAGCTGTATCCTTACGTGAATCTGTATGTGTAGCCAGTGAGCGGCCTCCAGGATACGCCACCAGCAAAGGGCTCCAAAGCTGTCATGAGCTTAGAGTGTCCAGCTGCCAATTCAAAGCCTGAGTTTTGATGTTCAAAGCCGTCGTTATTCCGTAACTTCGCTCTGTCAGGGATTACAGCTCCACCAGCGACCCGTTGAAGCAGCTGATGGCAAAAGACATATGCAGGAGTACGCACACAGCCCTGCGGAGCTGAGCGTGATCTGAAGAGCTGGGAAGGAAGAAGCTCAAGAAGAAATCTTGAGGGGGTCATCAAATTAATTCCCTTGTCACTTGGCAAGAGTCATGTCTCACAGGGCTGTTTTGGCCAGGAAGCCCAGTGCCAGAGTACAGGTGGATTGTAAGCAGGGCCACGAAGATGATCAGAGGGCTGGAGCACCTCTGCTGTGAGGACAGGCTGAGGGAGCTGGGGCTGTTCAGCCTGGAGAAGATAAGGCTCTGGGGAGACCTTGTAACAGCCTTCTAGTATCTGAGCTGGAGAGGAACTCTGTTAGAAAGTGTAGTGATAGGACAAGGGGTAACCATTTTAAATTGGAAGAGGGGAGATTTAGATGAGGTATTTGGAAGAAATTATTTTGTGTGAGATTGGTGAGACACTGAAACAGGTTGCCCAGAGAAGCTGTGGATGCCCCATCCCTGGAGGTGGATGTGGCTTTGAGCAACCTGGTCTCGTGGGAGGTGTCCCTGCCCATGGCAGGGGGGTTGGAACTTGATGATCTTTAAGGTCCCTTCCAACTGTAACCATGCCATGATTCTAACTACTTGAAGACAGACAGATTTATTTCCACGAGATGTTGCAGTTCACTCATATAATTCTGCACATATGCTTTGTGTTCTGCTTAAATTTTTAAAATGCTTTTTTATTGAAGAGAATGAGTTTCCTAAGCCTCATAGCTAAAAAACCACTAAGGGCAAAGCACACTGAGAAATAATTGCTGATGAAAATCTCCTAATTTTTGCAATTTGAATTCTTGTATTCCTCTGAAGTACAGTGCGAAGGAGGGCAATGGTACCGGGAATGGGATACTTTAAACGGGAGTGCTCCTGCTCTGTTCTTTTGACTCTGGCTTTGTAAGATTGCTGCCAAACAATGTGAGGGCCATGCTGAATGCCGAGTGTCTTTGTGCAGTGTACCCCGAGTGCAGCTTTGACAAGATGAAGTTTGCAAGGTGTTCACTGTATCCCCAGTCCCAGCTGTAGGTGGCTACAACACCTGAGTTGGACAAAGACCAGGTCCCCTTTTGATGTAAATCCCTGAATGTTCCCTAACAGCAAGAAATACAACCAGTTCAGAATTTAATTTAGTGAAAGGTCTCGACTGTATCGGAACTGTGATGCCCAACAGAAATCCAAACGTGCTGTACATCTCTCCAGTTCAAGCTGAGATTGATTTTGTCCTTGTTCCATGGGAGATACTGCTTGAGGCTCTGAGAAGGAAGAAATTCCATGATGAGTTTAATCCCACTTCCTCTGCCTTCTGTGCAAATTCCTTTATATTTGACGATGTTCTCATGATAAAGATTCCTCAAGATTTCTATTTCCTTCTTGAGGTCAGCGATGTGATTCCCTCCGCTCGGCAAGGAAACTGCAGCTTTCCTGTGACATAAAGGACTAGTTGTAAGGCCAGCATGTGTCCAGTTTTGGGCCCCTTACCACAAAAAAGGTAAGGTGCTGGATCAGATCCAGAGAAGGGCAACAAAGCTGGTGAGAGTCTGGAGAATAAGCCTTAGGAGGCGAGGCTGAGGGAGCTGGGGTCGATCAGCCTCGAGAAAAGGAGGCTGAGGGGAGACCTTCTTGCTCTCTACAACTACCTGGAAGGAGGCTGTAGAGAGGCGGGGGTCGGTTTCTCCTTCCAAGTCACAGGTGATAGGACAAGACGAAATGGCCTGAAGTTGCACCAGGAGAGGTTCAGATTGGATATCAGAAAAAGCTTCTATGCTGAAAGGGTTATTAATCATTGGAATGGGCTGCCTGGCAGGGGGGTTGAGGCACCATCCCTGGAGGTGTTCAAAAGCCGGGCTGACTTAGTGCTTTGTGACATGGTTTAGTGATGGGTTTGTTTTTTATCAGAGTTAGGTTGATGGTTGGACTAGATGATCTTAAAGGTCCCTTCCAACTTAGACAATTCTATGATTCTGTAAGAGCGGTCAAAAACTGACCAAAACTACACTGAGATTTGCCTGCTTCCCAGGGCACGCTCCTGCAAAGGTGGCAGAGACATAGGCAAAGGCTCTTCTATGTTCTTGTGATGCCACGTAGATCTTTAAGCATTATAAATAACAATGACTGCATCCACTTTCTCAAGACTAAGAACTGTAACAAAAAATGGAAGTGTTGGTAGAAATGATATTGCAGGATTGGTACGTGGGAGTCATGATAAAACAAGTATGATATCACTGTCAGCCGCTTGGAAAGCTGTGATTTTAGAAGTGTTCCATGTCCCAGTTATAGCAGTGCAACAGGAAACAATGAGCATATGGGGAACCAAAAATGATAGTTTGAGAGACGAGATGGTTCGGCTCAAATAGAGAGCTCCCCGTGGAAGACATTTATCTTAATAATTAGCCATTTTGGGAGGAAAAAAAATCCCAAGCTGGAAGAAAGCTAAGTATGTTTTTACATTCAGACACCACCTCAAATTTTAGAAAAAACGATTAAGACTTGAAATTGGGAGGAGTTAGATCCAACCACAGTATCCCTCTTGGGATACTGACAGGCTAGCTACCTTCAATTACTTTCTGAAATGTATTGCAAAGCAATAAATAATTCTTTTTCTGTTTCCTCTGCACAAAGAAGAGAAGAAACATTTAGACAAATGTGATTTGAGTGCTATGTGTTACTGGCTTTAGCTATTTTCTCTTACATGAAATGAACTTCATATGCAACCACGCTCATTCACGGTTACCAAGATTTGCTCCATTCTCTGAGGCCTTTCCATGTGGATTGGCCACGCCAGGGATGATACTTTCCGTTTTTCCAAAAGTAAGACTATTCAGGCTATTTTTCATCTAAAATGAGAGAGAACTCCAAGGACAAATGAAATGAAATTATTAGAAATGAAAATGTCTGTGAAGATTTACTGATCTTGGGCTAACCAGTCAGTAATTACTCAACTAATTTAATCTACCCTGGAATAATGGAGAAGTGCTTTCTCCAAATTGTCACAAAATGTCCATGTATTATAAGATCTAGTACAAATTAATACTGGAAGTCAAAAGCCTCACAACTCATAGTGCTCTGGAACTGCTTGTTTTAAGAATTTATCTTCAGTAGATTATGCTAAATTCCCATAGGAATAGGAATTATTTCAATATAATTATTACACAAACACGGGATTGCTTAAAACACTCAAAGCATTTACTAAGCACTGCTCTCTAAACATCTGTCTGGTAGCACATTTCAACTACTGTTTATTTTCATCTTGCTTCTAATGCAACGTCATATTTTCTCGCTGCTTCAAATCCCCTCTTGACCACAACGATTCGCTTTTTAAACCAAACTGGCCCCTTCTGGTCAGGACACACCGCTGTGGCAGTTGAGATGTCCAAGAGTCTCAAGCAGCCGTTTATCCCCTTCCTTGGCTTCCTCCCTTCCAGCTTGCTTCCCAGCTCGGTTTCCTGCCCCTCGCGAAGGACAGGGATGTATGTGCAGAAGTAATTTGCGTGGAGGGCGCTGGGAGAGAAGCTGTCCCTCTTGTGAAGCGAGTGCGATGCCAGAAGAGGTGGCAGGGGCAACCCCTCCCGGTGTTATGTATTTCCATGCAAAAGCCTGTGAAGTTCATCCAAGAAGGTGCACTTCACCAATATCCAGCGCTGGTGACTCCCCCCCAAAAAAGCCGAACCACCAGGTTTTCAAAGTGTGGGTGTCGTTGTTTCGCACAGCCCAGCCCAGTGGCCCAGGTACCTCTGAGGGGCACAAGGCCCGCTTCGTGTCTTCCCCCATCCTTTCTTTCTTTCCACAGGATGCCAGCTCTTGCCAGGGGCCTCAGCGCTGACGTGTGGGCTCTGCCCGCGGCTGCCAGGCGACCGGCTGGG
>VZRU01005755.1:9112-126763 GCA_013398155.1 Pedionomus torquatus | reverse complement strand
AAAAAAAAAAAGGCAGGGCTGCATCAAGAAAGAAGAGTTTCCTCTCAAAATAGTTTTTATAAAGCACAACCTTCATTAAAGCCAACAGGAATTGCTCCGCATCTCTTATCATTTGCCTCCCGGGATCTGCGCTAAACTAGGATATGGCAGATTTTGCTATTAAAACAAACAGAACTAGAAAAGAAAATTAGCGGAAACCACAAGAAGCAGGATGGTGGAAGGCACCTCATTGCCTCATGGCTGGTGATTTCCATTAATGATTTACCAGTAAAGCTCAATTAAACAAGTGGTGGATACCGAGACGGGATCTGCTTTGTGTCGGAGCACATGCACGTGGACATGTTAAAGCAGGAGGAACTTTCAGAGGTGATGCAGCATTTTTTTTTCCCCAGTTCCAAGCTAAGGTTAAATGTGTCTGGGGCGTGAACCTCCCTCCTTCCCGTGAAGATCAGTTCCAAACGAAGAGCCCAGTCCCTGCTTCAGTTAGCTGGATGTCACCGCTGTGCTTCCAAGAGGGATGAAGGATTCTGTTTCCTGCTGGGTTTAAGCCGTGGGTACCAGTGGGTTTGGGGGCATCTTGCCTTGCAGGAGGCAAATTCCTGGTTGCAGGCTGGTGGGTGACGTATTCCCTCTGTGGAACGTGGCACATGCTGTTCCAGATCTGCTGATGCCCCCTTTTTGCCAAGAATGCCACAGGCTGCAGATCACTGCTGGAGAGGAAGGGCTTGCGTGTGAGTGAATGCATGAATATTGCTCCTGGCAGAAATAGTTAATCAATGTTCAAGTGACTTTCTGCCACCAGTGAATATCAACATTCCTCATTTTGGGTAAAAGCTGGGAGTCGCATTTCAACAATATATTCGGAGAGCATCAATATATTCAGATAGCATCCGATGATGCAAGAGCACAGTCTGCGGTCAATCACCGTTCCCGTAATTTAGGAGAGTGCAGGAGAAGGAGTGCTGGCTTTCGACTGTCTCCATGTTTGTTATTTATACACCGTGTCATTCGGAGCTTGTTGTTTGCTTGTAGCTTGGGGCTGGCAGTTCCCTGATTCCAAAGGCAATTCAGCCCCTGACATAAAGCAGAAGAACAATGCACAGTTCCTGTAAAACAACAGTGCTCCCCTCCCTCACCACCACCAGCACCCCCCCTGGCTGCTGTCAGAATGCAGGGATTAGATGCAGAATAATGCAGTCCCTGATCAAACCTGCAGCTGTAATTCAACCTCTGGACACTGCTGATGCCATAAATTTGTGAAGAAAGTGCAGCTCAAGCGATTTGTGAACAAGAGCCGGTGAGTCCAATTGAATTACAGTTGTGGGAGCAACCGGGATCCCCCTGCACCGAATCATTACTAATGAGAGCCAGAGAATGATTACTTACAATTTTAATGAAATTGAATTTTAATTTATAACCTTGGCTAGAAGAGAAGGAAGGAGAAGCATACAACGAATATTTGTGGGTAACAGGGCAAAAGTACAACCAGAAACCCAAAATAAATGCAAGGAGAAAGCATCCTCCTGGAGGAGTCAAGATAACATTTTATCTTCAAAAATACATTCTTATTTTAGCAAACGGTTGTGATACAGTGAGCGCTGAAGAAAGCTACTCTATATCACAGCTCTGATGATGAAAGAGCTCAGAAAGAAAATGCTCAATATATGTTTTTTCCAATCCATTTATGATACTTGGAAGAAGGGGAACCGTTTAGCTGATTCTCCAGCCATCACAGCCCACTGTTTTTGGTGTGAAACCAGCAGAATGGTAACTACGAGCACCACTGACACATTATAGCCCAATCAACACGTGGAACCCCTTCTGATCAAGTCTTCCAATTTCAGCACTGAGCGGTTATTCACAATTGGAAGGAAAAGCCACGCTAAATATTGGTTTAAATAACATCCCATTTCTTGCTGCTTGCCCTCTTGAAGTATCACCCTGCTATTTTAACCTGCTTTTTTAATGTTGCCCTGTTTCTACTGGAACTGCAGAAGGAGCAGGGGAGGTTAAGAAATGCGATTTATGAAGTTCATCTCAGAAATGCGAGGAGGGGGACAGGACAAACAGAGAACTTGAGTAAGGAACACAAAGTGGAGGAATGAGGGAGTACTCACGGCTCACAAGACAGGCCACACAAGTTATTGCAGCTCATCATACGAATCTGTGATTCAGGGATGATTAGGAAGGTGTGGGACGTCTAGTGGAAGGTCTGAGACTCAGGCCGTGCAGCAAGGGTCACACAAATCAGGAGAGCACCCAAGAGGTGCTGAGAAACGCCCAGGTTTTTGACTTTACATCGATTTTACAGAAGGTAAATCAATATCTCCTCACCCCAGTGCACTTGTATCATATGGCTTTCTGTTACAAGGTGACCAGGGCTCGAACATGTCGCTTCTGAGCTGAAAACAGCTTAATCCACAGAGATTTTTTTTTCCCACAAAACGTCTAAAGCTCTGTATTACCTCATGCCACAGGGTGACGGGACCCAACCCCGTATTTTATTGTGCACCTTGGGAATCAGCAGCTGGAAACTATTACTATTCGAATATTAAAACATTCAAATTGAGTGGGAATTCAGTGCTATTTGCATATATTAAACTCATTTGTACAAGAGAATAGTATTAAACTGAGATTTGCTATACAGGAGAGGGCAGGGTACTTCTGAGGAGAGAAATGTTATGAAAATATGTGGCTAATGCTGAAGGGTCTTTCTCTTATGCGTCACAAAATTATTTCCCAAAAAAGTGTGTTGTCATGCACACTCATCTACTCACGCTCACGCGGCCTAATTGATTTTGGAAACCGAAGCTGTATCACGTCACCACTGGAGGGAGACATCATTCTTTTAAAAAGCTGTAAAACTTCTGCTGCCATAAATGCACTTCAGGAAGAAAGGGTGGAAAAAATAATCTCAAGAACTACAGCTGCTGAATTTCATCCAGGCTGGACACAGTAAATCACAGGGTCTAATAACAATAATAATACAGCACGAAGGAAAACAGTGCCAGATTAACAAAAGATGTTAACGTTCCCACTCTGATCGATACCGCTCAAGCGAATCCCACCCCAGCATCTGAACTCAGTCCAGGTTAAGTCCACCAGCAGCATGTCTACAGTCTCCTCCCTTCTTCCTCCTCCCTCCCATCACTCACAAGCTGTGCTTGCAGAAACCCATTTGTGATGGAAAAGTCTCAGGCTGATATTTCCTAACCCTTTATCTGACAGTGACCTTAAGTGTGACCAAAAAACCTTCTTGGCATTATTTTAGTTTTCACTTAACCCCCAGTGGCCTAGTGGCCTATTTTACAATCATTCAATTACCCCCACTACGTCTGAAAAGCAGGAAAAAAAAAAAAAAAACCTAGTGAGAAAATGATTATTTGGTGCAGCTCAAGGTCATCAGCTGGAGGAGGATGGGGAACCATCAGACAAGCTCCAAGTCATACTGCTAAGAGGCTGTTGGACCACTGACAAGCGTGGGGATGTGCTTCAGAGAGGGGCCAGGGCACTACAGCTCAGCTCCAAAACCCAAACGAACAAAAGAAGCAGTTCTGCTAGAAGGAAAGAAAAAAAAACCAAGAGTGATTCTCCCTGGTGTCGTGCGGCACCTTCCCAGAAAGGAACAGGGGGCTGTGTGTATGTGTGTGTGTTTGCCTAAGCTACAAAACAGCATCTCAGGAAAATAAAGCACGTGATAAGAAAGAAATTCCTGCGTGAGGGACTCCCACATTTCCAGTAACGGTGAAGAGCCCACGGAAACTTTCAGCTCAGCTGTCTAGTTGTGGTTTCAGTTTTGAACTTTATTAATGACACATGCTCCCCCCTGCCAGCTGCCTCCTCACTCCTGAATTAGGCTAATTATAAAATTAATGTAGAAAACAGATATTTTTTTTTTTTTTAAATGTTTTCATCACCTCCCCACACAACTGCATCTCACACCTACGGTTGCAGCCAAACCATGGGTTTCCTGTTGTACTCACTGAATGGGGCAATTTCAGAATAAATATAGTTCAAACACTTCTAAATCTCTAGAGTGACATCCTGGCTGTGCTGTAAATAGGAGCTTCATCACAGATTTTGATAGTTTTTTTTTCAGGCAGTTTTGAAGCTGCTTGTGGTTCTCTGTGAGCCTTGTTTATGGAAAGCAGCGGATTAATGCAATCTTACAGCATGTGCTATCCTGTGTCTTTTTGTTGACCCACACGTCAACTTCCATAAACCACCTCCTGACAGTAATCATCTGGTCTTGCCTGATGTTTTACATGTGCTGGCTGAAGTGTGCAAGATCCAGCTTGTGAACCGTGACCTAAGACATTAGAAAAGAGCTGGGAAGGAGGAGGAAAAAAACATTGTCAGCATCATCTCTCTTAAATTTACTGCAGGATGAAACCTCACCCCAGAATCAGCCTGGTCTGGTGGGAGGTGTCCCTGCCCATGGCAGAGGTGTTGGAACTCCATGATCTTTAAGGTCCCCTTCCAACCCAACCCGTTCTATGATGGTACAAGCCCAAGCACACGTGTGTGCCTTCCTGTGTGCCCTTTCGCTCCACCTTCTACCAGCTTTAGCCGCAGCAATGGGTCTGGGCAGCGCTGAGAATGTGGAAGATGTAGTCTCGGAGATGTAATTTTCAGATGTGTTCAGTATCCACGGATCTCATGGATTTCCCTAGGACTCCACCTGCAGGACTTCACACACTGGCGGAGTCTAATTATCACAGAATCTCCATACGCAGTTTTATAGCAGGGAAGGTTATGGCTTAGTTGCTGGAAGAACCAACTGTTCTGACTGTCATAATAGAAATAGCAAGAGCTAAAAAGAAGAGAAATTCAAATATGTAGCCCCACTCCACAGTGCAGTTCAATCTTCCTGAGGCATACAAAGTAAATAGTAGTAATAAAATGTGATAGGAAAATCAATCGGAACAAATGAAGCACTGTCTGTGCTGTATTCCAGCTTCTCCAGCCCATTGTTACCGCTTTGATTAATAAACAGCAATCTGATAATGAGCAAATCAGCTCAGCACCAGGATATGGCGAAGGAAATGCTGCAGACGTGCTGCAGTGACAAAGCTAAAATCTCACCAGCGTCGGGGTGTCTTCGGGTGACTCCGTGGCTGTTTTGGGAGGTCGCTGGGAGAAAGCCCGTTCCCGCAGCAGGACAGGCAGCGCTCGGAGGGCAGAGCTGTTGGGAACAGGAGCTGCTGAAAGCCACCGGGTTTATAAACAACGCACTTGGAACCAGACATCAAAAATTTTTCAAGTATGCCCCACTGGCTTTCTCTGGGGTGCAAAAATGAAGGCAGCAACCAAAAACTGGCTCTTAAAATAGTATTTTAACAATACAGTAACGTTACTATAAAGAATTCCAACTAGGTCAGAGTCAATATCCAGCTTAGTTCCTTCTGGTGCATATTTAGACAGAACTGAGAGGTAATGAAATTGTGTCCATTTATGCCAGGAATAAATCAGTTGAATTATAAATTATTCTTTATTTCTTACCATGTTTATTTCTTTCCTGAACATTCTGGATCTCCCCATGACCATGGGTAGAGGTTGCCTTGTGTAGCCCTTCCTGAGCACTGTCCTGACGTGCCCTGGTGTCTTCTTAAGCACCATGTTAGGAGTTAGACCCCGAAGACTAGTTTTTGAGCAGAGAATTGAATTTCAGCAAGTTTCAGTGCCTGTTTGTGTTTCCTTGCTGTTTTGCTAATGCCTTGGTAGATGCAATCACTGCAGCCTATGCCAGAGATCCTTGTTAGTTCCTTGCTGCTTCTGCGAGCAAAAATTATCAGATTCACTGACATTTCAGCCAGAGAGACAAGGAGAAGTGTACATAATTGATGTGAGACCACTGGTTGCAGTGAATTTAAATCAGAGAAAGGAAGCTCTTCTCCAAAGGACTCAATATACCCAACGCTTGTCATCAAGAAACTGTTCCAAGATCTGCCTGCTGACCACAAGAACGCTTTTCTACCAACTTGTGAAAACAGAGTTAACGGGACAGAGAATAAAGGAGGAAACAGCCGTATCTTAGTTTTCAGGTAGAATTTTTCCAGATTGCCAAGGTGGCAAAATGGGTGTTTTGGGTGGCTGCTGTACAGGAGGGAGGGCCAGGTGGAGCGGTAGCTATTAGCACTCAGCCCCTTTCGCAGCAATTAATTCAAATATCCTCTGAAAATAGCAAGGGAAGCAACCTGCACCCCAGGGCTCTTCCATGTTCCATCCCAGCTCCACTATTTTACGTTGCTTCCCATTTTACCGGGTGGGAACAGCCCAGTCCTGGCCCCATTCCCAGTTCTTCATCCTTGGGGTGGTAACACTCTTGATGAGCCTGGAGCTGAACCGTATCCTTTAATGACCTCTAACCTGAGGTTGCTCTTACCACGTGGACGGGGCTGGGTGTTGCAGGTACTATACTGTCTGGTGGCCCTGTCTTTTATTTGCCCAGGCATGATGGGGATCCTATGAAAGCACCGTCTCTCCATCTTTGTCTTCCTGCATCTGCAGTTTGGAGGAAAATCAATATTGCTGTTTGTTGCTAAATTGTCAGACAGCTTTTGATGCTAATATCTGATGAAGCAAACATGCTGTTGTAGATATTTACTCTCAAACAGGTTCTCTATCATCCACCATCTGCTTTTAAAGGGTCTTTTTTTTTCCCCTTTTTTCCAGTGACTAATGGTGCTTTTAACCCCTGAGTGTCTCTGATCTGAACATCAGAAAGTTTCTGCAGCAGAGGAACAGAAAAAAGGAGGCGGGGGAGGGAGGGTGGATGAGCTTCCTGTTGTTCTAACTTGGCTGACTGGTTGGGTTCTCAAATCAAACTAGAAATCTCACTGCTTAAGGCGGCCACCCCTCAAACCCTTGATACAGCCGCCAGATTTGCGTTACACTCTGGTTCAGAGCCTTGAGAGCAGAGCGGCACAGACCGAGGGGAGCCCAACCATCTCCTTGACGTGCGTGGACAAACCTCACCAGCTCTGCTCTGCTTTTACACAGATGTCAGCAACACCTTTTTGATGAAAAGCTTTAGTGCTACAGATGGGAACTACAGGGATTGGAGGCCGCCTGTTTGCTTTTGCAGACTTGGAGACACAGGCCAAAATTTACGCTAGAAAGAGTTGGGGAGAGCCCACGAGAATGGCACAGATTCTTCAGTGTTTGGGTCCAGGCTCATCCCTGGGGGCTGGAGATATTTTCACAGAAATACCCGGGGTGATTTCTGGGAGCAGGGTAGGATTTGGCAGTACCTGAAAGATACAGGAGGAAACTTCGTGTCCCAGTCTTTCAACGCTGCGTTGACTGAATTAGGCTGTTTTCTGCTTGGGCAAGTGTCAGACAGAATGGTCACCCCAGTTCCTCCAGGACTCCCCCACAGCCCTGTCAGTGTAACTCCTGCTGTGCCCGGAGGGGTGTCCCTGGCAGTAGCTCTGCTGCCATCGTGAAAGAACCATATTCACTGTGCCTGAACCAAAAAAAATCACACCAGGACTTGGTCTCCGAAGTCAAAAGCCATGTTGCATTGATCCACAGGAGAGCCTCCTTTCCCTCCCACAGAAAGTCTGGTAAAGCATAAGGATTTTCTGGAATTACAGTTCCCATTTACACACTTTCTGTAATCTTTTGGTGCACTAGACCATGGCACAGAGTAGTTCTCTGATGAAGGATCTCAGGGATACAAACCCTGGAGTACATGGAGTGGAGAGCAAACAACAACTCTGGAAACCGGGCAAGCAGGAGAAAAATGGGAGAAAGGAAGTAACTTATGAGAGAGGAACCATGGTCTCTTCATTGAATTCTTGTGTACCTTTTAATGACATATATATATATAGTGCTATGCTATTCGGTTCTCAGAATGAACCAGAGCAGGGGAGACAGTAACTACACCAAAGGGAAAAACATTTGATCAGCTTCTCAGCATCAGCTGAGCGATTAATGCTGAGCGACTTGGTGTACTCAGTTCAAGTAATTGCACATCCTAGAACGTTGCTCTCCCAGAAGTCCCAGACTCCTGACTGTGCCTCGCTGTTCCACTCTCCAGGGGACGGCATAATCGCTGCTGCTGCTTAAACATCTCAGCCCGAGGTGGTGCTGAGACCCTGCTGCAGATGTGGAGTTCCCGCAGCCTGAACCCCTCGGAGCCGGAGTTGCTCTGCTGGAATAGCATCTCTCTGACTTCATCCCAGCTACAGAGTTTTGGAACCCTAGGCCATGAAAATAACTTGGCATAAAAGAATACAGAAACCTCTAACAGGTTTACGGGCACTTTTCCAGCTTTGGCAACTATCTCCACTTAAAGTTCATAGGCGAAAGTCTGCTCTGTGTGTGTGTGTGTTCCCACTCCCTGGCAAATCGCGCTGCCAGAGCTGCCTGTGCTGCCGACAGACCGATTGACAGCTTCGCCTCCAGCCAGAATCCCCAATTCAAAGGAATATCAAATTCTCTGTAATAAAGTTTGCATGAAATTTTTACCTGCAACAATCCCCCAATGTGCAGAACTGTGTGATACTGACTTACACAATACATCCTTTCAGCAGCAGAGTTAAACAAAATGCAAAGTCAGATTCAGTTTAATTCTGTTCTCGTGATCGTGGACGTTATACCAGAGCTGATATCTATAACCATTGCTTCCATTATCTTGTAGTCTATAAACGTCAAATACAAAGATTTCCTACAAGTTTTTCAATCAAATCGAATGTGTAAATATAGAACTTTTAAGTATTTCAATTATAAAAATAAAAAATTAAAAAGAAAAAATATTCCTAGGTGAAATAATGAAGGTATATGAAATATTAAAAAGGACTGCTTCAGTACTATTGAAAAACTTTACATTTAAAAAAAAAAAGAAATGTTAGAATGGAAACATTTCCATAGACAATTGATTTGGATGAAAACCCATTTTCTAACAGAGCAATATTCCATTGAAAAATTTTCCAATTGCATTTTCTAGTGGCAAATTTTTCAATGACGTTTTCCAAAGAACAGTCTACATCTGAAAATTTTTCAACAAGCTCTTGTGAGCTCTCAAAGAAAAGAAGCAGTTTTCCAATAATAGATTTTGAAAGGTAGTTATTATTCTGTGATTTACACCTTTCTACCAAAAAGGTGTATTAAAACTAGTAGCGTACCAAATATAGGGCAATTACCGGGACTTTCTGTTAACTGGTTTTTTAACTTAAAATGCAAATTGCTGAGAAAGGTTTCCAGACTTCAATTAACAACCTTGAGTGATTGCATTTTTAAATGGATTGATGTAAGTGCTGCTTACCTTAGATCCCGACATCCAGAAAACCATCTCCCAGGAAGCTTGGTCAGAACTCTGGTGTCCAAGCAGGGCATCCAGCTCAAACTCGGGTCTGCAGCTTGAGGTTTTCCTCTTTACAGACTAGAATTAGTGTCCTGGATTGAGGACCACGACCATCAGAGAACTTGACTTCGGTGGTACCTGCAAGTCCAGTCATTGCAACATCTTATGCCAATTGCTGCTTAACAACACCAACCCACCCAAAGAACATTCTGACACAAAACTTGTCACATCCTCACTCTTTGGTGAGATCAGGCTGAGAGCCTGCTCTGATTGTATGCTAATCATATCCTTGTTATTGGTTGATGAGGAAAAAAATTTTCACATACACTGCAACTGACAAGTACTAAACTGTAATAAACCTGGAACAACTAAATCACAGAATGCTAGAATCATTTAGGTTGGAAAAGACCTTTAAGATCATCAGGTGCAACCATCAGCCTAGCACTGCCAAGTCCACTACTAAACCACATCCCTCAGCGCCACATCTACGCATCTCTTAAATACCTCCAGGGATGGAGATTCCACCAGTTCCCTGCGCAGCCGGTTCCAATACTTGATAACCCTTTCAGTGAACAACTTTTGCCTAATACGCATTCTAAACCTCCCCTGACACAACTTGAGGCTAATCCCTCTTCTTATTACTTGTTACTTGGGAGAAGACCCTGATCCCAGCTTGCTACAACTTCCTTTGAGGTACAGAGCAATAAGGTCTCCCCTCAGCCTCCTCTTCTTCAGGCTAAACAACACCAGCTCCCTCAGCCACTCCTCCTAAGAGTTGTTCTCCAGAACCCTCAGCAGCTTCTTTGCCCTTCTCTGGACTTGCTGCAGCACTTCAATGTCTGTTCTTTAGTGAGGGGCCCAGAACTGAACACAGTACTCCAGGTGCAGCCTCACCAGTGCCAAGCACAGGGGGAAAAAATCACTCCCCTAGTCCTGCTGACCACACTGCTCCCAATTCAGTTCTGACACCGTTTGTAACCAACGTTAAAACCACTTTCAACTTCCATTTTGTTTTCTAACTAACTTCTTCCTGGTTTTGGAGGTTATTTTTTACCCATAAAATCACTCCTGAAGCTGCCTGTGCCTACGTGGGCCTTTGAACGGGTGATGAGGTGCTCAGGTTGGTCCATACGACACGTGTCTGCAAGGAAGGAAGCGGGTGGTCGCTTAAAGCAATACCTGGCAAGTGAGACTCAGCAGAAGGAAAAGCACTGAGACCACCTACAGCCCAGGTTCCAAGGTTGCACTTCAGATCTGGACTTGGAACCCACACCGATTCCAGGACTTTGACATTTAGGGAAATTCACGGTCTCTTTTTAAGCCTGTAGGTTTGAACGCGTTTCAAAAGATGCGGAGGTTAATTTCTTCCAGTTTAGATGGACAGCATTTGGGTCTAGATCAGAAGCGACTCCTCAGCTTGTATAAATGATAACGGCCCCTTTCACTGTGCTGCAGTTCTGGGAATGGGCTCCAGCCATCAATTTGCAATGTGGGTTGACATCCAGCAGTCAAGGGTGGGGGACAGATAGTTTTGGTCCCTTCTCCAGGGAGCCGCAGAGAGTTGAAGGTTACACAGCTTCTGTCAGGGAACTCTGCTTAGCAGAGTCTAGTTGCTTTGCATCAGGCGAGCAGATAACCATAATGGTTTCTACCATCTGCAGAGCTGGGAATTTACAGGACATGTTCTTAGATACCAAGAAGAAAAGCCTGTTCCGTATATTTACCCCTCTCGTTTCACAGAAATAATTAGACTTGTTGTTCTCCCTCAATCTCTCGCTCTACTTTCCCCATAAGGTGGCTTAGCTGTCCTAAATTACAGATCAAAAAGCTAAATGCTAAAGGCTGGGCTAATTCTCTAGTTTCTTTCTATAGCTCATGAAAAAACAGAACCCCAGACAGTTCAGAGGGCAATTCATCTCATCCTTAGATAGCCATCTACAGTAAGTTAGACAAATAGCTCTGTGGAGGTGTTTCTCCATTCACTGTAAAAGGAACCTCCCTTAGACTTTGGCATATACCTTTCCTATGTCTAAAGTTAAGTGAGATAAATCACATCCCCGGCTGTTGTCGCTGTAAAGGGGGCTCAGAAATAAAGCTGTGGCGAGAGAAGCTCACTGCCGAAGCAGCCATGACAGGTTGAGGTACTTCCCTCCCCCTGTCCCACCGTTGTAACTGTCCCACCAGATGCTACCGGTCCCTGCAGCACAGCCAGTGGGACACGGACATCCTGTCCGGCAGTCAGCTGGTTACTCCTGAAGGGATCTGATGCTGACCTGGCTGAACTTTTTGCTGAACCAGCCGAGAAATGTTCCTTCAGTCCCTTCTATCGCTTGGCTGTGGACTCAGAACCATCACACGAGGCGCAGTAACAAGCCACAGGCAGCTGTTACACAGGGCTGCATTATCGGGACATTAGGAAAGAATGCAAGATGCTCCTGAAAACCTTTTCCAACCGATACTTCCTTGTTTCTTTTTGAGCTACAGAGGAGCTCTGAAGAATCATCCAATTTGTTCTATATATACTCCAGTTGGTTGCTATTCTTTGCCCTGGAGGGAGTTGCAAATTGTGTACGCAGTCTGTACTTTGTAAAGAGACAGCAAAATAGTAGCATCCGCCGGCTCACCGAGTCCAAACAGATGGCACAGGGCAGGTGAGGAGCTGTTCTCTGGGAAACGCTAGCCATGAACAGCCCTTCAGACATTAATAATTTGAGAAACACAGCAGCAGAAAGGTAGATGTGAAGCGACACAAATGACTTCTAGAAGATACCATTAGTTAAAAAAATGATGCGCGTAAAAGAGAAGAGCAGAAAAGCACAATCACACAAGCCAACGTGAAGCAACCCAATCTACCTGCGAGACACCCACAACATCATTGCAGAGACAACCTGGCAGCTATTCTAGGGAGGGCAACCCGGCCAGATGTTTCGCTCGGATTCTGTTGGCCTGTGTATCGCCAGCTGTGGCAGAGCAGCCTCAAGCACCCAGATGGGGGACCCGGGATGAACACAGAAGCAAAAGTAAACTTGTTATGAAGTGCATCTAAAAAGGGAGAGACACGGCGAGGAATGAAGGATGTAAGGATAATGAGATGTACAACTCTTCATCTGTAGGTCAATTTTTATTGCATTTCAGATCAGCAGTTGTGCAAGTCATTATTGTCTGGTCAGTTTTATTGAATCCATTTGGCAGTCTCAGTACAGTGTCTAACGTATAGAGGAAAAAATTTAAAGGACTGGAGAGATTTAGGAGTCCAAGACACACTCATCATCAGTGGAACTTAAACTCTCTGAGGAGTTAAGTGCTTTTGAAAACGGGATGTAGTCTTCTGAGTCTTGTACACACTTGTGAAAATATTATCCTACTTGGCCGCAGCACAGCGTTGTCAATCATGGCAGAGAGGTCAAGGACTGAGTGGCTGCAGTGATTACTGGCTTATGAAATTCTCCTTTTCTTCTTCTCAGAACAATCCCTCCTGTTGAGAGCAGGCACGTTGGCAGGCAACGATGTTGTAGAGAAATATAGATTTCAGTGGAGAAACAGAGAAACGTTGTCTGGAGAAGGAACCATGGTATTTTCCAGGAGCAAAAAGTGTTAAAGAAATGGAGAGATGTACAAATGAATACAATACAGAGGGCAGGGATAAACTAAATGAAACACTGGCAGATCCGGAAAGATCTGATGTGCCACTGGGAGAGTGGAGTCCATTTTCCTGTAAGTGCCAGGACTAAAGGAAACCTGCAAAACTGTTAAGTAAGACTGGGGCTTAAAAAAGAAGAGGAAACGGTCATTTAAATTAATGCCACAAATAACACCTATTTTCTTCTCTTCTGATTAAAATGGTTCTGGAAAAACAGAGATACAGAGCTGCTACAGCCACCAGCAGTAGTGTTGCTGTTGCTACCAACCAGCCTTCAGCTTCCTTAGTTGGGTATGTTCAGAACCTCACCTCAGGATGTGAGGGGGACACATCAGAATCCATATCCTTTAGCCCAGTCCCCACACTTTATTTCTCTTAGATTCCACTTATCTGGTCTCATCAGAAGGTTTCAATGAACCCAATGAGATCCATATTTTGAACATAATAAATTACCCCGAGCTCCCTCTCAAGATCTTTGTCCTTCTCACGTGTGGAGCAGCTGCTGTCCCTTAGGAGATGCTGGTGGGTGAGAAGTTGTGCTGGTGGCTGTGGTCTGACCCACATCCTAGATCCCCAGCACCCAAGACGTTGGCTGCCCATCACAGCTCCGGGTCCATTCCATACATACATTCTGCCAGCAGGAAGACCCCAGCCAGCGAGGGTCAAACGGGAGTGAGTGCTGGGCACAGACTCGGAGAATTCTGCGAGCCCCTGCTCTACCTGGGTATGTCCTTTTGTCACCAAAGAGCTCCATTTCACTTATTCTTTTTTTTTATAGCTGATCTTCATCTATCCAGATGGTTTTACGCTGCTCTTCCCCGATCCTGTCTTTTATTGTTCGAATAAGATCTTCAATACTGCTCCAGGCATCAGCCTCTACAGAGGCATAAAGACACGGCAGTGCTTCCAGTTCTTTCTCCTTCAGACGGCACATACGTAAAAACTCATCTTCGGTCTCCGGCTTTGGCAATAGTTTCCTGTATCAAATGAGCAGACCAAAAATAAATGTCTTGCATTTTGAACTAATCCTGTAGTCCCAGCTGTCCCATCAAGAATTTATTTTCTACTGACTCTATACAAGCAATAAAAGCAGCGCAGAATACAGCCGCTCCAGGTCTGTCCTCCCCTTACCTCCCTACTGCCCCCAAAAATACTTGCTATGGGGAAACGATGGGAAGGGACCGAATGGAGGAGAGTGCGAGTGTTGATGACATCTCCTCTTCCAGCTATCATTTACCTTCCAACTGCTGTGGGAGAGCTGAGCATGGAGAAAACCACCCACTCTTCAGTCTCATCCTCCCACGATGCTCATTGCTACCAGTGACACTGAAAGAGTGCTCGATCTGGGGAATTCCTGCTTTCCCCGGTTGTAAGATTTCAGGGAGGAGTCACAGGAGGAAACGGTGCACACAGAGGCACCAGATGAAGAGAGAAGAGGCTTTTTATTTCTCTCACTGAGAACATTATTGGACTTGAGAATTATTCACGGAAGAAGACGGAATATCAAATATGCAAAAGGTTTGATATGTTACCTGAACCTCTTGATGTTTTTCTCTGAGACTCTGATAAAGAGAACAATAGGATATATCTTGGCTTTGATTAAATCCTTTGTGCAGCTTATTCCAGCTTCCAGGAGACAGTGCTTGTTCTGAAAAACAAAGTCATAACAGTGTCACAAAGGAACATTCACTGCTGTGCGTTCTCGAGACAGAGGTATCTATACCTTACAGGGTCAGCTGAAAAGCTCACTATTTACCATTTTATGATTGAAAACCTCTTCATCAAACACACATTGAAAGTCCAAACTCCTCCTTCTGGTTTACAACTAGTCAGTGAAATAACACCTGAGCTTCATATCTTTCTCAGAAGGTTTAAAATGAAAATGGATTGATCTAAAGATGAAGAGTATGATAAAATACCAGTTTTACATATATACACAAAAACACGTACTTTGTTCAGAGAGAGCACCTACTGCGACTACTCATGAGAGAAAAAAACATCACTTTAATTCTCCTCTTTTTCCATGCTGTGCCTCAAATCTGCTCTACTTGATATAAGATCTCTGTCTTTGACGTCGTTATCTTTGTACTGTACACCCTGGTGTCTGTGTTCCAGGCTACCCTTCCTTTTGTCTAGGCCCTCTTATTCTCTCACACGTTCATATATACTTATGATATAAAAAGGAACTGAATTAGGGATGGAACATAGAAAATGAAAGGGTATTTTCCTACATCAATGTGGATCATCACAGGGAATGAGAGAGAATATAAAAGGATAGGGCTGAGGATGAAAAAGAAAAGGAAAAGCAAGAGCACAAATAAAAGCCATTTGGGAATATAAATATAAATCTGAGACTGAAGGTGGGCACGAGAGAGAAGACGCAACTGTAAGTTGGTCAGTTCTTACTGAAGAGGAAACACACATCACAGACAGACTGACAGCCAGGCTCCCCAGGGGATGCAGAGCCCTCGAAGCACCTTGGCAGTGACAGCCTCGATGTTGGCAGGTACAATACATTCATACGTGTTGGGATTCTTCTCTCTGCTGAAGATGATAGTCTCCGTTCTCTGCTTCCTCAGGAACTCTTCCTTTGTCACAATATCTGGAAAGAGGCGTGGATGAGGACAAAACCCAAGATTACAACAGCAGAACACCCAGAGAACTATCCAACAGTACTTCACACAGGATGTAAGGATGGTTCAGGGAGAGAAGACGAGCAATGAATTGCCTTAACAGCTGCCTCATTTCTTCCATTCAATTCAATTAAAGCCTAATCTGATCACAGCTGAGCATCTCGGCTATATCCCGCACCAATGAGTCCTTAGGCAATTACTACAACACTATGAAGGCATTAAATTAAAACAGTAAATACAATTCCAGCACCTAATGTTATATAGTATCAGTTCAGGGCTTGAGAATGCTGAGAAGTGCCAAAGAAAAAAAAAAAAGAAGGTGGTGGTCTCTTCAGCACAGGCTCCTAAAACAAGGATTTAGTGTTCCAGCATTTGTGTTTAAAGTTTCACAAATTTTGGCTTAGGTTGCAATGTGTGGTACTGGCCCCCTTGTGAATTGCAGCTCTACATCAAAGCTTTTGTTTTATGTTGCAAGACAGGGGATATTTATTATAATACTGAACTTTTCAGTCTCTCTGTCTGGGTAACTGTAAGACTGCGTACTATGCAGTGGGTATTCAATATTAGTGTAAAAATGAAACGTCAGCTGTGTTTAATGCTGTGTTGTATACAATCCTGCCCTACAGCAATCACAGCACCGCACATTGCTTTAATAGTAAATACTTAGCATGGAAGAAAATCAGTCTTTCGAGTAGATCAAATGCACAATCTTCACAGCCTCGGATGAGATAGAAACCTAAAGTCGCTCTAGGGAAGATATTCCTCATAATAGCAAATACTAGAAACAAATTAATCAAAATTTCACATTGCCTAGATCTGCAGTATGCAAACAGTATGCAAACAGAAAGAGCACTCGCAGCATTTCGGTCTCCAAGGGGCATCCTAGCAACCACACAGCATACACACGGATAATATTCACAGACACAGAATCTCATAACCATGTGCACTGCCCGTCTCAAAAACATTCAAATATCTCAGATATTTTCAAAAAGCAGGATTTATAGCTACACATCACGCTGATGTGACTTGAAGTACCTCAAGCAACTACCACACGCGCATGCCCCTGCGTGTACATGCATCTATACGTTCCTATTTCCAACACCGAGGGTGAACAGTCATGGTCCTCTTTTATCATAGAATCATAGAATGGTTAGGGTTGGAAAGGACCTTGAAGATCATCGTGTTCCAACCCCCCTGCCATGGGCAGGGACACCTCCCACTAGACCAGGTTGCTCAAAGCCCCATCCAGCCTGGCCTTAAATACTTCCAGGGATGGGGCAGCCACAACCTCCCCGGACAGCCTGTTCCAGTGCCTCACCACCCTCACAGTAAAGAATTTTTTCCTAATATCCAATCTAAATCTCCCCTCTTCCAGTATAAAACCATTACCCCTTGTCCTATCACTACACTTCCTGACAAAGAGTCCCTCTCCTTATCTCATTACCTGGCTTGCATATGTTGAATTCCAGGGCACCTCCGGAGTTGAGAAGCTTCTGTACCAAGGTCTTGGCCAGCATAGTGGGAGAGAAAAGTACGGGGCGCCTGCGCTCACAGTGGATCGGTCTCACCAGGCTATAAGGGATGAGGCTGAGTCTCTTATTGATTTCGCTTTCAGAATCCAAATCTGAGTAAAGAACAAGGTGTTTATCTCATTGTTTTCTCTCCATCAGCATTTGGAGAAAAAGAAGGAGAAACACACAAACCAGCAATGACGTGGGTAGGCATCTTGGTCCTCCTTTCTCTTTTGCTGGCGTTGTCTTTAATATCTACTTATATCTAGTAGTATGGTATCCAACCAAATATTAAATAATTCAAGTGACTTTTGCTTTCAAGAGATCATGTCGTACTTTAACAGGACACTTGCTCAAAGAAGCTTTCTCCTTATTAACTTGACTTACTTTGAGCTAAATGTTTTTGGACAAAGAGCAAGAAAGCTCCTAGGAAGAACTGCCAACCCAACAGGAAATTTCAGTGTCCTAAAGTTGCTCATGAGGTGTTTTGGTCACAAATACTGTTGATTTTTTTTGCACAGAGGGGGCCACAAAAGACAGTAACAGGAAAGACCTATGAGGCTTTTTCACAGCCATGCTGTTATGTAGGTGGCCTTTGTATCAGTGTCACCTGTAAAAGCTATTACTATTTTATATCCATACCTTCCAGTTTATCAGGCAACGGCTTCTTTGCTTCAGATGAGGTCCGTACCAGACCGGTGGGCCAGCCAGTGACGATACGGACGCGCTCATTGCTATTCATACGCTTGTATTTGTTTTCAGACCTACTGACGAACTGAGAAGGTGAAGAGAGAGATCTGACCCTCATTTCTTATATTCTTTATTCTCCCGTATATTCATCAGCCCACACTTGTTATCTCTCAAGATCTGAATTACCTATGTCTGTGAAAGACAAGGCCCCGTGGATCTGTTTACTGAATTCTAAGGCTCTTTAAATATCATAGATCTGATTCAGAGCCTTTGTTAATCCCCTTTGGGATTTCTTATTTTGTTCTCTGCTCTTCAGCGGCATGTTCTTCTTCTTCACTGAGCTCCCTGCTGTCACCAGTACAAGCGCTGATGTGTCCACAGCAAAGTAACACTCTGAATATTTGCACAAACATATTACAGGTTGTGCCTGAAACTCTGCTTCTTCTTTGTTGTACCAGAGAGATTGAACACCTCCCAAACAGCACGTTTTTACACCGAGAAATAGGCTTCATGCTGTCATTCCCCATCCACCCAACTATTCCTCTATCCAAATACCAGTTCCTCCTCCTGGATGTTTGATAAGTCTTCACAACCACTTTCCTCCACCAGACATTTTTTACAGTCTCTGTCAGGCTCAGAGTCACTGACCTCCAGTTAAAGGACTATTTTCTGATGGAACTTCATCTCACAGAGACTTGGGGATTGGGTCTAGCCCAACGGATTTGTTCTTACACTTCAAGCAAACCACATTTCAGCTTCTTAAGGCAAACATGATTGACTCATCAGGCCTCATTAGTAACAGAAGGCACTTAAAAATTAGCACCCTACACCACAGGAGCAGTTAGGAAACACAACCCAGTCATCTTTTCCGTATATTAAATCTTTTCTTGATAGGAAGAAATCCTGATACAACCTCTGTACCCGAGGTCCTTGGGGAAATTAAGATAGCCTGAGAGTATCTGCTGTGCAGATCCATTTCAGACATTGCACTGAGAAGTAGAAATTTATCACCTGCAATATTTGGCCCAAAAGGAAGCTTGCTCTGGACAGGCGAGGGCTGGTTTTTGGGTCGTTCTGTGGGACGTGCTCCTCTGGCTGCAATGTGTTCTAGTAAAAAAAAAATAACAGGAATTTTTCATGCCCTCCCTCTTTTTCAGTTTGTTGAGGTTTTGTTTTTTAATTACAGCATTCGAGAAACAGAACAAGAAAAAGCAGGTATTTCATATTTCCAATAGGAGTAAAGCTTGATTCACACCTATCCCAAACACAACGTTCTAAGTGTAGCCATAGCTCGGCTTACGCTCCCAAACGCCACATCTGTTATTGCTCTGCCACATCCCTCCCCTCGCAGGAGGCTGCTCTCCACAGCCTATGAAAGAGGTCATTTCTGCACCAAGAAACAGCACACAAAGCTTTTGCTTTCACTGGCTTCACTGTCAGTGATCTCTGTCCCTTTGATCAGCGGGGAATGGAGGAGAGGAGTGTGTGACACTTCACAGAATCACCTAGGTTGGAAGGGACCTTTTAAGATCATCTAGTCCAACCAATGGGAAAAAAAATATCCAAAAACACCCCAACAACCATTAACACCACCCCACACCACCCAACACTAAGCCATATCCTTGAGCACCAAGTCAACTTCTCTCTTGAACACCTCCAGGGATGGTGCCTCAACCACCTCCCTGGGCAGCCCATTCCAATACCTGACAATCCTTTCAGTAAAGAAATATTTCCTAATATCTAACCTGAACTTCCCCTGGCACAACTTGAAGCCATCACCCCTTGTCCTGTCATCTGTAATTTGGGAGAAGAGACCAACCCCCGCCTCTCTACAGCCTCCTTTCAGGTAGTTGTTCACCTTGACTGAAATCAAACGCCAGCACTGGCTACAGCATCTCCGCAAATGCTAGAAGCATCTATGTCTCCCAAGCTCTAGAAATAACTTATGGTAACTAGTACACCAGGAAGCTAGTTTTAATTATGTAAAGATGAAATTCTTGGGTTTGAAGAGAGAAAAATCAAATTACTTTCACTGAAGGAAAAGGAGAAATCAGCAGGGCTGTTAGGACCTGATAATCTCACTTCTCTCCATAGCAGGTAGGTTTGAAGAGACAGGTTAGAAACATGGGACAACGACAGCTCGGGATTAGATGCTTGTTCACAGGAGGAGAGAAATAACGCTGATTATTAACTCCAAGGACACAGTTTCTTCCTCATGTGCATATGAAGGTGCATTAGAGGCTTACAGGCACAGAAGAATGAGAAAGACTAAGACACAGAACAGATAATTAAGACTTTTAAAGCGTCCTCCCTCAGAGCTGGAAGGGTTAATAGTGTGCCAGAGCTAGGTCCATTGCCAGAGACAATATCATTTAAAGCAAACATAAGATGCCAGTTGCCTGGGACAATCAAAACCTACACAGAGTATAACGAGGACCTTCTGTAAAATTACCATAATGATCAAGTGGCAGTGGAGTAACAGGTGTTAAAGGGACCTTGTTTGTAGCTACTCACCCGCAGCCCCCGAAGGGTATTGTACGAGCTTTCTGTCTCATCTCGGCTTCCTCTGTGCATCAGCCGCTGCAGCTTCACCAAAAGGAGTTGCTGGGCTCTGAAAGGAAGCATGGAAGCACACAGATCAAGACACCTTTGAAACCGCTCAGAAGAAGGCTGGACTGCAATAGTTCCGCGTCTACAAGAAAGATTAAACAGAAATAGCAAGTGAGGACTGACTGAACCACACAGTAAACGCGGGAACAAAATAACGAGCAGGACCGCGGTGCAGTTAAGGATTAAAGAATCTCCATGGCACAGTTTCCTATGACACTTTTTGAAAACCCCGCATTATTCTTTCAGGTAACATCTGGGTTTTCCTTTCTAAAGCTTTACAGCTCACGTTGCAGTTGAACCTCACCTGGCCTTATCTCAAAACTTAAGGCATATACCTCTTTCCTTAGCACAGGTATTAGTTTCCCTGTTTACAGAACCAGAGGTGGGTCCCTCAGCGGTGGCCTCTCAGCATCACGCTCACCTGCTGTAACTGGGAATGGTCCCCATTTCCAGGTCCCTGTCGGTGAAAGGGTCGACTCTGGCGCACAACCACTCGCACATCCCCTGGTACATGGTGTCAAGAATATGGACAATCTCGTCACATTTCACCGACAGGGTACAGCCGTCCAGCTGGCTGGAGATGTTGAGGTTAAAGCGGATATAAAACGAGTCCCCCGAGGTGATCAGCCCTTCTTCCAGTTCCGCCAGCAGCCTCCGGTAACCTACGGCAGCCAAGGAAGGGGTGAAGCACGACGGCTGCTGGGCAGACCTCGGGATTGCTGCATCCCTGGGCATCCTCTGGGAGAAGCACACGCTTCCGAGGCTCCTCCGAGAGAGGTTTTATACTTCCCGAGTGCTGCTTACACCAGTTATAACCTTAAAGACACTAATGGGGCATTCATTCAGAAAGAGCTCATGCCGCTGGTATCAGAATCCGTGAAAATATTCTCATTATAATGGTACTTCTAGGTAACTCCATTTTCAGTGCTCCACACATGACCCGTGAAACAGAGAGCTTCTCAGCAAAGATGCAGACACAGCTATAGCTCTATCCTGTAAGTACAGCTTGAGTTCTGCCACCAATTTTTACGGCAAGCTATTCCCTTTGTTATTAGCTCTAATTGGCACTCCCACAATCTATAACATGCTTTACCTGCAGTTAAGTGGTGCTCAAAAAAAATAATTTGCAATAGTCTTTCCTACCTTTGAAAACATCAAAGAAAATCAAAGACATCACTTCCTGTGTGATCTATGCAGCCGAAATTCTATAACCGGCATTAAGGCATTAAAAAAAAAAAAAAAAAAAGCCCACAAATTTATATACACCAGTAAAAAAAAAAAATGGATTTTTGAAGTGTAATTTTTGATCCACAACCTGAAATTATCATTTCAGGCCACGAACACTGAAATCAAATTCTGTTCACCACACAGGAACTCCAGCTGTTAAGATAAAGCCGCAAAGGTAATAAACAGGGCAACTCCATCAGGTAAATGCTAAATCGGCTTCAGCTGGATAAAGATGATTCGGGCTCACCACGCTGCATTACAGAAACCTGTACATAAAAATAAGCTCCATGTGCTTTGTGAGTCATGTCCTTATTGGCCCACCGTGTAGATTCTTCAGAGTCCTGTAGCTATGAGCATATGGGGCGGGTTTTTTTGTGTTTTTTTTTTGTTCTCAACTCACAAAGGTAAAAGCTGGATCAGTTGCAGAGAGTACCCACAATTAGCAGCAGTGGACGTGCCTCAGACTGGTACCGATACAAAGGATACGCTGGTTCTGGCGCTTTCATCCCCGCTAGTCAGTATAATAGACCTGGGACTATGGGAGATGAGAAATACGTTTGCTCTTACCTTCGTGATTTGATTTATACTGGAGTGTTACTGGACCACTGCACCTCTGAATTGTCCAGTGAACTTCTTCCTTTGTGCAAGTATCCAAGGGAACACTCTGATTTTCCTCTTTGATGCAGGCCTCCAGCTAGATATGAAACAACTATTACTCTCCAGTACAGGTTCAATCTCTGAGTCAATTATATAATTATTATTTTTTAGTAGCATCATCTTTTTCCAATTAAACAGTGCTATCGGGATGTGGGTTATGTTCTAATTATTTAATTTATTTTCCCTCAAATTAGGAATGCTGCAGATCTGCAGCTCTTTGACAATCCCAGGCTTCCCAGTAATAAATGGTGCAGAAATATCAGAAGCAGTTGTGGGGTTTTACTCCCCGCCTTGGAGGCATTTTAATAGGAAAATGGTTTGGGAACATCAGCAATGGAGGGAAAACTAAGCAAAGAGCAAGCTGGCAAAAGCACTGCTTCTGTGATGCTGGGGACAGCTATGCAGGTGTGCAGCCCTTCTTCCACTCGTTTTGCATCTGTAGCTGTTTCTGTTCATAACACAGAATCACAGAATTTTTGTGGTTGGAAGGGACCTCTGAGACAGAGTCCAACCATACACGCACCAAAAAAAAGAAAAACCCAAATCCTGGCCTGGTCCCAGGATGGGCCACTCTAAGGAACGCTTTAGGAGTCATCACGCTAAGCAGCACAAGCATCCATCCTTTCAGGCAGGGGAGTACTGGGAACTGAGAGCAAATCCCATTTTAGTTCATTCAAAGGGGCTGTGCTATACATACAGCATTAAAAAAAGCCTCAGCAGCTCTAATCTCTTCCATATGGAGCTACCGTAAAGAGCAAAAGCATTTGTGTGTTGGATGACTGTAAATGCTATTTGAATAGTCAATAGCAGATTTTTTTTTTGTCATTAATTCTGTGATTCTGTCATTAACACAAGAATGAAAGAAGAAACAAAGGGAAGGAGCGTGCACACATGTAGGTGGACAGCCACCCAGTACTGCTTGTTGATTATTTTATGCTCACCATCAGGACTTGGTGTCCCTCCCGAAGGCCAGCTTTCTCTGCAAGCGATCCTGCCTTGACAGAGCTAATAAAGCTGCCTCTATCGTTCCCCCCAACCAGAGTGATTTCTGACTTGAGACTCTCTCCGTTCAGTGTTACGCGATGGACAGCTTGGGTTGAGTTTCTAACGCGATCAACAGATGTGACAGAGGGACGAAAAGGTCTGCGTTCGCAAAAGGAAGTAACAGTTAGACAGTTATCTCAGCTTTTAACCATCACTCCAGAGCTAAATGGTAAGTGGGAGACATACAAACAAACTTTCGGTGATATCAAGCACTAGGATCTAAGGACTCAAAAAGAATTCCTTCTCATTCCTGCCTAAGTTCTGGAGAAGAGCATCTGGATAGCTCTGAGTGCTCCAGCATGACTGAATAACTCAGATGTATAACACCACCTCCCCTGGCAACCTGTGCTGCAAGATAACAAGATCACCAAGATAAATTTAAGCCTCTAGAACATTTTGTCTACCTGGGAGTTCCTGAAATTTTTTGGATGACCTTCACTGGTTTAGAGGAGATAAAAAGGTTCCAAAATAACATGTTACACTGCTGCCAATGTAAAGAAGTAAAGACTTAGCACGTGAGATATTTGTGTCAAACAACAGCTTGTGACACCATATTCCTGTCATTATGTCTTTGGGAGCTAATAGATAAACGGAAAGTCTCCACTTGAATTGCCTTTCCCCTCAGTCTCTGTGTAAGGAAGGTAAACTGGCATCTCAAATACCTTTCCAGAGAGAACTTTCTAAATATGGAGCTGACATGCTCAAGCTCGTAGGGATCCAGCCCTTCTGACTGATGAGAAGAGGAGGAAGAGTGCACCGAAGGAGCTCCATGAGATTGCCTGTCATGACTGTCATCTGAAAAGAGTAAGAGGACTGGAAATGAGTCCTAGAGAGAGCGACAAAGAGGGAAAAGGGGGAAAAGGATGTTTGTTGCTTACCATCTAGCTCCAAAGCATCATATCCAAAGCTGTCATTGTCCTCTTCAACCAGGCTGGAATTTAAAAAAAAAAAAAAAAAGTGTGAGATAATGGAAGCTTTTGGCAGATTTCAGACTTCATCAAGTTCTGAAGGAGGAACTTTTTCTGTGAAAAAGAAAGATGTTGGAGGTGTTGTATCTGCAAAAAAACCAAGCAAGTAGCCCACTTGTGGGCTGAGGGAAGATGGCAGGAAGATAGTATGTGTCAGCCAACACGGGAAGGAGGTGAAGCAGCAAGAAGATTCAGAAGGCAGGATTGCTAACAGCAGTGAGAGGAATGAAGATTCACTGAAGACAAAGGGAAGCTGCTGACTGCTGGGCTCTCATGTGTGACTCACACCACACCTTCTGCGGGTGATAAATGGTTGCAGAATATCTGCTGTATATAGGGTTTTTTTTTCCATGATAGATCAAAAATGTCAAAAGCTCACCAATGGACAGGGCGAACCCAAGGGAAGTGACTGAGGTACAGCAGGAAAGGAGTAATTTACCTGCTTGATTTGAAGTACTCAAAGCATTTTATAACACTTACTGGTGGCCTTGCAGGGCTGCTCAGACACCTACAGTAACAGGCTGGCAAGTTGTACCAAGCTTTTCCCCCAACTGTGGTCCCAGCCCAGCTCCCACTGACACAACCCATCCTGTTAAGGGTGGCTAGATCATTTGGTTTAAAAACAAACAGTTAAAATTCAGCAACGTTATGCTCTTAAAGGGACATTGGGGATGTCCAGCCAAGCACTGCTCTGTCTGCTTCACTAGAAGGACTTCATTAAAGCATATCCTTTGGTTGCAAAGCTGTTTAAATAACAGCTTGTTGTTTTCCTCCTTCAGAATGATTTGTAGGTCTCCCGTGGAACTGGTATGCCTCATATTTGACTTCAGGTGAAGGGTGAATTTTTGCAGCCAGTCTGGGGAGAATCAGCTATTTTTACACCATGCACAAGCAGGGAAATAATACACCTTTTTCTACATATTCAATTATGATCTCACTTTTTTTCCACACAAATCAAGATCAGATGAACTGTGAAACCTGTAACTTGGCATGCAAATAGCAATTATTTTGGATTATGTTCACAAACAACTTTGAAAACCTTTGCAGGCTAATTATAAAGTTATATGCTACAGTCAACTTTTGGGTGTGCTCTTGAGATACTTGACTTCAGCAATTATTAGCTCAATAAAGCAAGGCCACATTCAGACCTTGCTCCAGGGCAACTTTTCCTTCCACGTGCCAGCGGGAAAGAGTATCTGAAGTGTGGAAAATTTTTAGATTTCAATGCAGCAGGGTCTTCCAATGCCTTAACATATGGAACAGGATACAGTCAGAGCCGCAGTGAAATAAGCCAGCAAGATGAATAATATTCATGTAATCTTTACTGCATTCTGTAATACCCTGCAAAGATTTCCAAGTTCAGGTACGCCAAAGTCTTCTCCAGTTAAGCATTTAGCGTTCAAAGCATTAACAAAACAACCCTTTTCCTCCATCTTGAATTAAAACAACACATTTTAAAAAGGGGCTTGGAAGACAATATAAGAAGACCAGAATAAACTCTGCCTAAATCCTCAGCAGCCTTGAAAATATTGTGGGAGAACTAGCTGAGGATGCCCTCAGTGGAAAGCTGCCTTGCAAAGCTTTACACAGAGAGAGGCAGGAGTCTGCTAGAGAGGAGCTTGTTTTGAAAAGAATTAAAAACCTAATTGAAGGTCTAATAAAGAGAAGAAAAAAAAATAGATGTAGTAAGGATCTAAACCTTCCACATGTATTGCTTTCTTCTAGGTCAGTTTGCCAGGGCTTTACTCTTTTCTCGTGCTTGGGACCCTTAGAGGATGTATTTGCAGGAGATGAACTATTAGAGACTCCTCAGTGTTTTGGACAAAATTAGGGACGAAGGACTGCAGCCCTGAGAAGTTTAGAAAGTCAGTCCTGCTGCCTAATCGCAGCTCTCCAACCAGAGACAGACAGGAGGACATCTACAGCCACCTCAGTTTGCCACCTCCTTATGTGACCACAGGTCCCGGGCGTATCTCACCAGCGTGGCTACCTACCTGCAGGGAGGGGCATCCTCTTTGCACCGTCGGACTATTGAATCGTTTCCTGGAGGCTCAGGAGTGGTAGACATGATGCTGTCGTTGCGATTTCTCAGGGTTTGCTTTCAGAAAAATAAAGGGACAGAAAGGTTATCCGTCTTAAATGTGTTATCATTTCTAACTTAGGGAAGCATTAGCCTGCTGGCGTGCCGGTGGTGCTGCTCTGCGCTGGGAAGCACACACAACAGTAAGAAAAATTGCTTCTAGAAAGGCAGAATGCTACATAGGAGAGCATTCATATTCATATATTCCAGTATTTTAGCAACACGCACAGCTTGTGTGCTGGCACAGTACCTTTTGCTGTGACCACACGACTGGCTAATTTACCAAAGAATTCTAGCTTTCCCCTTGGCGTGTGGAGTCTGTGTTGCACAGCTGACATAAAGGAAGATGAGAAGCAGAACGTTTGCGTGCTTGTATATATGAATAGTAGGAAGGAGGAAGAAAAATACAGATCTTCATACATTCCATTATTAACTCAGTACACTGGCAACTAAATTCCAGATTGTACTAAGAGGAAGACAGCATAAGCCACCTAAATACCCAACAGATATTCCAAAGAATATTCCTAACCCAGCTAAGCTTATTATGAGTGGCAGGGAGTTTATTCCTGGCTATTCTTGGATATAATTTTAATTTCCTGGGGGCAGCATTTTTCACGGTGTTCTAGAAAGATGTTTTGTTCTTTGTTATTAACACTCTGCAAGAGCACTCTCTCTGTCTGCTTGTCCTGCTGTGTCAGCGCTCACGTAGCTATAATGGAATATCTACCTTGGGAGATTACGGGGATACAAGCAGGGAAGAATGGTTTGCCTACGGTATGCAGAAACTTCCAGCTGCGATCTGCACCCCTTTTCTCACTCACTGTTACTTATAGATGGGAAAAGCTTTAGAGAACTCAAAAACAACCTGAAATTTTTCTTAACTAAATCACAAAGCAGCTTTTAAAGAAGATCTCTTCCTTCTAGCTGTAAATGTGAAACAGCACAAGGAGACAGCAAGAGGTCGTAAGTACCTCTGAAGTAACTTTAAATAAACATAAACCGATTCTGTGATTTGGAAAAAGGCTAATAAGATGGTTCTAACAAAACGGCTGGTAAAAGGATTAAGGGAGCCTTTGACAAGGGCCTTGACTGTGATTCCAGCTGGGATGCTGGGGAAGGGCTAATACTGGGCTGGTGAGAGCTCTGAACCACATCAGTAGAGACGGTCACAGACAGGCAAGCGGCACCTGAAGCGTTCTTACAATTTTGCTGACTTCACAGCTGCTGATGGAGTTACTGATGGAAACAGAGGAACTCGTGTCCGTGCGGCCGTTGCTGGCATCAGCCCCTTCTTCGTCCTGCGCTCTGGCTGCTGCACTCAGGGAAGACAGAGAGAAATACAGACACCAGGGAAAGTTATATCCAATGTAACTTCCTACACAGAGCCTTTCACACATTTGCAACAACCCTTAGGATTATCTTTCCATGTCAGGTTATCCCGTTTCCCCCTCCCTGCGCTGGGCAGAGGCTGTAGGAAGAGCTCTGTGCCCGGCGACCCCAGATCCCTTTTCTTCCCCATCTGCTCCCTGACACAGCACGGAATTCACACCAGCCTGGACAGTCTCACACCAGATTTTTCTTTCAACTTGGTCCTGTATGTTTTTATTAGATCTACGAACACTATTTGATAGGACAAGGGGTAATGGCTTCAAGTTGCGCCGGGGAAGTTCAGGCTAGATATTAGGAAATATTTCTTTCCTGAAAGGGTTGTCAGGTATTGGAATGGGCTGCCCAGGGAGGTGGTTGAGGCACCATCCCTGGAGGTGTTCAAGAGAGAAGTTGACTTGGTGCTCAAGGATATGGTTTAGTGTTGGGTGTTGTTCACGGTTGTTGGGTTTTTTGGTTTTGGTTTTTTTTGGGTGTGGTGTTTTGGGGTTTGTTGTTGTTTGTGTCATAGTGCGGGTTGGTTGTGGTTTTTTGGTGGTTTTTTTTTCCCCATTGGTTGGACTAGATGATCTTAAAAGGTCCCTTCCAACCTAGGTGATTCTGTGATATTTGACAAATTTAAGAAGGGCTGTTTTATTAATTTATGCTTTAACTTCATCACCTGGATTTGGTAGCCTGTGATAAGGTTGGCTCACTGAATTTCACTTTTTTTTTTTTACAAGAAAAAAAATTAACAAGGGGGACCAAGAAGCTTGAGATGCCTCAGCAGCCTCAGGTAGCACAGGGTGGAGGTCTCTGTGGGCTCCTTCCCTTCCCCAGCACCTTGGGTTGGTACCAGTGTTGCACATTACCCCATACCAAACACAATGGGTAGCATCTTGGGGCAGGAACCCCATTTCAGACCGAATTTTGTAGAAGAGCGAGCATTTGTGCCACACGTGACAAAAAAAAAAGTTCTGCCCGAGATGGTGTTTGGTTCCAGAAGAGTGTTACAGAAATAAAGAGGAATTAGGAGCAACTCAAACACGAATATGCAGCATCTAATTGGGTAACTTGGCAGCTGGCTGATGAGTGGGTCAACCCTCCTCCCCCCGACCTTTGCAGTGCTTCAGATTTCAAATTAATTCCTTTTTGCTGAAGGACAAAGGAACTCATTAGATGATCACTACTTTAGAGTCCTTTCAGCTTTTTTTTTTTTCCAACAGCAGAAAGGGAATAGTGGAAAGGCTTTTAGTACAGGTATTAAGCAGATGACTTAAAAAAAAAAAAAAACTAAACTAAACTTAACTAACTTAAACTAAAAGGAAAATGGAGTACACAGGAAATTCAGGTAAGGTGGGGGTGAAATACTACGTCTGGAGGTATCTCTGGATGGAGGACGTTCAGGTGGAACACTTGACTACTTCAAATTATGACATCGCTCACTGGAAGAGAAACTATTTTACTGACTTGGACTTCGTTAACAATTTCCCCAGCTGGCATATTCGTTAAAACAACTCAAAGAGATTAAGTGAACGAGACAAAGCAACAGAAAAAGAATAAGGACACGGGTGCTCTTCCTGACCTTGAAACTCTGAGGTTTTGTTCAGGCTGACAGGGGATTTAGCTCTTGGATTTATCTAAAAGAAAAAGGACAAAAAATCAACACAAATGCAGAAGATTTGCCACACGCTGTAAACCAGAGAGTTTCACCCCTTCTTTCACTGTTTCTCTGCAATATATTTGCCCTGCTCTGAACAACAGGACCCAAAATTTAGAAGAGGCACCTAAACGCCACTGCAGTGAAAGAGAATTAGCTGCCGAACTACTTTTAGAAGTCTGGCCCAGATGCACGGCAATTTCCAGATTCTGCTGAGGGAACAAAGAGACAAAAGGTGAAGTGGGTGCCTTGGGACTGGTTTCAGGCAGCTGTTAATACAACAGGCATCCTTTTGGAGTGTGCAATGTGAAAAATGCAGCTCTAGTGCCATAAGTAATAATGACAGTCAGAGCTCAGAAAGGTTATGAAGGACAGGGAGAATTCAAATGCAGATGAAAGGAAAAATAAGCTCAACCCCCCGAATGTTAGATTGTATATTTTTTTTACAATCCATGAATATAGCATCAGATAATAGCGGTATGAATGCAGCCAGTCGGGGAAATCATGGACCTAACTCATGCTACCCCTTACTCTTAAGTGAAAGGAAATTGCCATAATTTAATTCTAAATTAGGCAGTTAATTTTGCTCTAGATTGTGTCCATTTCTTCCTATTATTCCTTCCAGCTGATGTGAGCTTTTCCACCAGCCCTTTGCTTTCCACCTTCAGTTACTCGTGTGCTGGTCTTNTTTTTTTTCACTACTGTTAAGGAGGCAAAGAATCAATTTATTGACAACGCTCCAAGAATGTGAATGAACAGCCGAGACAAGGAGAATACACAAAATGGGAAGCAGGGGCAGAAAGCGGTCTGCGAAGCCCGATTATATCTGCTCCTCAAAATGCAAATCGCCACAGGGCAAAGCCTGATGGCTCACTATCGTACACAAATCTGCTCTTATCTTTATACAACAGCACTTTCAGAGGCATGACCGCAACAGGGATTATGTCCTGGCACTGTATCATCTCAGCCTCATATTAAGACAAACCTGGATTCCCTTTAGATTCACTCTTCTCTTGAGCCGAGCTTGATCAGGCAAGAAGAATTTGTTATCTTCTGGAGACTCTTCAGAAGTCGAGGAGTCATCTGCTTCCTGACCATTGGCTTTTGGGCTAGGAGTCCCAAAGGTCTGGGAGATAATGGTAATGGGTAGATTCCGTGGTAAGCTCTAAGGATCAGAAGGAAACACTCGGCTGCTGAGACCAGTTTGGTACAACTCCTCATGACCTCCCTTTAGAGTAACCTGATTGAACTTTCTGTGACTGCAGTGAGTTGGAATTTTGCTCATGCAGAATGCGGCTCCAGACCTAAATCAATAACATAGATTGACGTTTGTGGGGATTTCTGTTCACTGGAGCACATTCCTCAAAAGAATTATTTGTAATTTCTACCCCAGTGTAGAAATTCACTGTCTGTTTTTACTTTCTTCCCTTTACATTTAAAAATCAAGGTGTGGAGTACCAGCCTTTGAGAAGCCACGTGCTTGAGAGAGACAACGTGAACCCCTGTAGTGAAGAACTTGGAATTCTCATTCAAGAACTCACTAAACTGACATTTAGAAGAAGAGATGATTTATTTTTTTTGGGTCAGTTCACAGAGGGAAATAGAAGAGCCCCCTCTCCCTTGCACACCAAGACAGTTTCCTTACCCCTACCTGGTCGTGGAAGTTACTGTCCTTAGAGAGCCGTCGGAGTTTGCACTCCAGGTTAACAATGCAAGCTTCTTTCCGAACCACTTCGATTCGGAGTTCGTCGTTTCTCTCCTCCAGCTCCCGAATTTGCTTTCTGTATTTATCTTTTTCAATCAGACAGTGTGAGTACTGTGTCTGAGCCTCGTCGCGCGAGCGGAATGCCTGCAGCGGAGAGGGAAAAAAAAAAAACCCAACCTGTTCTGCACCTGGGCACCGAACACTTCCTCCTGCCAGTTTTGTTTCTAAGGTAGTTGGAAGAGGGACTTGAGAAGTGGTAACCATTCACCAATTAACACAGTAATTAAGACAAGGATGTGCCACAGTAGTACTATTAAAAATTATGATGATGAGGGTGGTTCATTTCCAGTTCCCTCTTGGTTGGTGGCAAAACGCTCCAGAGTGCAAACGGGATGACTTGACACTACCATAAAGCCTGCAGTAGCTGTTGTTAACATCTTGGCTCTGCCTGCCAGATGCTACACTGTGGAAACAACCCAATATTATCCTATGTTTAATTACAGTAATGCAAATTCCAACAAGTAGCAATTTCTTGTAACTGTTTATTTTTTAATGGTATTTTGGGTCCAATTACCCACAATTCCCCAAAGTGATACAGGCTTTCGCTACTAATTTTCCCCACTTTAACTGTTAGATACCTGGTCTCGTTCCTTTTCCACCTCTTCTAGCTGTATCATCACAGTGTTCATGCGGTGCTTGTACATCTCGCAGTCTTTTCCTAGCGTTGAACACTTCAACTCCAAATCTTCTTTCTCTTCAAGATACTGGAAATGACACACCGTTAACCCCCGCCGCTCTCAGAGTTCTTTTGGGCAGCAGCCTGAGATACTCCATCATTCCACCCTTCCGTTTCTCACCTTGTCTCTCAGGTCCTCCACGTGACGAATCTCCTCTTGGAGATTAAATATCTTATTGACCAACTCATGACGATCTTCCAGTGCCTCCTTACGGTCGTGCTCCAGAATATCCAAAATGGCTTTGTCCGAATCCGGCAAACTCCGCTTGTCAGCCTGAGGAAAGGCATTTTTAAGAGACAGGCCAGGGAGAGAGAGAAAAGCATCGGGAGGAGAAAAGTAGCAAAGGCAGTAACAAACAAGAGGAATAGAAAATGAACATGGTATTGCAGTGGGAAACCGGCAGAAGAGATGGACACTCATTCATATTTTAAAATAGTGACAGAAAAGATGAATAAAGGCTGTCCTGCTGTCAGAATAGTCTGATGAAAGAATTGTTTTACTGTTTTATTGTACCAGCTATAATTCGATCCATTTTGGATGCAGTGACAATTCTTCACTCCAAGCCCTGCATTCAAAACCCTCCTCTATTAATCAGCTCTCACTGAGCACAAAAATCACCCTTTGCCAAAGAGCAGGGCCTAAGAAAACATTCAGGGGAATTTTTAAAGCATGCATAGGCTTTGCAGGGCTGTGCTCAGAGAATATTAAACATGCCTGGAATAGCTTGTACCGCTGCTTCGTTCTCTATAGCGTCCAGCAATATTTTTTTCTTGCAGATTTAAAATTAACGAGGTTACCAGAGCAGGTTCCAACAAGTAAATTGCCATCCAAAATTGCCCATAAATGGAAGATGTAAAGGCATAAAATGCAAGCAAGTAATACGCCTATTTGTTTTTTAAATGCCTAGACTAAGTTGGAGATTTCAGTGACATTTTGGTTACCTAATATTTCTAAGTACAACAAAGTACTTCTAAAACAAATTGCCTTTTGTTTATTTATACTTTCAGTTAAGAAAATTTCAATCCTCCTCTTAGCTATTCCTGATTATTTTTCTGTTTCTTCAGGTGCTGTAAGACCATTTCAGTTCATAGAAGAGATTCTACGTGGATCAGAACTCCCAGAACCTTCTATGCTCCACTCTTTTCCAGCCTTTGAATTGGATTTGTATTACAACTAAGAGTTGCTAGCCACTGCTAGAGGCTACAGCAATTTCTGAAATGTATTCTATTGGTAACTTCTTTAGTGTCATTTTGAAATGCCACAAGCCTTTTCCAGCACTCCCACATACATCCGAAAGTTTGGCTAAGCTCCTCACAAAGCAACGCAGTGCTAAAGTTGCTGGATATCATCCTTTTTTCTCTCTGTCCGCCCAAACAAAAGTTAGTTAATATCCCTGGGGAAGTCACAGCAGCATTCTACAGGGTGTTATGGTCACTAGTGACCACCCCGAGTACAGAAACCTTCGTCATCCACGGCTTCACTGAGACCTTTTGGCACAGATACGACAATAGCCTAAACCAGGGGACACAGAATCCCTGACAGAGATTTCTGGGCTGGCTGTTTAACACAGCTTTGTAGCAACAGACCAGTACAAAGAACCACAGCAGGGCTAAAACAAGGAGCTGAATGCTCAGCAGTTAAGCAGCTGCACTCTGCGCCTTGAAGGAGCCAATCCCTCATGTACAGCATGATTTATTAGATGACTTTTTTTTTTTTTTTCCCTGTAGAACTCCTCCTCTTGCATGTGTTTGTACAAGGAGCACTACAAACAGCTGGGAGCTATATAACCGACCTTCTGTTTTCCAAACTTTGTGGTTAGGTTTAGTGTAGCTTTCTAGGTAGAGGCTTCACCCAACAGTTCCTAGCGTGGTAACAGGAGTACGTATTGAGTTGGAGGTGAGGAACGGTAGCAGAGACCACACCACCTCCCTCTTGTCCAACGTTACCAGTTTCCCTGTTACATCCTCAACTCCCTGTTCCTTACTGGAAACACCCAGGAGCTGTCGCCTCCTGCTGCTTCTCTGTCCCCCTCTCACAGCCTCCTCCAGACACTTCGATCCCGAAGGGAAGCTGTGAGGAGATGTGGTGTACGTGAGACAGTCTGGGAGGAGAGTGGGGGGTGCCTGGATGCAAAGAGTAGTCAGAGCCTGCTGAATCCATCATCTGAGTAAGCAGGAAGGTTGAGCTGAGAAGTGGCTGGAATTTTAAATGTCACAACCTGCTTTTATACCTGAATGATGGACTGCAACTCCTGGATTTTAGTCTTCATCATCTCATTTTCCCGCTCCAGCTCGAGAACCTGTTCCTTTTTGGGTCGGTTTTCAATATCGTTTTTCAGCTTCAAAGACTGGTTCCTCTCCAGCTTGCACTCCTCTTCCACCTTGTTCAAGCGATGCTTCAGCTGATCAATCTAGAGCAGCCAGAGAACAGTGAAAAAGAGAAAGAAGAAAGGAAATAAATCATCCCTAGCTCTGATATTTACTGCTCTGAAAATACTGTGACTTCCAGGTGAAAATGTAGTGTCATAGGTGGAAAAAATAGCTGGAGTGGTGAATGCTAATACACAGCAGATAATTGGGTGTATGTGCGTGTGGGTTGAACGTCCACACCTGAAGTGGTAAAGTCTCAGGCAGAAACCTGCTATTTGCTACCTACAACCGGTATGGACACGTTGGGAATTTTGATAACATCTGGACACAATTGCACACCCTCCAATAAATAAGGAGACACGAAGCAGAACTAACACTTTGGAGGCTGATCACACACTATGCTTCTGCTTATAGACTGCTTGGATTGGAAAAAAAAACCAGACTTTTGAGTTCTGGATAAGAAAGAGGGGTTCCCAAAAAGAAAAAGTTGTTTTAGGCAGAAGTGGGCCTGGGAAGAAAGGGGTGAGGATCATGGCTGGAGGAAAGATTTCAAAGAGGGGGAATACCCTGGAGAACAAAGGGATGCACTGTGATAAAGGCCAGGGGATGCCCAAGGACCTCACTGTCCAGATCCACTCTGGAGAGCTGTTTGCTCCATCTCATCCGCGAGGCACACACAGGCGTGAGTTTTGCAGCACTCGAAGCATTTCTCTGTATTTCCTAAATGGCCTCAAGCTGTTCCAATGCTCTATGTGAGACTTTTTGAATAAATCGCCAGCAGCTGCAATGCAAACTTGGATAACTGCCCCAAGATATTATGGAGCCTGAAAATCTGAAATTATGTTTTTAGCAAAGAATTATGGTTTTAAAATATGCTTTAAAAATATGTTATGTTCTGTTAATCCATTACAAGTATGCAAATTATCTGCCACTAATAACACCATTGCAGTTGGCATTTCTGTACAGTGATGCCTCTAATAAGCAAAGCAAATGAGAGCTCTCCACCGTCCTACTGTCAGAGAAGGTCTCAGTTTGCCAAATGCCACTGGCATCCTCCGTTGCTGCTCCTGATTAAAGCAGCCCAGAGCGTTTATCTCACCTCTAACTGGAGGTCTCGGCTCCTTATCACAGCCATGCTCTTCTCGTCACTCAGCTGGGCATATCTCATGGCCAGATTGTAGTTCTCATCTTTCACCTTGACCAGCTCATCATTGTAGTTGTTCCTCTCCTCCTTCATCTTGTTGTATCTCTCCTGGAAGGTCAGCAGCTCTATCTTGTTCAGTTTTAGCTGCTTTCGCTCATCCTCCAACTGGCGAGACTTAGCCAAGAGTTCACAGCGCTGCACATCTTTTGTCTTCACTTGCTGCTGAAGCTTAATGATCTCGTTCATTAAGAAATGGGTAAGGCCTTCGTGTCCCTCCTCCACTGAAAACGTTTGAACAGCTTATCAACATCTAATACAGTAACTTCATACTAAATAGGATCAGTAGGACTAAGAAAGAAATGTCTCAAAATATATATATAGACATGCAGAATATGCACAAATATATACACATTTATACATCTAACTGGCAACAGTACCAATACTACACAGCACACTATTACCAAAATCACAATACACAAGCATACAGCAGGTGTGGATGGGATGTGAAGCCTTTACATTTGTCTTGTTTCAGCTGAGCTGACAGGTCTGTCAAAATAGCATAAACTTTATGAAAGAACCTGTACAAGTACAATTAATCTGAATGCTTCAAACTTGCTGCATATGTGTAGGTCATCAGTGTAATTTAGTCCACTGGTCCAATCTTTCTTCTCTTGAGATTTCTTGTAATTCAATTTGAAGCTCTTCAGCTTCATTCAGACAACTGATATGTTCCTTTGCTTTACACATTACCTGTTGCTGGGACATTTTGCATTGCAGGGGACTGAAGAACTACAAAATGCTAATACAAGATTCACTTTTATTTCCATTTCTTGACTGAAAAACCAAACCCAGTCTTCAAGATAATCCTTAGTCCTTTGGGATTGATTCTACTCACCAACAATAGTGGAAAATCTCCGTGTGGGCTCTTTCCCTGTCACCAGTTTGTAGAGTTCAGGGTAGTAAAACTCTAGGCTCTCCAAGAAAACAACGTAGCCCCTTTGGCCCTTGGTGTGGAGAATGTCCAGCAGCCGACCTGAAGACAGAGACCAGAGAGAGAGGTGACCAGTCAGCAAGTACAGTATCCCTGACGTCAAATCTGCTTAAGGTTCATCTCTACCACAGCCATGGGCTGTGGGAAACCTGGCTGATGAACGGAGTTCAGCTGAACTCATGCAATATTCTGCATATTCTTTAAGTTTGTGCTGGTTGTTATTCTGAAGGAGCGTGGGCAAAGTGGTCTCTGGAATAGGAATTTCAAAAGACACTTCATTCACCGCAGCCTTTACCAGGCAGTACTGAAACGCGAGGACGGCAGAGCCTTCAGTGACAAGCCATGAAGCACATCAAGACAGCTGAAACCTGCTCTTGGAAGGGCAGTGCTTGCTGCTTGTGTTAACTGAAATATTTACTGAGGCTTTGAGGGGAATTTGAACTCCAAGATCTACAATCTGCACAGCACTGTAAAAAAATCACAGTCATCAAAACAGCAGCAGCAGATTTCCCCCTCTACATTTAATGAGATACAGGGTTTCCATTTGATAATCTGTAATTTGACACAGGCTCCATCCAGACTGAGCAAAATAATGCTGTGGGGACAAGGGATGGGGAGGTAGCCGTTCACTAAATAATTACCTGCTCGGTTAATTTTGGAGGGCAGCATAAGCGAGTTGAGCACCTCATCCTCGTCTTGCTCGTCGATGACTTTGCACTGCCGCAGGTAGGGGGTCAGTTTGGCCGGGTTGATGTACCGGCTCAGCACGTGCCGGTTGCATTCCACGTTCTCCCACAAAGCTTCCTCCTCATCTTTCAGCGTCTCCAGGCAGTCATCCATCTCTGGCTCTCCCCCTTAACAAGGGAAACAATTGGCAAACAAACATCAAACAGGACTGCTTCTTCGTTGTTACTCTTTTGTGCTGCCCTGTCACATAGGACGAGCTTAGACTCACTCCTGAGGAATGCTGGACGTGCCCAATATTGAAACCGCTTGAACCGAAGTGCAGCCCCGTCCACAGCTCATCCGGGAAGTGACAGTTCAGAGAAGTGCTATCTAGAGCCTATGAACTATTGCATATTGCTCTCCAGTGATGAACCCACAGCTCAGCCAACTCCATAAGGGTCTCTACAAGTCATAGAATCATAGAATGGTTAGAGTTGGAAAGGACCTTGAAGATCATCGTGTTCCAACCCCCCTGCCATGGGCAGGGACACCTCTCACCACACCAGGTTGCTCAAAGCCCCATCCAGCCTGGCCTTAAATACTTCCAGGGATGGGGCAGCCACAACCTCCCTGGGCAGCCTGTTCCAGTGCCTCACCACCCTCACAGTAAAGAATTTTTTCCTAATATCCAATCTAAATCTCCCCTCTTCCAGTATAAAACCCTTCCCCCTTGTCCTATCACTCCCCTCCCTGACCAAGAGTCCCTCTCCTGCTCTCCTGGAGCTCCCTTCAGATCCTGGAAGGCTGCTCTAAGGTCTCCCCGGAGCCTTCTCTTTTCCAGGCTGAACAGCCCCAGCTCTCTCAGTCTGTCTTCGTAGGAGAGGTGCTCCATCCCTCTAATCATCTTTGTGGCCCTCTGCTGGACCCATTCTAACAATGGGTCAGAGAATCCCTCTTCATATTAGAGGGAAGGGGAGAGGACAGGGCGCAACGCAAAAAAGGCAATGAACACGCCAAGCTCCCAGCAAAGACAAATCCTTGCTGGAGGCAGCCAAGGCTTGAATTCCCACCTCCTTTCTTCCTCTTGGCTGCACCCATCTGAACCTGCGTTTCTCCCTGCGTACCCATGATGAGCCAGCACCCGTAAATGACTGCACCACAAGAACAGTTAACTCGTAAGGGCAGACTGATCCCTGGGCATGAACACAAGTCCCCATGAGTTCAGACCTTGCCTTTCTCCGCGTGAGTGGATAAGGATGAGCGTGGTATCACCGAAGCCTGGAAATGTTCTTGACTCATGCAAATATTATCACACGGCTCCCGAGTGCTTGCTAAGCAGTTTCCTGCCAGCTCCTCATTTGTAACCAGCTCATTAGAGAAGGTTATAAGGCAGGCAACAAGGAGGTCAGAAAACTTGCACCGAAGTTAAGAGGAAAGAAACTGTAAAAATAGTTCCTTCTTAATTGTGTAATAAATGTTTAACCCTTGAAAGAAGTCTCATTTTTTGCATTCTAGCTTCCTCAAGATCATGTGATGGGGGCGGCATGAGGAAGATAAGCTTCTGTTCCCAGAGTTATTTTACCCCCTCAGAGACCACGCTGTAAGAAGATCGTGCAGTTGTTAAGTCACATGAGATGAGAGCGGTGCTTTATGAGGCTTTGCTGGTAATCAGTAACTAAAGAGCTCAAAAGCACCAGGTTGTTTTTCTTGGACCAGAAGAGTTTCTCTCCATTGTGTTAGAATTTCCTCAAGTTTCCAGCTTCAGGAACTGCAAAGCAGCCTGTGTTACACTGGGAAAAAATAATTATTAATCTGGACAGCCAGCTATCAACTCCTTATTTAAAAAAAAAAAAAAAAACAACAACAAAAAAAGCTTGATGCTTTCAAAGGCCTTCCCAAATTGCCCAAAATCCTAGGCTGGACTTTAATATCTCTATGAGAAAAATGTGGTGTGGGTGGGTTGCTCATCCTCTGGGCAGCGAGGGGAGCATTGTCAGGGGTTTGTTCTTCTCCTCTACTCCAGCAGCTCTCAGAAAGTTATTTTATTTGTAGTTTCACATCTCAGGAACCACTTATTGAGCATTTTCTCTGCTGCTTGCATGTGGACTTCATTACTCCAGCCACTGCTATTAAACAGGTCAGGAGAGACAAGAGCCCTCAGAGGGCGAGGAGGACCAAACGTTGCTCAACAGGATCCAGAATCATGAGGTTGTAGTAATGGGGAGATCTCTCTGGTCTTATGATCTCCTCATAAACTGGGTGAAATCCATACCGAATGCCAGTATTTACACGTGGTAAAGATGACACCACAGTAACGAACAGTCTAAAGGTAAAATAATAGAAAAAGCTATATAAGGTTGGTAGCAGTGGGAGGAATGCTAAAGGTGAAATAGCTTCATCTGAAGTATACATACATTCTCATGAACCTTAGTCTCCACCATTTATTCTGGAAATCACTGTATTTCACTTCAAAGGTGAGTGTAACAAACTACATAATTGGAGAAGTTTAACTTTTGGGAGCAGAAGGCAGTAAAGCAGAAGGTCACACGGCACCCAAGTCATCTTACAGCCACAGCTACAGATTGCATCTAAAAAAAGGGTGCGTTGCAGGCCCTTTCATTTTGGGGAGAGTACCAGGGAGCTCACAGATGGACCCCAGGGAGCATAAGAAGCACTCGCCTGAATTTCATAAAATGCAAGATATCTTGTAATCTGCTGCACTGAACCAGAAATTATTACACACTGTCAGCAGTTCCCTCAGGACATTAGTAAGGGATTTCTCCATTAAATGATTCAAAGAAGAGTTCACTCATCAGCGTAATTCTCAACATGAATACTTTTTTCTTTTTACCTGACATTAAAAATACCTTTATCAAATAGTCCCTTGCATATGGGCATAATACATCCATACTGTTATTTTGGGGACATAATGTTTAATGGGAAAGTAATAAGTATATTGCATGAGTGGCTAAGAATTTTAAAATATTTCAGGTAGTAAACTCCTGTTAAGCACAGTCTATTACCAGGGACGAGCCCTTAGAAAGAACATTTAGTGGAGCTGGTCCCTCACTGCCGTGTGGGAACTTCAGAATCTTCCTTTTGCTTGCTTCTTTGGATACCCACCTCGGAAATGTCCCACCAGAAGAGGTGCAGCCAGGCTCTCTCCTCACTCACAGTGCTGTTCTCCCCTTCCAGGGAGCAGGACCCCCCTCTCTCCCACAGCTGGGCTCCTGCCTCTCTGTGTTTGTGGGACCAGGCTGGTGTAAGGGTGTAACCCCCCAGCAGCTCCTCTCCCTTGGGGGGGGCTGTTCCAGTAAGGGGCAGCTGGTATTAGAACAGCAGCCTTTCCTAGTGAGCCCGTGTTTCTTTGATTTAGTAATTAATACGGCATTGACTAGCAAACAAAATGCTTGTGATCTTCTGACATCTCAGTGCGCTGGTCAACTGAAACTCAGTGGGAAATCAATAAAGATATTGTATCGGTGGCTCCGATTTTAAAAGATTTTCAGCAGCACATGTATTTTCTAGGTGTTTAAAAGACCTTATTCCCTGTTTCTATCCTTCCTTCCTGATAGTGCAGATAAGTTGTTTTCACGTACAAAAATTAAAAGTGACAGGTTTAAAAAGCTTACAAGTGCGTAATCGCTTATTTCATCTGATCTTCATTATTACCGTTATCCAGTTTCTGATTCCAGCACCTCTCGAGTTGTAACCTAACACATTCCCAAGCTGTGATATGGCACAGAAATACTACAGCGCCCACTACAAATCACAGGTGTGAACTCACAGGCTTGGACTCACTTCAGCAGACACTAACCAAAAAGAAGAAAGAACAGCCACTGCAGTTAAAAAAAAATTGTTCTCCCGCTGCTCCTTTCAGTAGTCAGTACACAACACGGCTGTTAACTGCAGGAGTCCCTAATCCAGTAATAATCTCAGCCAGTCCCATCCATTTCAAAGGTCTCCGTAAATGCAGACAAAGAAAAGAGAAAATGCCTTTTTACATGAAAAGAAACACTCCCCTCATCTCCTTTTCTCTCTCGGGGACTATCCTTCTCTTGGCTGCTACACACAAATGAATCTTTCTGCGTGTTTGCTATTTTTTTAGGTGTGTTTTATTTTTTCAACTGAACAAATCACCTTGCAGTTAAAGCTGTTCTAACTCCTTATTTAAACTCCACACTCTCATACACTCTCCACACTCTCGGACTCCGTGACACTCTCCACTGATCAAGAGAATAAAGCCTGCAGGCTTCAGAAGCCAGGGTTCTACCAAGTGCTCATCACCAGGTCACATCTAAAGCTCAGTTTCTTGTGATTCGTGTTTAATGATGGTGCAGAAATTAACCCTTCAGCCATTTAATTACTTGCTCTGAATTCTTTTCAGCTTGTCAATACTGAGAAATCGCCGTGAAGCAGACTGCAAATGTGGGCTTCAGCTACGTTTTCTGATTTCTTGATATCTCCTCCGTGAAATACAAAAAAAAAAAAAAAAAAAAGGTCTATTTTCCTCATATTGAGAAGCAGGAGGAAGTTTATTTTGGAAGAGGTGATCTATTTTAATGTTTTGGACTTCTGCATTTGTCGCAGATGTTCACAGACTGGCAACATTTAAAGAGGAACCACAACACGCAAAATGTTTGTGCAAATTACAGGTTATTAAGAATAGAAGTTTGTGTTAAATAGTAAATGTCTAAATAAATTGGGAAAGCATCACATAGAAATTATTGCACTGCAAAGCAAAAATATAGGGGAAAAGAGCACTTTAAAACCATGTATATAATCATAGAATGCTTATAGTTGGAAGGGACCTCAAAGATCATCCAGTTCCAACCCCCCTGCCCTGGGCAGGGACACCTCCCACCACACCAGGTTGCTCCAAGCCCCATCCAGCCTGGCCTTGAACCCCTCCAGAGATGGGGCAGCCGCAGCTTCTATGGGCAACCTGGACCAGGGTCTCACCACCCTCACAGGAAAGAATTTCTTCCCAATATCCAATCTTAATCTCCCCTCTTCCAATTTAAAACCCTCCCCCCTTGTCCTGTCCCTCACCTCTCTGACCAAGAGTCCCTCTCCAGCTCTCCTGGAGCTCCCTTCAGATCCTGGAAGGCTGCTCCAAGGTCTCCCCGGAGCCTTCTCTTCTCCAGGCTGAACAGCCCCAGCTCCCTCAGCCTGTCCTCACAGCAGAGGTGCTCCAGCCCTCTGAGCATCTTTATGGCCATCTGCTGGACCCATTCCAACATTCCAATGACCATTCTATGCTGAGGACTCCAGAGCTGGACACAGGACTCCAGGTGGGGTCTCACGAGTCAGAGTAGGGGGCAGAATCATCCTCAACATTTTGAGGTTATTTTATTACATCCTCTTTCTATCCATATCTCTAGATTTCATGGGGCAACACCCTTTCTCCCTTGAGTTTGCAAGGCACCTCACATGATAAAGTAAAGTATAACAAAAGGGTGATTTTCTCAAAAGCAGTTTGTGAAACACCTCACAAGATAAAAATACAACAAGAGGGTGATTTTCTCCAAAGCAGCTTGTATGGATACGTGCGGATTTCCAATATCAGAGAACCACAAAACCACAAAGGGATTTAGAGGTACTTTTAATTTTAAAGTAAAGTCACAGTTTAAAGTGTGATAAGGAAATTGTATTCCTTTGCTTAAGGACAGGAGAGCTCGTTTTGCACCCCTGGCTTTCTGAAATGCTGAATACCAGCAGCTTCCTATTATGTTGCCTGCACTGCTGGATGTTCTATGGTACTAAAAAAAATCACTTTTAAAAGGCTTAAACATTGATTAAGGGGATTAAATTTGTTTACTTATACTTGCAAATTTTTTCCAAACAGGTGCCTAAGTCTGGACTCCCAAAGGAGAGGAGACAGCGTCTTCATCCGCCTTCAGGAATTTGTACTTCATATTCATTCTTTCTACCTCAGTGTCCTCACCTGAAAACAAGGCTGGTAAGAAGTATTTTTATGCCAAGGTAGGGCTTGTTAATTAGTGACTGTCAAGGCACTTGGACCCACCAAGACGGGGAGGTCCTAGAAAAACCCTTATTAGTAGCGCATTTTAATTACTCCAGTTTTTTAAGACCTTGGAATAGTCTCTTAAGGCAGCAGCGCTGTTGAATGGCCTGGGATGTATTTTTGGTTTAGGTCACAGTGGCTGTATATGGAAAGAGCCATCCTGTATATATCAGAACCCTCTCTTTATATAAAAGATTCAACCAGCTTTGCGAATGCCACAATTTCAACAAGATACAAAAGAAAAATATAGAGTAAGAGATACCAAAGTAATAGGCGAGCAGGAAGCTTTAAACACAAAATAGGATTATTTTCGCACACAAGTATTCTGTTCAATTCCATTGAGTCAATCTTCCTGTTACACACAATGTACAAAAAAACCCTCCAAACACTAGCAGACTTGCAAGGCTTCAACGAGGGTAAAGCTACATCTTCAGGGAAGCCAGATGACAGCCGTAGTCATCAATACTGCTCTCGTCTTCTGAACGCAAGAGGGACGGGGGTAACCAAAAAAACGCCTCGCAAACTGGTTCCAAGAGTCTCCTTGCTTCCACAAGCAGACGAGGGCAAGAAAATTCCCCTCATTTTCATAACTATTACGCTCAACAACTAAGTGAAAGAAAAGGAAATAAAGGATTTCATCATGTTACTCTTATTCAGTATCTCTGCTCTATGGGGAAAAAAAAAGAAGCAACGGAATAAATTAGAGATTTGTCTCTAATCAATATTCCTGTCCTCACAGAAGAGGGCCAGAAGAATTAATAGCATAGGAACTTACTTTAATTATCTCTTCCTTTGCCTTTATTTACTCTTCTAAGAACAGATCCATATAAAACTCCATCTCAGACGAAGAAAAAAAAGGGGGGGATAATGCATACACAAAGTCTGGATCAAATTAGGCAGCGCACCCCACGATTTGCTTCGTATCCCCTACACCAGAAAGCGCTGAACGAAACCAAAATACACGAGTTTTTCAGTGTGGCAGGACAATACGGCTCAAGAGCTGAACAATCCTTGCACCCAGTTCCACACTTGAGCTGTTGTCTGCTTTCAAAATTGCATATGAAATTCTCTAAAATACTTCTCACCCTCTGGAGGAAAAATGTATTTGCACCTTAAGGACTGCGTCTTACCCAATGAAATATCGTTGCAAAAGATGTTAATCAGTGCAGTAATACTTATTAGGAACCTGTAATGACCTCTGTTTCATAAAAGGCTGAGATCTCTGCTTTCCCATTCTGCGCTCCATCTGGTGAGAGTATCTAAAATCTACGGCTTCCTCAAGTCTGCCAGCTTTAGAACTTCAGAGCTCTTATCATCTTATCACACAGGAAGGAAATGACTAATTTTGCCTCAATAGCAAACCGACAGCAGATTGTGCTACCTCAACCACGCACCATCCAATCAGAGCTGGTTGCAGAACACACATCACCAATAATAAACAAAGAAAACGGAAAAATCCTCCTCTACGATAACTTAAGTGATGTTTTGAGGACTGTCATTTCTCTGCAGCGCTATTTTCTACCCACAGTGAAGATGATTCCAGCCTCCTCAGTAACACGCCAACCGAGCACTGCTGACAGGGGAGGTCTTCTAGAGGGAGGAGTCATTGTATTTGAATTAGGAATCCAGCTTGATTTAGAAATCTAGTTCCTCTCTGGTGAATGGAAAACTGTCTGTTCAAAACTTCATCCCACCATTTCATATTTCTACCTTAAAACGGTCTCCAAAGATCAGTTTTGAGCCATGACCAGTTACTTATATTCCTTCTAGGGTCAACGGAGAGAGATTTCTCCCTTCATCTACACTAGTGATTAGATGGGTATTATTCTGTTTTCCCATATAGTTTAAGAATCTGACATGCAGATTTTAGAAACTCGTAGTACTGCTATTATTAAATGATAATATACGTGAAAGTAAATGAGAAATGAGGGCGGCAAGCAATGAGAGATGGATGAAAAACAACTGAAGAGAAGAAAGAAACACAAGATTTGGGGACAAAAAAAGATGGTGAGGGCAAGGGAAAAGGAAATACAAAAAGGGAACAGGAAAAGAAACAGAAAGTTAGAGAAAGAGGAACTCGACAGAATGAAAGTGATGAACAGAAGTGATAGAGAGATTAGAACAGCAAAGGACTTTGAAAAGGCAAAGGGAAGGAATGTGGGGTGTAAAGCAAATGAAAGGATAAATAGGGAAGGCTCCGCCACAATCCTGACACTCTAGGAATTAGTGTTAGTTCTGAGCACGCAAATCAAGATAATGGCACAATAATTTAAATAAATAATTTACTACAGGAATTTAGTGCATCTATTTTAAAGGATTTGCAAAGTAGCAGTGGAGGGCTGAAAGCCTGACATTTAATAAATGCTTTAATCTACACAATCTCCATCCTGTTACGCATGATGATGAGGAGGACAACAGAAATCACTGTGTTAACATCGTACAAATATGTTTATATAGCTGGCCTTTTTTTCTTGAGTGCAGCATTAGCTACTCACACGAGCATTTCCTTCCCACTAATGTGTGCTAAAAGGCAAGATCTAAAAAAGAAGCTGTCATCCTGAGGCTGCCGAGGGCTCCTGAGAATGCTGGCCCAACAAATGCTTCAGAAGCCATCACCTGCTCCCAGGTCAATCTTTTTCTTGAGAGTGATTCACTCAGTTTTTACAACTCACAATGAGATCTCACTAATTAAGGAGGAGGAGGCACAGATGGGGCCAAGCTTATAGTCCTGTGTGATTAGGAGAAGCCCTGAATTAAAAATTCAAGTTACCCAAACACACGAATGGATTTGATGATCGTAGGTCAGGTGCCAGCAGACACACACTCATATTAAAAAACCAGCACATCCTTTGGTGCAGAGAGCCAGCAGCCACAAGGGATTTGCACAGAACTACCTAAGAACACGGTAAGGACAAAGATTCATTAACTGGTATGTGCCTGTGAAACTCGCACAACCCCTGCACAGAGCCTGATTCTCGTCAGTGTTATTAACACTTCACTTCTACTCAAATGAGTCACATAAAACAGGAAAAGAGAAAGAAGTAGAGCTCTGCCGCAAAAAACTGCCACTTGGCCTGTTCATTTAAAAAAATTCTACAGACTCCTACGTTACACCAGTTTCAAAAAGTAACAAAAAAATACTCAGAGAATTTGATCTCCCATGCAGTCAGATAACAACTCCTTGTGGGTGACAGCCTCATCCCCAAACAGTCAGAGGAGAGTGCAGAACACATGAGATGGGAGGATCTTGCGCTCATTTAACAATCTCCAAGTTCGACAAGAGCTGATCGTAAATGCACAGGACGTTCTTACAGCAAGAAAGGTTACACTCCAATCTTGACTGCTGCTGTATAATCTCACCTTCATTCACCACGGCCCAAGAAACTTTGAAAATAAGATTTCATATAGCAGGCTTTATAACATGGCAGGAAAACAAGACAGAACCCTGTGTTAAGAATCCTACAATTGGTCAAAACACATAAAATGCAAAGAATGAATAAATACGAAGCCAACTCTCATAATCCTTATAGAAATATCAACCTTAACAAGCAATACTGCTCCAAACACATGAAAAATAACCAAGATGCAAACTGTTTATTGCACTCTAGCAGCAACACACGTGGATTGTGATGTGAACACAAATCAATTAAATATCTTAAATGCACTACGCAAAGATATAACAGTTCCCCACCTTGCTCTGTGAAGACTTACCCATTCGCATTTAGCTCTCAATTGCTAACAATATATTCTGTTGGATCAAACACTGTTCAGTCTCCTAAGGGTGTCGACTGATAGGATTCACATCTACATTTCGTTCATTTTATGTAAACAGGCAATTTCACATAGATAGACAGATAGCTGTACCTTAGTCCATTTTGTGACCTCTTTCTAACTAATCCTTTGAAACAGACTTTGATTTTAAAGAACGTCTTGCACATGCCAGTTTGGCTGCAGCTTAAAGAATGACCTACACGCTTTACATAACAAATACCTGTAGCGTTTCCACCTCCAAGCCACTGGAAGAAGGAAGCCTCACTCCTGGGCACAGGCTGCCACAGTCCTTGATGTTCTGCCCATTGACAAAATCCTCTGCCCTCATGAACTTGCTTAAAGCTTCACGAACATCTCAGCCAGCAAAACACAGAACACGCAGGAGACAACTGGATGCCATTTGAAAATGAAAAGTCTACAAGAGATCACAAGCAGCCTGGCCCTGGAAGGACAAAACCTCACCAGGAACCAGCAGTACCTTCCTATTTAACTGCTGGAAGTTAGAATTCTCCTTTTTACATGGAAATACTTTTTTCCCCACTTATGCTTTCTGGTCCCCTCCTCTTTATCTCGCTCTGAGTCCTCTCTTGTACCTCTGCCCCAGGACTGTGTCACGTAGCTCCGGAAACATACACCCACCATCCTCTCTCTCAAACTTACAGTTTATATATAGTAGACAGAAAGGTGCTGAGGGCTGCTTTACTTCCCTTTTCTACTGAAGAGAGGTTGTGGGTAACTTTCAAATACAACACAATTGCAGAGGAAAGTCTTAGAGGAAGTGCTCCCACAGCCACAGAGAGCTGCATGGTCTGGAGAGGGCAGGAGAAACCTCCACCAGGTCCTCCTTTTCTGCAGACCATACAGCTGGGCTTCATTAACAATGTGATAGCACCAAAGAAACCTGGCCTGCAATTAAGAGTAGGAGAGGAACCTCTGGAAAACAGAAAGATGATTCACTTTTTATCCTTTAAATCATCAATTTAGAGCAAAAATGGTCTGATTCTTTACTTAATGGGACTGGACTTCATTTCTGCAAGTAATAACCTCTCTATGACCTTGTCTTGGGGAAGAGACAATACCAAATACTTGGAAATCCTACATGCCCTACCTTCAAATCATTGCAAAGAGCAATGAAGCATCTTCTCTCGCTTTCTCTGTAACTAAATGCACTGCTCTGATGATGTAGAATAAAACTCTGTGAAGCTTTTGTGTAGAAAACTTATCCCAGAGGAATTAACTAACCATTGGAAGGGACTAAACTCTTGTTCTTATCAGGAAACCCTGGCCAGTTCAGTTCATAGTTAACATGGATTTTTTGAAAAGACTAAAGCAGCAAAGTACTAAAATAGCAAGAAATCTGACTATCCATCTTCACCTGAGTGTGTTTCTTGAGAATGAGTCATAGAATCACAGATTTTAGAGTCAACACAACGAGTATGAGAATTTTATTGAATTCTCTGCTGACTATGGAAATAAATATTTGTGAAAATAGCAACTGTAAAGGGATGCCAGAATTACACTTCCTCTGTGAGCAACCCTGCCTTTAAGTTTAGGCAGCTGCTGTTAAAACAGCATCTACAAACAATATTAGCAAAGCAAGGCTTGCGGGATTACAGGCACCCAAATCCTGGTCTGTAGAAGATGTATAGTGGTACAAAGACATCGCAACCAACTAAGTTTTATTCTCCTAACTTATGCCCTGAAGCATAACAATTCCTTATGTGCTCTCTGCATTAACTGTACCTCGCGGCATAAAGTATGGCAGGCTGTCAACAAAAGCATTTGCAGAATGTGCAGAGAAGCGTTTGTTTAAAATGCAGCCTTGTATTTGTGTATGAAGTACGGTCACATGCAATATGAGCACCAGTAAATGGCTCCCACATGTGAGAATTGATTTCCCTTATTTCTCATTCCTACTCAAGGGCACAACTCGTAATTAGGGTCAGATTTTCAAAGAGCGTAGGTGGCGTTTAGGCATCAAAATAAATGGCCAGATTTTTGCAAGACTTGCCTCAGAGTGTGGGATAAGATAGCGCTATGAATCACAGAGCTGCTGAGTGTTAAGTACTTTTAAAAATCAGGTCTTTCTTAAAAATGCTTAAATTGCAGCTGAGCTCTTTCAAAAATCTTTTCTCAACTGGAGCATTCTTCAAATGCTAAGTATTAGAAAAATGGGCCTTTAAAGCTTCGTGAGGTGCTAATTTTTACATGAATAGGAAACTGCTATATATAGCATCTATGAAACTGTCTGGCAGCAGTATTTAAGCAGCTCTGATTCTCCAGTATTGTATAAACTCTCCAGCAGTGCACATTCCACAGGGAAGAGGGCAGGCGCTGTGTGTCAGTGCTCACCTGTGTTAATTCTAACCCCTCTGAGTCCCTGAAACACGTATTTGCCAGCTAACAGCAATCTGTCTCCCACTACAATTGAGACTTTAAGAACTAGATGAAAATTTAAGCTTTCAACCCCCTGAGACATAATAAAGAAAGAGTTCTTTCTACATGACTAACAGCACTTCTTTCTATAAGGAACAAAAACAAAATTATTTTTCTTATCCTCCAAAATTAATACAGTGTAGAAATTATATGAGGTTTTAGATTAGACTCTACTTCCATCATTATTTGCTCTATTTATCTTTTTTTTTTTTTTTTTTTTCAAAGCCGCTAAGTTCAGCCTTGCAGAATCTATACTGCTGACTCAGCTAACCGAGCCAAAACTCATAAAAATCTATTTTAAAAAGGTCCAATGATTTTATTTTCTAATCGTAAATATGAAATTTAATTAGCATCTCATTGCTAACGAAGTCACCACGGAAGACGAGACTGAGGAATTAGGCACAGGGATAGAACGTGAAGCGTAAAACAAAACAACAGTTATGCAGGAGCTGGGTTAACTCCTGCTTTCCTCTGCTCAGGCTTCAGATCTTTCAAGAATTGTGTGCCGTGTTCACAGGTTGCCTTCTTTGATGGCAAGGCCCTTCTATCTTCCATGGCAGTAATTACTCCAGCGTGATGTAACATCAATGCAAAATACAAAATACCAACAGATAAGGTTCACTCTGGATTACAACCAAAAGGCAGATGGAGGAAGCTGGATCTGAATTCAAACTCCTATTTTATCATAGGCTGCCCAGGTCAGCGTTTCAGATCCTATAAAAGCAATGCCCTCATCAACCGAGAAAAGAATTCCTATTATTCTCCAGGGTACTGCAAACATCAGAAAGATTAAAGGCATTTTTTTAAAGGAAGCATATGAAGAATTTTAAAAGCCTCTTTAAAACAGGAAATGTGTCCAGCCTTTTCATTATCAGCATTCCTAGAACGTGCGTCTTGGGCTGGCATCAGAACTGATGCTGGCATTACTGGGTGGAATTCTCTCTGCTGTGAGCTACCTCTACTTTCTTCTCTCTGGAGTTCTTGAGGGGGGACAGGAGCTCTCCATCTGTCCTGTAAGAGACACATTTCCCTGCTGAGGGCTAAGGCAGGGACAGGCCTTCTTCTGCTGTTGTTCCATGAGGTCTCTCGGTGAGGGAGCACAAAACACAGACTATCACAGAAGAGAGGACTCGGTGAGAAGCGGGCACGTACAGTGGGAGAGCTCTGAAAGGGCTGATGAGCTGCACTAACCACAAAGCTGTACTTTCTCCTTAGAGTCACACCGAAATCGTTCACAGCAAGTTGGTGTGGGAGGAAGTGTTTACAGGACCTGTCCTGAGAGCAAGAAATTATTAATAATTCCTGGATTACTAGAATAGCTTTTGGAGTCGCTCTGTGTGTGGGGACAGCCCTTGGTTGCTCTCAATGTTCTCTCTCTAGGGTAAAAAGGGCGTCATTGGTGCTGGTCCTGGCTACTTAAGGGTGGGCAATTTTTGAATTCCTGTGTACTCCCTGGTGTGACTTGAAAGCTGGAAATATCGAAGCATGTGATCACAGAAATATAAAAACTGCTTTTCAGCGTGACACAAACAGCTCTTCTTCATTATCAGTAATGGAAAGCAGAAGTTACACATCAAGCGATGTTCTACGTGGTAAGGCAGGACCAGTTTGGGGACAGTGAAGCTTTCTTGGATGCTGGCAGACTCATTTTCTCTTGATGATCTCATAATGCTTTAAAAGTACATTTTAAAGCATTAAAGTGATATTTTCATAGCAGTTGTAATGCTCAGCAGGCAGTGGGTACATGATGCTCCACGCTGCCAAACCACGGGCACGATCTGCAGGTCCTGATGACCAGCTCTCCCGCTACACCCAGAGCATCTCCCTCCATCTCCCACCTGAAAGCCTCCCAGGAGAAGCAACAGTCTATATTCTGATGAGAAGCAGCAAGAACTCTCTTTAGGAACAGTTCGTTTTCTAGATTCTGTCTTCACTCTCCTCGCATACAGCAGGAAAAATATTGGCTCTGAGAAAGTAAAAATACGGAAGGGGAACCGTATACCTTATTTTGACACCCTGATCATTTCTCTCCCCTGGAATTAGCCCTCTCTGTCCTAGAATCCTTGCCAGCTTGAAAGTAAGGAAGCTGTGAGAAGGAAGACTGGTATTTCACCTTTCTGCTATTCATCTTCTTTGCCTTTTAAAATATATTCAATATATAAAAAATCATGGTAAAAATTGCAAAAAGAGCCCAATTTACCTATGTCCTGTTTCCAAAAGTGATAAAAAGGCACAGGAGCCTAAGTTCTCATTAACAGAGATGAGATTAAGGATTCAATTCCGACAACTTTTGGCGTTTAACAACTTTTAGATTTTTTAAGAAGAGTCCTTAGCCTAATTCTGGCTGCTCAATTCCTGCTTCTCAATGGAGAGAATTGGTCTAGTGGTAAAAAAATAACGTTTTGTATAGTTAAGTTTTCCCTGGATTGGTTTCTTCATCCAGTTCACCAGGTGACCCTGCAAATATTGTGTCAATAGGGCACAAAAGGTAGTGCAAAAGCAGCAGCAAGTGGCCAAAGCCAGGTCTGCAGCAGGGTGCAGGTTAGATGCACAACCACAACCTCGGAGGCTGAAGCTGTTTAGGCATTTTCGGAACACTGCCCCACACAGCTTAGTGAGCCAGCAGCGGCAACGAATGGGAATGAGGAGCAGAAATACTGCAGCATTCAGCCAATACTCCCTCCTACCTTTCCACAAATTCAACTTTTTTTTTTTTTTTTTAAAGCACTAGGAAATAGAAGTTTTATCAGAAAAATAAAATTAGGCAAAGGTTTAAAATAAAATTTGGATAAGCTTCAATTGCAGTGGAAAATTGACCGTGGAGTCAGTTGTAATTGGAGTTGAAATCTGACCTCAAAAAGTAAAAAGAAACAAAAAATGTCTGTTAAAAATAGCATTCTGTCTCTTGCTCTCTTCTGATAACTTTTACTCAAAATGCGAGCCCAAAAATATCAAAAAGTCACTACCCATTTTTACTTTGCCCAACTTCATTTCCATCAGGACAATTTTTACACTGCTGTTACACCATCACTCTCCTGAAAGAGGCAACAGCCACAACCCGGAGATGTTATCTTCAGGACTGACACGGGAAACTGTGCATCACGCCAGCAGTTAATGAGGTGGATGGTGGAGCTGAGCTGAGCTGAGCAAGGATGAAGGACTTTCTTCAAGCAAGGGATACGCACAGTCCCCGGTATCTCCAGCGGAGGGGTGATGTCAGTCTCTGCAAATCAGACTTACCCCAGTTCAAATTTCTGGAATAGTTCTTTACGATTCTTTCTAATATTTATGATGTCACTCACCTTAGCAAGGAAGAAAAGGATTTAAACTTTCTCACTTCACAGGATCTGAAATGGGTAGTTCTGGTGAAGCATATTTATAAAGGACAAAGCAAGTTTAAAGCAATAATCATATTCTCCTTCTGGATTCTCATATGCAAACTTCTAGCACTTAGCCAGAAATTTCGCTGTTCCTCTTCAGGACAGAATGGCCCAGCTGGTGGGTCGTAACCCACATCCAACCATCAGAAGGTGTTTACTCAGTTCACTGTGTTTTTCCTCTGGAGGAAATGAGGATGGCTGGTTTGGGCAGCAGGCAGCTGCATGTCCCCTCTTGGGCTCGTGTAAAGTCAAATTCACGGCAGGATGAATTTCTGGTCTGATACTCTGGAGTTCACAGCTTCCTCGTGAGGGGAGGAAGAAGGTGGGAAATAACCCGCTTCCAGACGTGTACTAGAGAATGCCAGGCAGAGGCACAACACGGCCCACGGAGTCTGACGCCAAGTTTGTTAATTATCTTCATTCACCTGATGAAACTACCGTATATGGGATGGTAACCAGAATCAGGGAGGAAGAGGAAAGGAGGTATCACACAAGGCAAGTGAGGCGAATCAGACAAATGGGTCAGACTGAAGGTAGAGAGAACTTGGGACATCCTGTGAGGAGCAAAATAACAGTAACAAACCAACTTCTGCCTTTTCTCCTGATTTTTTCCTCATGAGAAAGTTGAACAGTCCTAGTTGAATGTTCTAATTATCTTTACTGTTCCCAGATCCTTTCTGCAGAGTCTGTATTTAGACCTGTGCTGATGGCATTAGCTATTTAATAGGTTTGGATCCAATATTTCTAATACTATCCCGCTCAAATAGCTTTGGATTTATGCACTATTACCAGGTTATAATGATGCGACTGCAATGAGTTTGCATTCTTCCACATTGCAAAAAGTGCTGCAATGTATCAGGAGTTTGTCATTAAATCCACAGCTTCAAAGTGGCATTCAAATTCTGATCATTTCTGTCTCAGTTCTAGCATCTTCTAATTGTTCTTCACAGGTGAAAAACTTCAGTCCTTCCTGATACTATATTCTCACGTGGCTTCTAAACTAACTGTGAAACCGGAGAGAACCCTCCTGGGTTGTTCAGTGGTTCAGTCACGGTGTTGCTAATAATAATAATCCAGCAAAACTGCCTGGATCCTGCTCTCTGGATATGGGCAAAGCACAAACCCACCACTCTGCAGTGTAACATTCCACAGGAAAATGCCCAAGTATCACTTTTCCTTCAGATCACAGACTTAAAGATTTAAAAAAAAACAACCCCAACAACTGATTCAGTGTTTCCAGGCTTACACTCCTTCACTTTTTCTAAGAACTAAAACAGAAGAAAAATACACTCCTTTCTGTCCTAACACAAAAGTTGAAATATTTTTTTTTGTTTCCTATTGTACTGATATCTTTCATGGCACGAATTGCAAAAATGAGAGAATAAAAGACAGAAGGAAATGAAACCTTCTACAATAAAGCATATTAGTCTTGGGTCTTCCTGAAAAATATGTAACTGGAAATGCAGGAATATGTTATTGGAAGGATGAAACACCCAAAATTTTCTAAAACAATTAACTATTGAGGCTTATTCTGACTTGCTTTGGCAGGAACTATGAAGGAAGACTAGAAGTGTAGCAGCAAAATCTTACCATGTTTTAGTATCAGGAGAAAATCTGCTCAGCAATAGTAAAGAAGGTGGAAAAAGCTTATGGACTTATGTGTTTTCAGTCAGTGTGAGTCATTAGTGAAATGAGTTTGATGATCTCACTATGTCATTATAAACTAGGCAAAACATACGGAATGGCAACTACCTTGACGTGGTGCTCGGGGACGTGGTTTAGTGGTGGACTTGGCAGTGCCAGGTTGACAGCTGGACTTGATGATCTTAAGGATCGTTTCCAACTTATGATTTCGTGATTCAGAAAAAGCTCAGAAACCGAGATGCAGCAGCCGCTGCTGGACAGCCACTGCCAGCTGCTCTTCTAAAGATTGGATGCACCAGTAGACTTTGGTGAGGATCCATGCCAGATTGCGACCAGGGAGGAAACCTTCTTTTGAACACAGCCCAGTTGCAACAGACCAGTTTGGTCCGCGAATGGCAAATGTCATTGGTATCTTAATTGAGAAGTTAAAAGGCAAAAGCCTTCAAAAGATCTCATAAATGTGATATCTTTCAGCTGATGATCAAGGAGAAAGGATTCCAGTACCAGTTGTGCTGTATTTTGGAAACGAAGTGTGTTTGGTGTCATCTTTAGCAACATCGGGGTGTTTTGCCAGTTTGCTCAGGATTCAGTATTCACATCGGCAAACATTTGAAAGGTTTCTTCATTGGTGTTTCGTACCCTGGAGGAGCTAACTTTTGTGCTCAAATATATTAAACTTGTGTAACAACTTATTAAGCATACTCATACCAATCTCAAGTATGGGCACAGCTAGATTAGAAATGCTTATAGACATACAGAGCTGTAAAAAATGAAGGGGAAACAATCCATTAAGTGCTAATGACAACCATATATGTACTGCTAGCACACGGCTTTTCCTGCGTTCAAATGGAAAGAAATCCTCATCCCATTTTAAACAGAAACCCTATGTTAAATTTACTCTTCAGTGCCTCAATCACAATCTGAGGAAGATTTGCCAGCAAACCACCGGCGCTCAGGAGGCCAGTGGGAATCCTTTCATGGGTTACAAGGAAAATGTATTTCGACCTCAAACTGAAAAAAAAAAAAGGGCAGGCTATCAGACTTGGGCAAATAACAAGTATCTTTGTGTAAGTCCAAAGTGGCCTCAGGGACCAGAACAAACATATCTGTTAATACAACCCAACGGTACTTTACACAGACAAATTCAGCGAGGCAGCAATTACTCCAAATAGTATCACATACACAGCTGTATATACATTTATCCTTTTGACAAAACCAGAATGTTACAGCATTTCATTTGACATTTCTGATAGATTTCCAGTGAGATTTGACAAATTTCTCTTTCCTCTTGAGTTGCTAAACAGATTCACCAAAGTAGACAGCATTAGAAAGTAATGCCCCATCCAGCACGGAAGATAAAATAGGTTTTGTGGGACTAACATAACGAGAATATTCTCTTTGCTACATGTCCAACAGTGATAGCAGACACTGCACAACATGTTGCCAACCTTTGTGCTATTAGTAAAGAGCTTTTATGAGCTGTGGAAAAAAAAAAAAAAACCACAATCCTGTGTGTCTGCCTTTTGTATAAAAAAGTACAAAGGGCTTACCCACTGATAAAATGTTCAATGCACCCCCTGTAGATCATTAAGCAGGTGAATTCACAGTGCTCACAAACTATCATCATCCCCAGAGCCCAAATATTTGGCAGAAGATTATGAAGGAAAAGAGGTGCTCAAAATCAAAGTGCAGAGAAGACCTTTGTGTTTAACTCCAGCCAAGGAGTAATCCACTGCCCACAGCTGGGACAGCCCGTGACGGGGTATATGGCAGATCTGCTGTTTGCTCAAATTGCACTTTAAACAGCCTGACACTGTATTCTCCTTTTGCCTGAGAGGAGCAAAAGTGAGAGGGTAATATAGGAAGAGAATACTGCCTAAAGAAGTAGAGAGAAAGGAGCTTTTATCACTCGTTGGATGTGTGCCACGGAGACCAATTATATACATTTGACAGCAACCATTATAATTCCAGAGTCCTTGAACAAATCACAAGCAGAAAGGTTACCTTCCTGAAAATGTTCATTGCCATTAAATAACTGACCCAGACTAGAGGGTAAAGGCAGCACTTAAGAATGGGTTTGGGTAAAGGGAGGAGAGGGAGAATCTTATTACACACACACCTGAAAAAAAACCATCATTTGTTCTGAAAAAGGAATTGGAGATTCAGTGCAGATACTGTATTCTCAGCAAAGTGGAGGGTGTTCTGAGAATGCAAATCCTACAGACAGCAAAACAGCCCAGACAAAAATAATTTCTCATTATCAGTGGCAAAACTTGACTAAACTTGGTGAAGTTTATGGTTTTACCCACCAGTTTGAAAGTCACAAGACCTAGTTCCATATTCTGTGTTCTTTTAAGTTCAGATTGCTACGGAGGCTACTTACAAATCTGCCACGGGTCAAGTGCCACCACCATCAGTTACACAACCTTAATGACCACATCTAAGCGAATCACTCGCATTTCATGTACATGCATTTCAATATCAAAGAGAGAGTTGAGGCATCTGCTAGTAAGTGGGTAGCTCATTCTCTTTTAATAATATAGGCATAATACTGGAAGAAATAAGAGTCCCTATAAATTTCATCCTCGATGAGTCCCATGTATCTGATTTCACCAAGAAACCGTACATAAACCATGGGCATTTAGCATACCGCATTCAGATTTCTTCAGCATATCCCAGTTGTGCATCCTTCTAGAGAAGGCTCAAATTGCCTTTAATTTGAACAGATACATGCAGTCAGATGATCCTCTTTTCACTCACATCGAAAGTTTTTTTTTTTCTCTTAATTCAGAGTATAATCTAATTGGAAGGCACTATTTGCATAAGAGCAGGGAGTCAAATGAGGTTCTGAATTTGCGTTCTGGGGTTGGCTCTCTCACCATAGCAATTTGCTGGGTAGGATGGAAAGTTTCCAGGCTCTTTCCAGTCGCAATTTCTCTTCTGCCAGACCCACGACTCAAGAAACTGGACACACACAAAAGAATTTCTGGCTCCAGTTTCCTCCCAGAACTGTCACAACCCAACTTTGACAATGCCCATTTTTAACTCAACATACAGAAAATGGTCATGATGGAAAAAAAAAAAGGAGGGAGGGGTAGAGAGAGGAAGAGAAGAGATGTTTTCTCAGCCAATTTATTTCTGGGAGACATCAAGGCTTACAAAAAGAAGCAGTAATGGGGGCACAGAATACTGAAAAAAACAAAGCACCAAACCATCATACAAGTTTTGCAGAATTGCTGAAAGGAACACATGTACTTTTCACATCACAAGATGAGTTGCAACAGAGTAAGAAAGAGTCGTATTAGACCTGTATGTATAAAACAAACACCTCACACTATATTGTTCTAGGCTTGTGGACTTTTTACAAGATCCAAAAGACAAAGATATTTTAATGTACCTATTTCTGTATTCAGAAGAGAATGCTCACAGCTCAAAGGCCACAGTTTGCTAGCTCTGAATCAGAAAGGATATATTATAATTGCAAACATAAAATTTAAGCTTCTTTCACTCATAAGGAGATGGACAATTTGAGAGAACAGGACAGATTGCTAAGAGAATTCTCCCACATAATAATTCCCTTATTAATTCAGCTGAGTTTAATAAGTGATCCTTATTCAATCCCCAAAAGCCCACATCAGAACATCCCTAGAAATAAATCTTCAGTCTCAATAGTCCTGCTTAAGAAGGTGAGGCTAAAAGGCTTCATCAAAGAAATGTACTTATTTGTCATATCTGGTTCAAAGCTTACAGACTTAAGCAAGAAATAATACCAGATATTGTCCTTGGATGCAGTTTTTAGCCATGCCGGATCTTGGTGAGCCACCAAGATATCTGGTATAAAAGAAATGAGCTGTTTCCAGATCTTAGAAGCAAAGTTACTCCCACTACCACATCAAGAGTTGAGAACCTCTACCTCTGAGATCTGGAATCCCATAGGAATCAGCAGGACAAAATCTCTGCCAGTGTCAGACCAGAAGTTCTGCTGTGGGGCAGGAAATTTAAAACTTAATAAAGTTCAGTAAAAAGGCGTCCTGGTTTCAGTAGGCAAAGGGCTAGTTTTCTTTCTAGTGATTTCTGACAGAGGAACGTCAATAATGTGTAGTGTTTTAGTTGTTGCTAAGTGATGTTTCTACTTTCCAAAGACTCTTTTCAACTTCCCACAGAAGCTGAGAAGGAGCAGAGACAAAACAAGGGAATGGCCAATGGAATATTCCATACCACAGATGATGTGCTCAGTATCTAAAGGGGGGCTGGCCGAGCAGGAATCCACAATCACTGCTCAGAAAGTAAACAATTCACTGGGTGGTGAGAATGACTCGAGTCGTTATTATTATTATAATTAATCCTCCTTTTCTGTTGTTGTTCTATTAAACTGTCTTTATCTTGGCCCATGAGGATTTTTCTTTCCCCTTCCCCTCTTTTTCTCCCTCTTTTCCCTGCTCTTCCGCAGGAAGGAGGAGAACTGTGTGAGCAACTGCATGGTCCTAGCTTTTCCCAAGACATTTTGGATGGTGTTCTCTCATTTTTGCATCTACCTTCAGTCCCATCACTAAGCTCTTACTCTGCTGCAGCCTGAACATTCTGCAAAGGAAAGAGGAGCTGAGAGATTGTAAGATTTCCTCCAGTTCCCTGACAGGTACCCAGAGGGGATGCTAAGACAGTGGAGAGTAAGATCATCTGCATCAGTAGTTCCTCCCAATATGAATACAACATCAAGATAAAAACAGACCGAGAAACCTGGTAGAGAGTTGCAGTAAGGACTTAGGATGGAGTGGGATGATAGAAAGAGAAGAGATAGAAGATGCAGGGGAGGCTGCATTTGTGAGTGGAGAGGAAGCTATGGTGTGTTACAGGTGTCAGAAAATCCTGTTTGTGAGACAGAAAGAAAGAGAGAGACAGGATGACAGCAGTTATTTGTTGTGAATGACCCTCTTAAAGAGGAGCCTGAGAACTGGAAGGAAGCTGTGCAAGTGTGCAAGTCTTGTGTTTGGGGATGTACCCCCACATCCTGCGTGTGTACATGAAAGGGGCAGACGGGGAAACAGCGTGTGAGTGCAAGGACAGTCCGGTGGAGAGGCAACACCAGCGTGTCTGCAAAATCAGCCTTGCAGGGCAGCAGCAGCAGGAGAGAGCGGAGGAAGTAGGAGTGCGTGTGAGAGGCTAGAGGAGGGATGGGAAAGGGGAACACAGGCCAGGGGGGAACTGGCAGAGGGGAAGGAGAGAAAGATGGAGAACGTGGGGGAGGAGGTACAATCTATCGCACAGAAAGAGAAGGTGGAGGGAAAGGAGAGGAACGAACATGGGGAACATTTGCCACAGAAAATATGCTTGATAAAAAACAGGCGTGAAAAGATGGTGAAAAAGATAGTAAGAGATACATTAGGGTTGAGAAAACAATCGAGGAAGTGAGAAGACCAAATTAAAACATAGAAGAAGAAAAACAAAGAAGAAAGGTTTTATTAGTTAAAAGAAAGCATAAATCCCCAGTGAAGAGCTTTAAAGAAAAGGCTAGGGCACAACACACTATGGGTAGAACCAGAAATTCCCTGGAGACCACTACTGGTCCTTACTCCTTTCATGTCCCCACTCTAGATCTCCATTTCAACTCTCCTTCTTGGTGCACGCTTTCTTTAAGAAGACACTTGCACCCCCAGCAACAGCCCCTACACCTCCCTGAACCCTGGGCTTCAAATACCGTCACACGCCAAGTACGAGGAGACCCGTCGAGGGCAAGGAAAATGCAAACGCAATCAAAGAAACCCGCTCTTGAAAATGAACACCAAAAAAAGGTGAAAGTGGAAACTGTAGTGATTAGAGTCGAGTGCTGTTCTGGGCAGCAGTGAGGTGGAGCTGATGTGACAGCTGCTTTCCTTACCTTGGGTGCTCATGAGTGACCGGGCTGTCTCGCTGCGGCTGCTGAAGGCTCAGACTCCCTACGTCGCCTCCATGCAATTGTCGGTGTCTCTCCAGGAGGCTCAGAGGGGGTTATTTGTGCTCAGCAACTGCTGAAAAGTAAAAGGAAACACAAAAAAAAAACCAAAACACCCCCTGACACCTAAAGTGCCAAAAGTTTAGGGAAAATCAGGAATGAAAGGAGCAAAAGCACCGGTGTCAGAATGAGCGAAGAGGGACACAGAAAGTAAGAAAAAGTGTGTCAGAGGCGGGGAGGGGCGGAGAAGGAAAATGCAAAGATCTGACAGGAAATCAGACTGTAAATCTGCTTAGGGTTTAAAAAAAACCCACATTTCTGCTCCCCAGCCATACAGCCTGTTTGCAAATGACTCTGCACGCAGGTGACAGCAGAGCCCTGAGGTGCCACTGTAAGCAAATGAAGAGGCACTTTTGCCCCTTCCCCAGGCAGGGCAGTGGGCAGAGGCAGTGGCACAACTGAGGGGCTCAGACACCAAAACGCAAGCTGTCTCGCCTGCCTCACCTCTAGATCTCCAGACGTGGGGCACCTCTTTGTCTCGGGCAGAAGGGGACACGCTGAACTCCAGCCTTACTGGGGCTGTGCCTCTCCCACCACAAGGCAGCAGGTTCTCAGCACACGGGCTGGCTGGAAAGCTGGCAGGGAAGAAAAAAGAATGGAAGGACTGAACAAAACAGGTTCAAGAACCACAGTTCCAGACGGAAGGAGTTCTGGGTTTTGCCAAGGTTTCAAGGGCTTTTCAAGAAAGCATTTACTTCATTAATATCTGCATTTGCTAAAAAGGTAGTCCACAAGGTTTACTTCACGCCAGTGTTGGATTACTATTAGATAAAAGGAAACACAAGCTGTGGCTGCCCCATCCCTGGAGGGGTTCAAGGCCAGGCTGGATGGGGCTTGGAGCAACCTGGGGTGGTGGGAGGTGTCCCTGCCCAGGGCAGGGGTTGGAGTTGGATGATCTTTACGTTCCTTTCCAACCCAAACCGTTCTACAATTCTTTGATTCTATGATTTTACAGTTGAATGGTACTCTAAACAATATATTTTCCAAAGGGAGTCTCTGATGACATTAAGAAGCCGCATCTCTTGTATGGCTTTAATGCTGGACTCCTGGCTTAAGCCCACCTGTGTAAATCCAACCACTGGTGGGTCTCACTGAGGACATTTCCCAGTTGCAGTTGCCAGGCTGCAAGTAAAAGACTCCCTTCCAAGAGCAGAGTCAGTCAGCCCTCTCCCTTCCAGTTCTCCCAGTCCTGCAGGACCAGGGGTCACCACCACCGCTAGAGACATCCTTCATCACCACCTTGCTCAGGGATGGGTAGCCCAAATTACTTGCATCCATATGTGCATGGGTATGGTTTTATCGCATGAGAGAAACTAACAGAAAAAGCAGAAACACTAGGAATAATAAGCATAAGTGACTGATGACAGATAATTTAGGATTGTGGGAAGGAAAAAGGCATGATGATAGTAATAGAGTGAGAGAATGGGAAAGGAAAAAATAGTTGAGAATAAAGGAAAACACAACGAATGGAAAGTAAGTATAAAAGTGCAGTGGAAAAATTATCAAAGGATACAGCAGCATCAAAGGATACAGAGTGGAGGAAGTGAGATGATCAAGTGAGAAGAAGAAATGTAAGGGAGAAAATACCTGGCTCAAAGTGGCATTGCAATAGCACTCAAATGTCTTCTTTCCAAACTGAAAACCTGAACCCCATGAAAATCATGAGGGATCAGAACATGTTCCAGGCAGCAAAATGTGTGGGGCAGCTCTGCTCTCGCTCTCCCTTGTTATTCCTGTGATTTCCCAGGTTTGCACATGCACCTGGACTGACGAGGGCCAGAAGAATGCTATTGAAAGGGATTCTGGCAGAGATTCCAGTTCTTTAAATCAAGGGCTCAAAGACTAAAGAAGGCAGGAATTTCTCTCTCCCACTGAGCAACAGCAGAAGGTGCTATGTCCCTGCTGATTCTTTTCCACCCAGGACTCATACTTTTACCTGCTACTTAAATTCTTGAGAAACTTCATCAAAAATCACCTTTGAACAAAGCTGGGAGCTGCGTCTGACGAGGGGCTTCCTGCTCTGAGCAGCCAAAAGTGACAAGAGCATGGGTGAGGTTCGGCAGTTTTGAAATGCCAAGGATAGTTTGGAGAAAAACTATGAATTATAGCTGTAAGAATTGTGGCTTACAACCATTCCATCACAACCAGTAGAAGTGATTTCTGAGCCAAGCTTTGAACTGCTTTGATAGAGGAAGCTGATTTGTGCCTGCAACAGAGGAACCATTTTAAGCACAATCAGAGAAATTAACTCTGCTGGCAGGAGGCTTTGTGCCTTCACTCGGATTTAAAACCATGGATCTTCCACACACAGTTCCTAACCTGAGAAGAAAAATGTGCTAGAAATTCAAGTCAAGACTCACTAAGTCTCATTATAGCTTTCTCCTTCTGCCCTTGATTTCTTCAGCAAATGGGATATCAGACAGTAGGGGCTACAAAACAGAGTCAAGCAAGGCGCAAGATATAATTTGTTCCTGGGTCTGCTTTTATTTTGCTTAATGTTGTAGATTACAAACAGCTTTCAAAAAGAGCAACACCAGTTTTAATGATGACACCACATTTTCCTGGGCCTGAAGTGATGCCCTTGAGCTGAAGCAATCATCCCGTGGCGCCTGAGCAGCTTTTAAGGAATCTGTCACTGAAACTCAAGCACCTTAAATTCTCCAAATCATAAAGGCTTTACTGGCAAACTGAGATTAGCTGAGCAGGATCCGGTCATCAATCACAAAGCCATAAGTAACTGCACATCAACTTTCTTTTGTAAGAATTTACAGTCATCTTAACCTCAGTTTTCAGTTTTAAAAAATTCTCTCAAGCTATTAAACTCTTCTGCTTGAGGTTACAGTTCCTCGAGGCTGGTAAGCTGAAGTGATGTGTTTCACACAATCTAAGTGCAGAAAGTAATTATATTCTGTTAGGCAACTTGAAAATTCAAGAAAATCCAGGCGCTCCACCTAATGTACAGGTATGCAGTAAAAAAGCCCCTGCAGAATTTGAGTCAAAAGGGGTTTCCTGCTCCAAATGCAGGGTCTAGGACCTGAACTGGTAGTTTCGTATCTCATAAAGAGCAGCAAAAACAAAGACTTAGATACAAACCTGAAAACTAGAAAGTTAAACAAACACTGGAAACACGGTATTGATAAAAAGTCCAAAAAGTGTTTTCCCAAGCAGTCTGGCTGAAGAATGGAAGACTTGGAACTTTGATTAAACTTTCTTTTGTTGGTTTTGACCTGTTCCACTCAGGGAAGCAGAAAATTTTCCTCTTTGTTTCTTTTTTTTTGTTTTTCCTTCTTTTTGTTTTTCCCCCTCAAGAGATACCTGACTTTGTCATCTATTTCTTTTCATTTTTTTTTATAACCAAAAAAATCACCCACTGGAACTTTCATTTTAGCTACCTGTTAAAGTGTGACACTATTTATTTGCTTGTTTGTTTGTTTGCTATGGCTTCTCAGTCTTCTTTCATTAAACCTGGTAGAAGAAACCATGAATTTCCCCTCAGCCTCACCTGAAAGTCACCCAGCAGGACACACCTGGAGCGTTTGCTGTCTCCCTCTTTCAAAGAGACTTCAGAAAGGGGGAGCATATTTAGTTCCATCCACTTGCCCTAATCCAGCATGAGCCCTGATGGTAGAACCTGAATAACAAGTGCTTCTTAAGCCCTTTGATGGTGCTGCACCTTCCCTTCCTCCAGGCTTTTACTTTGAGATCCTTTCAAGGTTATTCTATGATTCTCTCAGGGTGATCAAACAGTGGAGAAGACTTGGCATCTTAGAATTTCCTCCACGTTGCCGCTGGCTTCATAGTGACTTTCTTACCATGACATTGTTATTGGGGTCTATAAGGAAAGCTTCTGTCTGTCCCATGGGAATTATGTGAAATTTATTTATCCAATGGAGGGCTCTCCTTGCACACCATGACTTCCTCCAGAATGCCTTTTTGCAGAGTTGATTCATCAGCACTCAGGAGGGCAGGCCATAACTCAGAAAGGAAGCTGCTAGATAGCTTTTAGTGCTTGCAGAGTGAAGAGCTGGGGGAAAAAAAAATCAGGTCTTGGAAGCAGAGAAACTCTAAACTGTCCAGCTCCTAATCTGCTGCTCCTTTTCTTCTATTCCCTTCCTCTCCCAGGAGAGCCATCCCAGCCCAAGAGGAGACTGCCCTTGACTCCTTATCAGTGTAACAGTCCTGAAAATCCCTGGGTGCCAGAAACGCATTTCACAAACTAGTGATTTGAGAATAATCTATTGCATTTCTCCTGCATGCCTGGGCACGGTAGCACTGTATATATTGTCAACACAAGCCCTCCAACTCTTTAGAGCAAAGAAACAGAAGTATTAAATATTTTCCACGTTTTACATATTTTATATTATCAGCCTTGCTCAACTATCCTTAGAGACTATCACTCTTACTTATAGACGCTCACAATTTATCATTTTTCTCTGGAGAATCTGACTTCCAGAACAGAAGTATTTCCCTATTCGATTCATCAGCCTGTGGATAAGCAGCTGTTAGCGTTCATCTGCCTTTTCTAGGCATTAACATCAAAAATGCCCCTTGATCTTAAAAAGCGACACACGGCAGGGTTTCTTTAACACCTTTGGGGGTAATGGTTTAAATCCAGTAGGGAAATGTTCTCATCTATAGGTTTATGATACACATTTAAACAGTGTTTCAATTGCCTGAGCTATGAAATAAGATGACAGCCAAACATATATCAGTGGGGAACAGACAGTATAAAATTCTCTCTTTCATTTGACAGTGTTGGGGTTTACGTATTTTTGCACGAAATGTATAGCCTCTGCCGAGTTCAATGCTATTATGGGATTTATCTGTCCGCCTGTTGGTATATTCATTCTCTTTTTTATGGAAAAGTCGGGTTCAGATCCATTCCTGGAGCTGGGCTGTCACCCCACGGTGCAGTGGACGGTGTGGGGCCAAAAGACCAACACTCCCATGGAGTGAAGAACCCAGATTTCTTCTGCCTCTCCCCAGGGCTGGAGGGAAGGAAGATCCCGACTCTGACACTCTTGCCAGAAAAGTCAGAGTTAATTTAGTGATTGCTCCAACCGTTCTCTTTTCATGATACATATATTATTCATCAAAACTGGGTATGAGCCATAGCTCAGGTCCTTGTGCTGTTCCTTATGCTCTTAATTATAGGTCCATAGGGCTTAAAACCCAAGGATCCTTAAACTTTCAGGGCAAATGATTCAGTTTCACAGCAATCAATGAGTTAGATATTCATATCTATACCCACACTCAACAGATGATGAGATTAAGTATCGGGAAGATAAGAAAGGAGTATTTCTTTCCCCTTAGAAGTGATAAAAACACAGTTTTTTCACATAGTTCAACTTATAAAAAATTCTTATGGACTATTTAAATAAAATCTGGCAAAAGTTAAAAAATCAAGGCAAACACTTATAATTTTTTTTTTGTTAAAATAACCAGGGGAGAGGAGAGAATCTAATCACTATTATTGTAAAAAAAAACCACCCTTCAACAGAATTCCAATTATTGTCACTAGAAAAAATACTGAAAAAAAATTTCAACAAATTTTCTTAAAAAAATTTCTAAAAAAATGAACTAGTCCCTTCTCTCACCTTTTGCTTAAAACAAAAGGCCATCTTTCCCCATTTATACAATAGTAGCACTGTCGATATGTATTCTGATTATTGGAGTGTGAAGGATTTAATGTACCTGGAATCTGAAGAATAATCTATCAAAGCTGAAATTTAGTAGATGGAAGGCGCGGTGAGTGATTTGTTCCTACCTGTTTGTTTTATAGGAAGGTTTCTTGTCTTCTTTATAGGTCAACATTTATTCTAATTAAAAATGTATGCATATTTTTTAATAGATACAAATTGAAAACAACTGCAGCATTTTTATAGCTCGCATTCTTCAACATTTTCTCCCTTTTTATTCTGTACAGCTTCTTTAAAAGGTCAGAAGGAGGAAAATTTTTACTAAGAGAGACAATACACCTCACAAAAAATAATTTTAGAGTTAATTAATAACACAAATGATGCAACAGCTAAAAAAGAATTAGATGTTAATCCAAATAGTCTGAATGCTAAGGGAACATTTCCCCTTGTTTAAATATCCAGTGAACACAGCACAGACCTGGAAGTTAAGGACTCTAAACTTCCATTCCAGGTCTTAGACAGACATCCTCTGTGATTCTCATCATTTTAGAGTGCTTTGCTGTCCTCACCTGGAGAGAGAACCACAGCACCTTTAAACCTGAAACCGGTGTATAAATGAGATGTGTCAAAACCAGAACGCGAACTGCCCCCCCCCACACATCAGCAGATCATAAGTAAATGTTAGAAAACCAAGAATTACTATATTGAGTCAACCCGATTCTCTACCAGAGAACAGGTACTGCAGCTTCCCAAAGAGAGAAGTTGAACCCCTCCCTAAGGAAACACCTCTCCTGTCTGGCAAAGAAACCACTGCAGGAACATGAGCGGGTTTGCTACCGAGGGGACGTGGAAAAAATTGTGAAACAGGAATTGGCCAAAAGCAACCTGGGCTAAGTCAGTAATTTGATGGAAATGTTATCAGAGACCAGCGGTCAGACCGAGGCATTACTGTGTGTGAGGCGTTACTTATTTCTCCCTGTTATTTCTTTTAAATAGAATAAGATTTAGCCAACATCACATGCACGGGTATTCTGCCAAAACAGCAACGGTCATTTTTGCAAGTCAAGGTCTCAGAGGCATGTTACGAAGATCTGATGTGCTCCAAGCAAGAGACAGGAATGGCCACTGAAGTGGCCCAGGAAAAGAGGGTAGAAGCAGCAGGTAGTGGAGAATTCTGGAGTGTTTTTTAACAGCTCTGAGCTTGTAGAAGTCTTGATGTTATACTTGATCAGAGTGTGTGATTTCTCCATGACTTGTTACTTATAAATTATTTTTTCATCTTTGGATGTATTTGTTCTTCCAGGCTCTCATGTTCATTTTCCTTTTTAACTGTGTAGCTCCCAAGGGAAGGACGCCAAGCAGTCTTGTAGAAGAGCTCTTGAAATACATATAAATTGTGGTCATATATCACTGAAGATTTTACATATGTGAGATTAAACATAGCCATAAAACTATATGACTGCTATTTATTGATCCATAAATGAATACCTGGTTTTGAATTTTTAATACATCTCTTTGAAACAATGGTATAGATTTCCGAAAGCTGTGCTTTCTCACTGCGTGACAACTCTGTGTCAGAATATTAAATATTCTTACATCTATATATAGGACTTTCATTTTACCTCATCCCAATTCTCATATACCCACACACATTACAGGCCATAAACTTTGTGATAAACAGTAATTCACTTGTCGTTCATGGAGTTCCTTCTGATTCACCTGATGTAATAGAATGCAGATAGCACCTATCAAAATAAGCAATGGAACTGAAATTAATTTAAGCATACATAGGCTGAGCCTAGGTTTATGTCTGTAGATCCAATTTGCCATGATTGTAGTAGTTTCTTAAATTTATTACATTGATAGTTAATCATCTTTAATAAAACTGAAGTCTGATTTTACAAGATTCTGCACTAATTACCTGCTTCAATGTGTAAAACACTGGCACCTATTCATTCCCAGAGGTAAGCCAGTGTTATTAGATGGACACAGTCCCTTCACCTAAGAGTTTAATCTGAAAAGAAGTATTTGACTAAAATTTATGGCACTGCACAGTGTTCTTCAAGAGCAATGGATAAAACAAAGAACCAATATTGGCTGATACTGAAAAGACATCAAATTATGCATTTATCCTATTTTAGTTCACCTATATATATACATAGATATATATATAAGCTGCTTAGAAACTTTTAGGCTTAAACTTCCACTGTGTAAAAACCATAAATTTTAAGAAACCCCAGTGACTCCTAAATTGGAATTTTGGTGAGACAGAGAAGCAATAATGTTAAGAGTATTGACAGAAAGAGGGAACTACCATTTTATATTAGGATTTAGGGAATTATATATTCCCCTGGCAACTACTGCATCAAATTTTTATCCGTACATGATGAAACAAACTATATTCTATATTCTATGATGGATCTGTTGAGCTCTTTCTCTACTCCAATATAATTGAGGAATTTAACTGTTAGCCACACTAATCCTGAAGATTTATCTACAATGAAATAGTTCTTTCTCAAATATACCGCCATACAGGCTTCTCCTAATTACATACCTCTTGTTAGAGAACTGCCTTCCTTTCTTCTGACCAGAAGGCATGCGAGTCTTACACCACAGGTTGTTGTGTTCCTCTGCTCATGAGAAAGGCACGCATGGGTGGGAGTATATTTGCTTTCACTGTATTTAAGAGCTCACTAATAGGTGACTGAAGATTTTTGTAGCATCATCCACTTAACAAACAAGATGGAAAACTTCCTTCACAAATGGTCAGTAATCCATGTCCAGCTGTGCTTGCTTCCCAGGGAAAAAGCCACGTCTTTTAATACTCTGGTTGGGGTCTTAAGAAACCAATAAATTGATGATAGGTTGTCATGAAGGTTGAGAGCTGAGATACCTGGAAAACTATCACTCTTCCACTGACACATGAGGGAACTGGTTTCCTGGTATGCATTCTCTGAAATCTGTGTCCCATTCTGTTCTTCCAGACCCTGATGCCGGTGGCTGCTGCAGGTAAGATGCTCCTAAAAGGAGCATCTTTGGATGCTTAATCCTCAGTCCTCCTTGGAAGGAGGAGTTGAAACACACAATCTGATTTTCTCCCTAGCTTTTAGTTTTAGAAACTGTCTTTTTATATAAAAATATATTTCAGCAATAGTACATTCTTAAATTAAGTATGTATTATTTCCAACATGAGAATGAATTCAAAAGTAAGTAAACAAAAAGGTGGTTGCCTGAGGCAGTTAAACTGAACTGGTTTTGTGCATGTGACTGGGGGTCAGAGTCCAGCAGAGCTTAAGCACCTCAGGGGCCACTTTCAGGAAGCACAGCGCCGTAGAAAATCATGCAGTCCCTGCCTGGCACTTCGACCATGCGCAGACAAGAGGAGCGGGAAGGGTAAAACGGGAAGGAAACAGAAAGGCTTGCATTTCTAACAGGCTGGAAACCTTTACACCGATGCTATCTTTAGTTCTGCCTGCCAGAGGGGCGAGTTAGACAGATGGCAGAACTGCCACCGGCTTCCAAAACTGAAACAGAACTACACAAAGGCTGAAGAGGAACCGGGAGATGGAGATGACCCCCCCTCCCCAAGAACCCTGAAACAAGCAGGGGTCTAGTACGTGGCTGTATGGGAGCCCAGCTTTATCCAGCAAGATATTTCTCATCATCTCTTTAATGTGTGACTGGACTTCTAGAACATTTGTAACTTAGTTAAAAGTGCTAATCACTGGAGGATCCCTATCCATTATTAAAAGTTGAGTATTAGCTTTCAGGTGTGCTGTAGTACAAAGAAAATTAGTGTTGGTAAATCATGTCCCACTGTACTAGCGAGCACAGATAAAATATTCTCTGCCTAGAGTTAAAAATACATGACAGTAATGAAGAGACAGACTGCAATTTTCTGGAATCTAATGAAGGATGAGAAAGAAAGTGGGTAATCCTCCATACAGAGGTATAATCCCATCAAATTTATTTTTTAATACAGAAGATCTAGAAAATGTTTCCATTTAGACACAGCTTGTGTATGGAAATACATTCAAAGTAACTAGGTAATATTGTAGAAAACAGGCAGGATTTGGAGGTGAGAGCAGAATAGTGAAGAGCAGCATAGAAGTTTGAGAAAACTTAACTCTTTGCAAAGACAAACATACCAACTGTTAGTAGCCAGTAGATGAAGATCTGCTGGCCAAGCCCTCCACTCTCCATAGTTCTGTATAGACAAGGAAGCAAAAAACCCCAAACCTTAATGGAAAAGGGAATGTAATGAAATTGTCTTATAATTATTTCATGCATCAAGAACACTGCTCTGGTCCAAAAACTACACAGCAGCCTGAGAACTGCATGAGAAATATTCTGGTACTTGATGGTGTCCTAGAGAAGAATAGAGATGGCAGCAAGAGAAAATAGAAAGCTCTAAATGTGGAATCTGCAGGAAGTCAAAAAGTCATACATGAATATTGCCCTTGAGGTGATGGAAGTGAAAGGGCAGAACGGGAAACCAAACCTTGGACACAAAGCGCTGGTAGGATGGGCTGCTCAGCAGGTCTAGAAGAATGGGAAATGGCGAGAATACAAATATGCAGCCAATGGGTGAGATTTTGTACTGATTTCTTCAAACAGACCAGGAATTAGTTCACATTTCTAAAGGCAGTGGTAGTGTTCTGCTTTCAGCAGAAACCAAGAAATAGGCATTTGCTATAAATAGTACTGTAGACTTCTGTGAGCCCTTCATCTGTGGTTCTCAACAGTTACTGTTCTTCCCATAGAAAGGAGCTCAGTAACATTGACCTGCACGTGCAGAAAAAAAATAGGACTTGAAATTATACAGGATTTACAGACATTCTCACTGCAAGCAAAGCAGAAGTACCCCTATAAGACACGGCATGACTTGATCCTTGTGTCATTAAAATCAAGGGCCAACCTTTTTTCCATATGAGAAACCATTGTGGATGCCTTAGGTATAAGAAACAAAATAAATATGATAGTAAGTAAAGAAAGGCGTAGTGGAGATGAATTAACAACAAAGCAAAAATGAGGAGAAAGACTAAGATGAGTAATGCTTTCAGCAGGGCATTTCACTTTGCTGAGTCTAGTCTAAACTGACAGCCCTGGCTGGAAGCTAAAATTCGAGTGTTCAGGGGAGTGGAGAAGGAGAGCTCACTTTTATTTTTTGCTGAGTTGAAAAGTGTCACTTTTCATTTTGCTTTTATAGTTGCTGGAGACCATTACTGCTCACCCCATATTGGCTTTCCCTGCCCTGGAGAAAGTAAATGACATCTGAGAATGCAGTAACCGTGTGGTTTATCGGCCCATTACATGGTACCCCCACAAAACTACTGCAGGCTTATCTGTAACATTTCAGCTTTACATCAGCTGGATGAATCAGTGCAGCAGGGACAGCTACTTTTGTTTATATAAATCTCAACAGTTTTACAACAGGGAAGCAGGAACACAACGTCTGCTGTGACAAGCCTAGAGGAAAGTGTGATCATCACAGGAGACCTTGTAGGAACTCATTGTCCTTGAAGAAAGGAGGGGTGACAGAGGGAAGTATCAGGATATGTAGTGGAATGAGTAGATGGTAGAGACACTGGGACTGCATGAAAAGAAACAATTCCATTCCCCAGTTCACGTGCAAAGTCATATGAAAGAGATTTGGAGTTATTTAAGGTAACCTTGCCTCCAAAACCAGGTCCTTATTTGCTTCCCCGTGTTGACCTGAAAGAGCAGACAATGATCTGAAAAAGTGAAACCAGAGAATGCATGCACTTTGCAGCTTCAAACTTCTTATTCCCGTATGTGCCCACTCACTTGCGGCGTTCGCTGTCTCCATTTAGTCATCCCCCAAACCAGTAGCAGAACTGTCTTGGCTGCCATGGTATTACTGGCTTATTTCTCCCATCCGCAGGTGTGACACTGATTTATTCGTCCCCTGAGTGTGCTTCAGAGCTCGGGCGCGGAGGCCCAGCAGCAGCTCTCCTTCCATCAGCAAAACACTTGCATGATCCCTCAGCTCTGATGTGCACCTGATGGGATAGTCCTGTTTGCCAGTGGGAATAGAAACAAAGTCTGTGGGTGCAGTTTTTTCCACACCACAAGCAAATCAAAGCAAGCACTACCTCCTGCTCTCCCTGCGCCGCCCTGCAGTGGTCACTCCCCACGGTACAGAAGGGGTGCGACAGCTCTACTCCAGGCTGCTGTTTCAAAGACTTCATTACTTTCACAAAATACGTTGCAGCACATTTACCAATGCACTGTGAAGTGTTATAAATAATTAAAACTAAACCATTCGTGTCAGAAATAAATGAACAAAGCCCATTTTGCAATGCAGCATCCCTGATTTATATTTATTGCATTCATTTAGAGCATTTGTTAATTCAAAAAACCCAGCAGTCCACACAGAGTGGGACTCCAAAACGCTAGTGGATGCTAGTGAGGTTGCGTCTTCACTTTAGGTTCATAAAGGAACAGATCACTTTGGGTCAATAAAACACACACAGAAAGCCCAAAATGAACTAGCAACTGCTTCTGGACTTCACATTCTGTGTTTTTCAACTGCATGTTATTCTGAACATCTCTTTTCAAGAACCTTATCTGCATTTTGCATTTGCATAGGGGTACAAAATATGCAGAATCACACTCCAATTAGAAATAATTTTAAATACCGCTATAGCTAATATCTACACCTTGAGGGACTGACACTACCTTGGCTGCTCTCTGACTTCCAGTGTGCTTGTGTGTAAGCATCACAAGTAACTCTGCTTCTTTGTCAAGTTTCGATTTCACAAGGTGAAGATCTCTTTTGTGGGCGTGGGTTATGGCAGTGGCAATCAGACATTCTCCCCTTATTGCTGTTGCTATTGTTATTATCTGTACGACTGACATAGTTCATAAGAAAGCTGGGATCAAATAGAGGAGAGGATAAATCAGCATATCGACTCACAACTAGTGCCACTGATATAAAGCCATACTGTCAAAAAACCCTACTTTTTTGTTACATCTCACTTCAAAAGATATTCTGGATAGAGACATAGGCAAACATGTAGCCAAATTCCCATATTAAACACTGAAACAATTCCTCAAAATTAATAAAATCACAATGAGCTCAAAAACCATTTTAGAAAAAAATATACAGGCATCTCTGGCAAAATAAAATCCTGGAATAACCTTGGACCCTTCCAGTTCCAGACATCTCATCACAAACCCAGGTTTCTCTTTACAGCTCAGTCCCTGACAGCAATGACTCCTGTAGCAGAAAGTGATCATTGGGTTTTCTTTACTGGAAGAAAGCCCAAGAAAGGTGGAGAACACAGACTTATGTGAGAACCATGAGAAAGCAGGATGCTCATCTCTCTTAAGTGTCTTTTCTTACTATTTCACCAAAAAACTGCCAAACTCTACACAGGCACTTTTAATCCTGTGATTAAATGAATCCATACTATGCCAGTATTAATTATCCTACAAAATTTTGCAGCTAGGGCAGAGCTATCTTTGATAAAATTTCATAGGTTTATTGATTGTGTGTCAACACTTTAATTGCAAACAGTTTCACAGATGGAATCTTTTAAACCTTTCCTAAGGTTTCTATGAGCTTCTCCAGGTTAATTTTTCTTGCCATTTAAAGAGAACCATAATCTCAGGAGTTAAAATGGATACGAACAGGTAAGAAAGGCTTTGCTTCTATTTTGTTCTGTTCTATACTGCTCTGTTCCATTCCTGTTTCTCTCACAACACTGGAAGTGGAGAATTTTGTAGAACCAAGACATTGCACTTCTCTGGGAGTTTCCCTGTGGATGAAAGCGTAGTATACCCTTACTTGAATTCCACAGAAATTAGTGCATTTAACCTTGCTACCTTATCGTAGCAAAAACACCTATAAAAATGATCAGGATGCAAAATTATCCACCATACCCTTTAATTCTGAAAATAACTTGCTGTCACGTGTGATGTTTCTCAGCACAAATAGCTCCTTGATACCAGGGCAAATTAGCAACGACAAGCACACCGCTCCCCAGAGCGGGTACTTGCACGTGTAGCCCGACAATCTGCAAAGTGTACTCAACCTTGCATAAAAAGGACTTCGAGAAAAACAGATTCCTCGCTGACATGAGTACAAATGCTCGACAGTGAGTGGGGCATTTCTCCTACACAACGGGGTGCTTTGTGCAAGGGGATCCAAATAATGAGTATTTGATGAGTGATGGTACAAGCAGCCCGGAGATTGAGAGTGAGAGAGAAACTTCTGCAGAGCATTCATTGTGAAAGTCTTCATGGAAGAGCAGTTGAGCTCACTTGAATCCTTCAGCAAAAAACCGCCTGTGTCCACACCTCCATGGCCAGGACGTGATCCAGCTTGCTCAGACTCCAGATCTAAGTTTCTCTTGTGTTCAAAAGGAGAGGAGCAGGTATTTACTGAACAAGGAGTTTGGCTTCTCCCAAAGCTCTGGACTTATGCACATAATGATTATTCTGCTCCAATCATCTTTATGCATGAACTGGATTTATTTTATTTTTCTAGCCTATTATTTAATACAATAGGCAGTGCAGAAACTAAGAAGCTAATACAATCGCTTCTGCTGTGCACTGCGTGCTTATCTGGCTCAAAATGTAAAAATGTCAGAATGCATGAAGTATATCAGAAGTGTCACCAGGCCTGTTTTGTATGCAAAGGAACACTGGAGAAGTTATTATATTTTTTAAAAATATTTACTCCAAATTACATTTCTCTTACTGTACCTTCAGTACTCAACAGCTAGTTTAATTAAAAAAAAAAAAAAAAACTGACTGATTTTTAGTTATTTATAAGTCATGCAACCCAAATGATTAATAAGCCTCAGATTCAGACTGAGATGTAAATACACATAACAGCTTTAACCTGGGCAAGCCTGTCATACCTGAGCTTTTAAACAGATTTGAACAGTTAAGGTGCCTTCCAGTTCTTACCAGAGAAACAGCTCTGACTGATACCTATTTGGAGTTGACTAATGATGCAGAGACTGAAATCTTCTCAAAGGACCCATGTTTGAACAGATGCTGCTCAGTTTTAACCCCAAATGCTCCTTATATCGGCTATTGCTTACTTTCTACTTTATACATAATTTTCATCAGAGGGAAGCTGCTCCAGAAAGACGTACTGTAGTCACTACTTTATATTTTTTATACATGTGAACCTTGTCAGGGATTGCAGTTCAATTTTGGTCTTGGGGAGTAATGCTACTGTGATAGTTAAACGATGCAACGTTTGAACCAGTAACAACACAGAATATGTGACTTTCTGTCTTCAGCAAGAGCCTGTTGCTGGGCTCTACTAGCAAAGATGTACGATACGGGTCACTCAATGGACGTGTGCCACACCAGGGCTTCCAAGAGCCCTTTGTGCTAAGCACAGCTCAAAATGCAGGTGCTAACAAGGGCAGGGGATGGAATGGAGAGCTCTGTCAGTAGGTAGGACTATGAACAAGAACGACAGAAGCTGGAGGACTGGCCACCCAGCACCCTGCTGGGATGGAGAAGACGCTGCAGGTTGAGTGACACTGAGACTTTAGTCTCTTGTATTTATTGCAGAAGCCTGAGCCACTAAAGCAACAGGCAGCAGTGCATTAACCCAATCACCATAACAATGATGACTCTTCATTACTGAAGAAACACTATTTAAATCACCCCCTTTTGCTATTAAAACATTAACAAAAATCCCCATTAAGTAATCTGCATTTCACAAATGATGGTGACCTAGGCCTTCTGCTGCTACAAGCAGAACTTGCTTTAGGGCAATGGGCTCTTAACAACCGTCAGTTTACAGCAAGTGAACATTTATCTGATTTTTTTTTTATTTTATTGCATTGTATTTCTGTAATGGTGCTTGAAATTAACATTTTTACTCTGGATTTTTTTTTTCCTCTTTTTTGATCATTAATGTAGTAAATTATACCAGCAAAATGAGTACAACGGTTTCATCTGTGTCCTAAAAACCTATTAACTTTAAGTGACTGAGTAGAAACTGTGTAGCAGTTTGAGGTTGACTCTTATTTCTAAGGTCATTCTTGGGCCTATTGACCTAAACTAAACTGTCTCCAACTCAAATATTCACAAGAAGAATCCTATCAAATTAAAAGCAGAAAGCAAAAGAGGAAAAAAGAGCCGAGACACATAGTCAAAGCTCAAATAATCTATAACTAGTCAAAGTGTTTCAGTGCCATCCGCAGGCGATCTCCCTGTGAGGATCCCATTGTATTCTTCAGATTTTACAAAAAGCTCATAAGTTGAGGTATTCAGTGAGCTGCTGGATATAATTTATCTTGCTTTAATTTATTAGAACGTGTCTCTATATCACTGTTCTTATTTTAACAAAGAGGTTTTTAAACTGGTAAAACTAAATGTATATTTAATTTATTTCACCCAGTAAAGAATCCTTGAGAAAATCAATTTCCATTTACAAAGGCATCCCAGCAGGTTGGAAGTCCCATTACTGCAGCACTGTACCTCTTACATCCAGGTTTATGTGACATATGGTATCATTTCTTCTCCATGATTCTATCACTTTTCAAAAACTATGTTAAAATGTCATTATAAATGTAACTTAAAACTGAAAAAAAGCTGTGAAAATCAAAGTTAGTGCTGACCACTGGCAGTTTTGGTTGTCCACCTGATGATCAGCACGTACATTTTCATATTTCTGCCACTGTATGACCAAGCAAACTTCTTATTCTTCACCCTCACAACTATTGAGGTATCACCAATGGCACTACTTCTAATCTGCTAAGGCATGAACTGGTTCCATACTGCTGCTTTTTTATAAAATCAGAAATGCCCACCAAAAATATTTTTTTTCCTGGTGTATAGTTAATTTCTTAATTAAATGATACTATTTAAACGCCTGTAGTAGGTATCCTAATGCTGAATCACTGGCACATTTAAAAACCTTCTGTTTTACAAAGCATGGGATCTCAAAATGTGCACTTCATCCTCATAGAGAGCTGAGAATCAGCATTTTCAAAATCTTCATTTTAATACTACGGTACGGACCCAACACAGGTTGGTGGGACTGGTTGTCACATACTTGGAAAGACTTGCAAACCTCAAATTGGGTTCCCCTACTCCTAAGCAATGCAGCTGCTGAAACTGTTCCTTGGAAACACCTTACCCAGATCCCAGGACTGATAAACATCACAGGAACACGTTTAGATAACAGCAGTTATTCTAGTCCACAGCTAGAATAATGAGGATGAGCAGTTCCCCTCCAAAGTAAAGTACACCAAAAGTACAAGGTTCCATCTCAGCCCTCCCCTGCCTAAATTCCACTTCCCCATGCTTGATTCAAGGACTGTGAGTCTGTGTTTGTTTTGTTGGTTGTTTTGGGATTTTTTTAAAATTTTAGATTAAGAGCAAGGAACTATGACAATCATTCACAGCTGCTGCTATTGTTCTCAAAGCATGGGTTTGAATCGACAGACATGAAAAAATTCTTGTTTGTATTGTTTCCATAACCCATTATTTTTGTAGGAATTTAATTCAGTTCCAGGTTGGACTTTTATTTCATTCTTAATTTTATACTAAGTACAAAAAGATGTGTATGCGTATACGCTCACATAATAAAAGGTACTGTGAATTACAGGGCTCTAATTCCATCGGGGCTTCTGATGACACAATAAACTACGAGAGAGGGAATCCAGTGGCTTGTGTAATAAACAGAACCCAAAGCATAAATTACAGTTCTGTGATTCAAACTTGACCTGCTTTGTATTTCACACAAAAACACTGGTATAATTGCTGTGCAGTTATCAGCATTTCAGTGCTACTGCAAGTGTTGACTCTGCTGCCTCAATGACATACCCAAGCCTGTTAGCTTTCACTACTCCTGGCTCCTCCAAGTATTTCTGAAGAGTTCTGATATTCTTCAGTACATGACATTTTGCAATCAATGAGCACAAGTACGGGATGAATGCTGATTTAGGTGTAAACAGCATATGCAGAAATTACGAGGGCTTTTTCTGGAGCTGCAATGTGCTCAACATTGCAATGAATAATGCTCCATTCCCCAAGCCAGCATAAGAAAAACAGGGCTGTAAAACTAATCACCTCCTAGCCCAAGAATGACAGGGCTGAAGATGCCTTTGCATCCTTGATTCAGTTGAAGGTGTGTGTTGCCCCTCGGCTACAGCAGTACAGATTTCAAAGGCAACAAAGGGAATCGGATGCTCCAGTCTCAGTGAAGTTCTGAAGAATGTAGCTCTGTAGCTCTTTCAGAAACCATTGAAAAAATGTCATTTACTGCATTTAATTCTACAATCCTTCTGTCTTACTCAAGAATAGATGGTGCTTACTAAAGCCATGTCTGAGTAAATGTAATCAAGTTCTTAAACATGAGTATACTCTTAAATCCCATTTACTTTAGTAGGAATGTAACAAATCTCTGACATGATCAGGTGTGATGTTTTCTTTAAAATAACATTTTAAAGCAGAAGAGAAAAACAGCTGATATCTAAGCACTTTCTTTTTCTGAACTGCAAGAGGATTTAGAAGCAAAAAGAGGAGGAAGATAAAAATTTGTATTCCTTAAGAATGCGCATAATGACCAAAGGCAAAAAGAATGAAGATTTCCAAATGTGGGAATAAAGTTTCCTCTTAGTTATTCAAAGAATTAGCAAGTAGACTACACAATAGACATTTCTATATTGTGTATAAACTCTTACTTTTCATGTGCTAAAGTAAAGCGATTGAAATTTGGAAATGACAAGCAAGACAGTGGCAGTCTTGCCAGTCCATGGATAATAATCTACCCATGAGACAGGAGGCATTCTATTTTTATAGCCTGGACCTACATCAAATGGCTGGGATCAGAAAATAGAGGGCAATTTGTTCCTAACGCTCCTTTGTTGCACATTTTTTAGGAGGTTTTAACTTCCAGCACCTCTGGGATTTGAAAGGGGGAGGTATCATGTCCCTTATACTATATCCCAACATCCCACATCAGACGAAGAGTAAATTCCAGCAAGCCATTAACTGTGTGTAAATCAATAAAAAACAAACAAACAAAAATAAATCCCAGAGGCCAAACGCCTAAGATCAGAAGTTCCAAGCACTTTTCTGATTTATAGACTTTCTCTACTAATTCTAAACCCTAGCCTGTTATCAGCCCTCAAGCAGCGCATCAGGAATGCCACACAGCCACTCGTCTCTATCCTTATCTTCAGCACCATTTCCCCTCTGCCACTTCAACACTGTACAGTATAAGCAACAACTAGTCTACTATTGGACATCACTACAGGCATTTTTGCTTGTTATTTGAATACTGTGTACTTGATTGCCACAGGCACATTTGTTGTTACAAATCTAGGTGTCTTCTCCATGTGTGATTCTTTCATCAGAAGCTATGGTTGATGACGCCCAAAGATGCACAACAAGTGCATGCACTACAGCATGGAAAACACAAAACGTGGGGAAAGTGCAAGGTGCTTGTGTGTTTATGCACATCTGGATCCACCCGAAGAACAAAGGGCAAAGAAGGAAGCAATTTTACAACTCGTTGTGTAGGACAAGCAAGTGTGTTGCAGGTGCTGTACAGCTACTTCACAGAACGGCTCAGTCTCGCAGCAACACTACATTCCAGAAGCAAAAATTGCAGGAGGAACTGTTGCATCAAGCTACTATCAGTTGAAATGACAGCGCACAGGAGGAACTGCACAACGCTGGCATCTTCCAGATATAGCATAAAACTACGGTTTTCCTCTACAGACCTCTTTGAATAGTTATGAGAGGTTCAGGCTTCTTGTGAGCAGTCGTAGAGTGAAAATGAGTATTTTTGTAACACGTTGGTGGTGATAGCATCTGTGGAACAATGCCATAGCATATGCCACAGAAATATATCACTGAAATAAAGCCTCCTTCTTTCTCTGCTGAAAAAAAGAAGAAAAAAAAGAAAAAAAAAAAAAAAAGTGAGACACAAATATTTCATATTTAGAACTGCGTATGCTCAAAGCAGGCAGTTCTTAACCCGGAGCTCTGTGCAGGCAGCAGAGCCTGGTGCGGAGCTGCTGCAGTGCGAGTGCCGCCGTTCAGCGGAGCCCAGAGCCCCAGCACACACCACCAGCACCGAGGGGATGACAACTCCCCGAAAGAGCAGGGAAAATTAATCCCTGCTCTCAGCCTGCTGATTGCAGAACACTTACATCAGAAACAGAGTCGATTCTGTCCATGTAACGCCCTTCATCACAATATCCACTAAAATATGCTTTGGCAGATCTCAAAAAAAAAAAAAAAAGAAAAGGTTGTCATTTCTTTTGGCACTTCATACTGCTAAAGTTCTCAGGGGGTGATCAAAATAATTAGCGCTTTATTAAGTAATGAAGTTCATACAGCATAAATCACTTTCACCCTAATATCTGGGTTTCCAAGGTCTTTTCCTCTCATAGGAAGAAACGAAATCCGGTGTTCTCAGCCGTGCTGTCCTGTGACACATCAGAAACTGGCATTTTGTGCAATTATTATTCACTAAGAGCTGCTTTTCTGTGGCTTGAACATTCAGCGTGTTTTTAGCACACAGGCTGTTGAGTCCATATCGAATTAGGTGTCCTGCAGGCCACAGGCAGGGAGAAAGATCCACCCAAAAAGTTTTGAAGCGAAGGTGCCAAAGTGTTAAGAGGCATTTCACTAAAATGCAAGGGGCTGGGAGAGGGCAAGAGCTCGGGACGTGAACTTCCCTCCTGCTGTCATCCCAGGTTGTGTAAATATTAGCTATGTGAACCGGAATAATGGCTTGATTGTCTGAGAGGATGACAAGTGACAGCTAAGAACTGGGTCAGGATCAATCACTATTTGCATACCAATTAGTTAATGTTCTTTCTTTTCTCATACAAATAGAGTATAAGGTAACATTTCTCACTTTTCAAATAAAACGCTTCAAATGTCTTTCACACAATGGCATATATTGTACTTTTAGAAAATTTGTTTAGTCCCCAGGAGCTCTGCTAAAGCTCCTTAACCGTGGTTTGAAACTCAGCTCAAGTTCCAGCTTCATCAGCTCTGCCTAAGGTATCTCAGGCCGTGCTCCCCGCCTCTCCAGCAACCAGAGTGCTCAGCAATGTCCTTCTGGCTAAGGAGCACTCCCTCCTATTTCAGTCCTAAACTGCATCTTCGTAACTCTTGTATTTTTCAATATATTTGGGGACTGATGTTTGTAGCTTGCCTCTTATTCATGCCATAGGCCCTCTGTCTACACACCAAAACCCAAACAGGTGGCACTCCTGCAGATTCCCTCTTCGGTCATCATTAAAATCAAGCCTGAATTCCACCCTGCTTCTGTGTGTGGCAGATTTATGATAGAAATTACAAGAATCATTCATCTTTCTCAAGTTTATAGTATACTTCACTGCTAGACCGTTACCTCTCCTAGAGAGGCTACTTGCAGTAAGGAAATTGAAGAGAGAAGCAGTTAGATGGAAACTTTTATCATTTGGACACTGTTCTTGTCCTTATTGATCCTTGCCGTGGTTCAGCCTGTACCCCCTCAGCTGCCATAACGCTGCTTATTTCTAATGAGGGGAGAAGCATCACAGAGACTATGAATGGGTAATTAGCAAAACCACCACTTCCTAGGCTTATTTCTTTGAGTATTTTAATATTTCAAAGAATTGTTTCTAAATGTTTTAGGAGCTTTAAATTAGTAGCTGTAACCTGATCATAAATTAAAAATCTTTCCTTACCAATGAAAAGTGATACTGGGTTATTTGTGTGTTTATTGTTTGTTTACACTCCCCATCAAGATATTCCCTGGAAACTGATTCTTATTGCCAAAAGAATTTGAAGTCGTAACACAGCATCCATGCTAACTAAACTTGTATTATGCCTTCCCCAAGCAACCCCAACACCACTCACTTCTTGTCATGCACATACATCCACCCAAACCCGTCAAATTTTAAAAGTAAATATTCCAGAGTCCATATAAGCAGAGCATCTAATTCTCACATCAGAATGCAGATAGGTGAGACCGTGTGTGCAATCATACCCAAAAGGAATATCAGAGGATGTAAAACCTTAAATGAAGAGCTCTAACCGAATGCAGGAATCACAGTAACTCAAGATTCTCTCTCCAGACAAAATGGAAATTCAGAGTCATAGTCATGCACATATGTTAAGACTGATTTTTTAAAATTATTTATCTTTTTTTTTTTAATACAGTAGCACTACAAGTCACATCTGGGTGTGACCCCGTTGCTCTAGCTACTGTATGGCCATGTAATACAAAACAGCTGCTTAAAACTAAACCAGGGGGAAGCTAAAGGGATTCTGGAATAAGGGAAAGAAAAGCAAAAAAAAGAATGTGCAGCCACTCTGACTTTCCTCACGACGGATGGCTTCTTCCCCTAGCTTTTTAAATAAACTTAAAGCTTTTGGACTTCACACTTCCTTTGACTGCGTTAGGAATCATCCCTAGGCCAACAGCCAGGACCATTGGGTACTTGAGATGCCATTTCTGCAGCTCATTCTGTTACCAGTGAAAACTGGGAACAAATACCAACCAGAGCAAAGTATCCTTCCAGAGGGGTCTGGACAAGATTGAGAAGGGGGCCCATGTGAATCTCACAAGATTCAGCACAGCCAAGTGCAGGATCCTGCACCCGGGTCAGGGCTACTCCCAGTATCAGCACAGGCTGGGGGATGAAGGGATGGAGAGCAACCCTGAGGAGAAGGCCTTGGGTGTCCTGGTGGATGAAAATCTGAACACGAGCCGGCAATATGCACTCAGGACAGAAAGCCAACTGCATCTTGCGCTGCACCAAAAGCATACTGGTAATTAGTATCATTAGTAATTGGGATGGGATTGGCCAAAGGGCTTCACGGACACAGGTAAATCATTATTCTGTATTAATTTCTCAGTTTCTTCACCTCCAAATTTGTCCTACTCAAATTCCACAAAGTTTAGAAATACTAACCCCTGTATAACAATCCTACATAATCCCAAGAATGCATTTTTTCTGCAGTTTATGTAATTCCTATGGCACAGCCATACCAAAAAATAAGCTTTTTAACTAGAGAAAATGTAAATAATTAAGTTCTTGTTGGCCCATTTGCTTCTTAAACAACAAAACCAGCTCTTTTCTAAGCATTTGGAGATCTTCACAAGTACACGTCCATCTAACTTACATTGGTTTCACTGTAAGTTGTGTACACCTGAAATTTCAATTAACGCAGTAACGAAACCCATACAAGGAGTGTAAGATTCCTGTGGACATCACTCTGCTAATGCCCTACAAAGAAAGATGCTGCTCATTGGTTTCCAGTAGACAGAATATTGACAACGCCTCATGCTTAAATGCCATTTCATTGCATTCTCCCCGCTTAATTCCCTATAAATTAAAAGAAACGTGATTAATCAGTTGTACTTTGGGTTGCCCACAGAACTTCCTGCCCTTCCCTGCCAAACCCATAGCCCAAGTGTGCCACCTAATGGCCCTGGAGTCAAGAATGCATTTGTACTCCTAGATTAGCAAAGAAAATCTAAAGAAAGCATAGCTTCCTTTGTTGAGCTGGAGTTTTATCATTGTTTCGCTGAAGGATCTATCTCCTACATTTCACTAGTAATTCTGAAGGTCTGATAAAATAATTCCTTTAAGGCACTTTAGAATTTTTAGGTACGCAAACATTTAAGTGGCACTATGAGGTTAAGGAATTCTGTGTATCTTTAATCACACAGTCAAAACCTCCTAAGTTACAAGCTGCCCCAAAACTTTGATACCCTGGTTGCCTTTATTTACTCATATTCTCACTGCTAAATGACCCTAATTTCAAATGAAGCTCAGGTGACTGGCAGCAACAGATCCATCCTGCTAAATGAATGTGTTATTTCTTTTATCTATTAAAGTACTTACACGGGGCAAGCTCAATTTAGCTGATATCATCTACTTAACAACGCAGTCCTATAGTTAAGATAGGTGTGCTCCTTAAGAAGGAAATACATCACGCACAGAGGAGCTGTGGAGGAACATTTGAAATGGTGATACATCTGAACTCAAAGAGAACACAATTACATTATAAAAGAAACATCACTAATGAATTTAGTGGTCAAGCAAAGTTCTTAAAAATACTCTCGATCTAGAAGTACTGTAAAGGAATAACAAAGAAATAATATTAGGAAGCAGAGGTACTTTATAATCATTTACAAGAGGGAGCATTGCAAATGTGGTGTGGGGGCTACAGGTTACGGAAATGAGTTACTTGTTTGGCTACACAATCGGAAACCAAACACTGGGAAGGGAGCTTGGGATTGATGTTTACATTGCAGTTTAGGATAGTTTGCTGTCAGTGTCTGTTTTCTACCAGAAGAAGACTCAGAAAATACTTACATTTGAATGGGATTAATGATTTATTATAAACACAGTATGAACACAGCAGTTGAGTAAGGGATGGAAAATAATCCTTGACAATCAAATTATTTTGACATGTCCTCCGTGCTTCCTTATCATTATTATTAACTAATAATGTAGATTCTAAATCTTGTCAGATACAAAACTGTATGGCAAAACAGTGTTTGTATTATTTATTTTGAAATAACTTACAGTAATTCCCCGTTTCTTTCCAAACATGCCTGAATTCTGTGCCTTTCTTTGCAAGATCTACTTCACCATCCCAATTACTTTAGACAGGATGAACCATATATACCTTTTGATTCTGATAAATTCAACCATAGCACAAGATTGCTTTCTCTTTATATAACGTTAACAGTAGTAACAGGATAATTATATCTGTTTTATGGAGCTGTAGCAATGCAGAATATCTCCAAGACACATAACTATGGTGCTTCAGGAGGAACAATTGCTGAAGAAGTGTCTGGATTCTATCAGCGACACAAGCAGAGCAATAAGGGATGCTCACACACCCAGCGTGCTCTCAGCAAAGTACCATGGGCTGAGATGCAATGAAACTTCCTACGTAGTTAAGAACACTGTTAAGTACAACATTCAAATCCCACGCATCCCAATGCAGTATTATACGTTCTATAGATACGATACAACACCACCCTTCCACCTCTTTTGAAAGCCCACCGGTGAAAAAGACGCTTGGATTTTAGATACTTGCTCTGTTTATTCTGAAGTTCTGGAAAGCAATTATATTGTTACAATTTTGTGAGAGATCTCAGAAAGCTTGAGCCTAAAAGAAAAAAAAAAAGTATCTTACTAGGGTATTTCGAAACCAGACAATACACAGCTAAATTAATGCAATTGTCACCTAATCAGACACTTGTTTACAGCTGCCTGTTCGCTTAGCAACCGGTAAACTCTGCCAGCCATGCAGAGATTCCAAACTCCTGTGGAAAGGGCTACTGTAGGAACACATAGGGGAAACCACCAAAGCTGTGATATCCTTTAGCCCAAGCAGGCTATTCCTGAAGCAACCTCCTACCAAATGTTCAATCAAACATGAAACTCTAACCCTCCCACTGTGAATGAAGCTGCTCTGGGGATTCCATGGGATTTCATTTCCATTCCAGAAGCTTTCTGGGAGCTGCTGTACAGAACTGAAGTTGTTCATCAAAGCAAAAAGCAGGTACTGTGCAAAGGAGAGATGGTCATACTTGTTTGTCTCCCCTCCTAAGAAAAGGGTTGAAGACATTTCTCCATCAAAATACACTTTTTCAGTTTAGCCATGGAATCCCAAATTTGCCATCATGGTAAGAGATAGAAGGATGTGCAATAGAGCATAATTCTTCCAACTCTTGATTTGTTTTGCCATAATGATGAAGCTGGTACAACACTCTGGATGTTGCCTAAGCCAACAGGAGTAGAAGGATGAGGCAAGAATGAACAGTCAGGGTAGGTGACAGAACTAAATAGCTGACTCCTGGGTTTTTACCTCTCTTTCTCTTAATTCTCTGTATTCATCCTCGGACAATTCCACACAGAGCCACTAACCCTGCCTGCCCTGAGCTGCAAGGTTCTTTCCATTTCAGATCTCATTTCTCTGACAGGCTGGCAAACCAGAGAGGATCTTAGCTTACAATTTTTCATTTCAGGACTGGTAGTAAAACAACAAAAGGAAAATAAAAATAGAAAGTATCCAAGAAGACCTCAGGAAGTCATGGCCAAGGCATTTCTGGAGACATGAAGTTTAAAAAAAGGTATGGTTCATATATAGTTCTTGTACAACCAAGGCTGTTCCACACTGGCAACATTAAGACTGGGAATGGCTACAGCTCATGGGGATATAATAATACTTCCTTTATTGTGAAAAAAAGAACAAGATATCCCTCCACCCCATCCCCATCCCATCCTTCATTAGCAAAGAAGGAATCTGTTGATGTTTATAGACACAACCTTTCCCACTCTTCCTTGGGAGATCAACTTCCTTAATATCTGGCTCTTATAATGTGTGCGTAGATCTTAAGACTGCAGTTCTGTAGAAATATTGAAATTGAATCAGTGGCAGCTTTCTTTAGCGACGAAATAGAAATGAAACTTGCAAAGAAAATAAAAAAAAAAAGTGCTCTGACTGAACACTACTAAAAACTGTATGAGGTTTTTATGGAAATTTTTCACACCACTCCCCCTTTCATTTCCTGTTGTCATATAAATAATTCAGCAGCAAAATCCTCATTCTGAACAAGAAATGAAAAAATTAAAGAAATGGAAGATCTACAGATATGCTGGGCTCTGCAAAAGTTATAATTTTTTTGTTTTGTTTTGTTAAACTAGGTAGTCACTTGTTAGCAAGACAGCCACGCTGGGATGAGAACAGGGGATTGCAAAACTTGCAAATAGATAAAACTGCTTGAGAGGCTAGAATTTTATTTCCTTATCAGACTCTGAAAGTCAGCTGATGCAAAGTAGAGTGCAAACACTGAGCTTTTGCATTTTAAGCATGCAGAGAAGAAATGGTAATAACACAGTGATGGCTCTGAATTCATGGTGAAATAAGTCACCAAAACAGGTGAATAATTCAAATTTGACATATCTGCCAAGGTAGGGGAATGGGCCAGATGTATTCCTGTCAACAGCAAGCAGTTAGGAGATTTTCCTCCATCCCTATCATGCTCCAAGGATCTTGAAGTCAGAGAATCTTGTTATCTGAATAATCCAGTTTTAGCTCAGTGGAACAGAATTTGCAATTATAGAATGTTGCTGTAAACTTTCACATTACTCATGTCAATATTACTCATCCCAATGTGACCTGTAAGCTCAAAAACCATTTCCAACAGAAGCATCTTGGCATTTTAGAGCAAACTCTGCTTCAACATGGGCTTGTTGAACCTCCTGATCCTTACAAGACTATTCTTTCTGGTGGGGGAAACCTTGAGCACCTCAGTTTGACTGTGGGATAGTTTCTTTCCAAAAGAGAGAAGGAAACATGCAAAATCTTTTTAATTCTCATTGAATGCAGTCATAAAACTGCCTGGATGCACCTACCACGGCTGCACCTACAGCGCTCTGTCAGCAGCCGCTGCTAGCAAAGAGTAGCTTAAGACTGTAATAACAAAAGCCTTATTCCCACTGATTTATAAGAACATTCTGTTGTCAACTCAAGGAAAAGCCTGCTGAGATTCCTGAATAAAATCAAATGTGTACTCACATTTGAAATGCTCCCAAGGAAGCAAGAATTAGCAGCATTAAGAGGTCCTAGTCCTATGATTAGCTCATCCATCCCTGTACCACCTTCTTGGTACAGACAGAAACGATCCATCAGGGGTCTTGGTTGCAGAATGTTGAGTGTCTGCTCTGGAAGGGCAGTACCTTCTCCATCAATAGCATGTGATACCTGTAGAGCAGGAGAAATACCTGGCAGCATGTCTTGGGAACAGCAGGGGATCCAAAATGGTCCCAAGGCTCAGGAGCTGCAGTGACATTGCAGCCAGACTGGTCTGCTCTGGTCTAGCTGCTCTTTGGGTCTGACTTCTCCTTTTGTCTGGAGTAGTAAAAATTGAGCACCGAAATCTGTGGTGCCTGGGTACAGATCCTGAGCTGCAGCTGTGTGTGTTAAGCTCTTATGGGATCATCATAAAAGGCAAGAGAAGAGTTCTCAAACAGAGATGTCAGCTGGGCAAGCAGGAAGCTCCCCTTTCAGAAATAAAAGCCCGATGCATCCCAAGAGCTTACTCTAGTTAGGGAAAATAAAGGGCAACGAGTTCTCCTGACACTTATGATGTGATTCCCCCATATAATATAAAAGTACATAAATAAAGTACATCACAAAATAAATATGAGCATAGTGGTTTTTTTTTCTGTGTGCTGCAAAAGAAGTATAACAGTCTTTTGTACTGCTATTTTAATAATGACGACTTCTTCCACGGTATATGTGGGAAAAATGATGTCATCAAAAGATAACTGTCTTGACATTATGAAAGATTTGAGGGAGCATGTTCTGTCCTTAGTACTTTCTGACAACCCTATTTAAGTCAAATAGTATTGCATAAATGTAACTCTGGGTAGAACTTGATCAGCAATTTATAAATGATCATACATACTGCTGGAGTCTGCAGCTGTGTTGTGCTGATATTTAGCTGCTCTATTGTGAGCCTCTGACTCCGATATGAATAAATACACCAATGACAGAATGCACAAACCGGGTAAATCTCAGGGGGACTGCAAATGGATTTTCTTGTTTGGCTTTTTTTTTAATAAAATAAAATAAAAAAAAAATCATTCCAATCTCCTTTATTTGGAACAAAGGATTTTTTGGGAGGAGGAATACAGAAGAGCCTGATGAAAATACCAGCTAGGTATTTCTGAGTTTCGATTTTCAAGCAGCCTGATGTAAGGTAATTACACTTACATCACACTAAACAAATTCTGCTTGCGAAGAGCAGATGAGAATAAGTTTGTGGCAGAAACAAAGTAAAACCATTATAAAGATGCTTTTGGGTACTGCAGAGTTTTTCTGGAATTTCTGGAGATAGGCTCCCCTCTTTCTTCTCCAGGGATAGGCTCCTCTCTTTCTTCTCCAGGCTGATGGGAACAGAGCACACGGGTGACCTTCTCAGTCCTGATTGTTCCAGTTCAGTCCTGTAGGCTGACTGGGAGAATTAGCTAATTCTATACATGGAGAGGGAAAATATAGGACATGTCTAACTGGTGAACTGCAGACAATCCTGGGCTGAGTGCCCTTTGTTCTCAAGTCTGCCTGGGTAACGAACCGGCTGTGAGCCCCGGGATATGAGACATGCTGGGGGTGCTGGTGTTTCTGCTGTTCCCAGGCTTCCATCTACTCACCCTCCTGGGTGACCTGAGACAGGGTGTCTGTGCCATCCCACATCAGGATATGTGCAGAGCTGACAGAACAGTTAGCCGTGCTTAATGATGTCTGTAGTCTCAGCCTACACTGGGTCAAAGAAGGAAAAGCTGCCTTAATTTCAGCTAAAGTACTTTTCCTGTCACATGAAAAGGTTTTTTATAATCCAAGTTATCTCAGATTCACATCACCATATACCGCTTCAGAAAAGACTGAATGAAAGTGGAAACTCAGTATTACCTGGTTTGTATTAGCAAATCTACATTTCACCTTCAGATCAGTGGAAAGAACAACGAGTCTGGTTGGAAATCCCTGATTTTAACAACCAGTATGGAATGAAATGAAATGAAAAAAAAGTAGGTTTTTTTTTTCCGCTTCAACCAAGATAGTCTTGCTAGGTCAGAGCTACAGCTTCACTGATGAATCAAGATGCAGAGAACTCAGGACTAAATGCAAATCAAGTTTCATCGAATTAAAAAATGAATGTCTGAATTGAGAACTGAAATGTACAGATCAAATAAAACTAAGTAAGATCCCTGCTTTTCACCACTGAATTTTAATCTCGGTCTAAGCAGCAGAACTATAATTCTGAGTACAGAAATTTAAAAATAAAGATGTAGGCAAAACGTATTTTGCAATTTCCTTTAAATGAATCCAATGATTCTATCTTCTAGGGCAGCATTGAACTCTCAGGGCGCTTAACCAAAATCAAGGGATTACTCTCCACTATTATCCTATAACAAACAGAATAGGTTAATAGCTGTCATTGCCATTTCTAAATAGAGTGCTGTATCATTATGCATTGTTAGAGCTGACAGGCACACATCCCTATTACAGCACTTCCATAACCTCACACAATAACAGCAATGATGCTTTGCAAGATGTTTTGATGTCTGCAGACCTTATACAATTCTAGTAAAGGCAATGTTTAAGTTAGAGAGGGAAAAGGGGAGCAAAACCAGAAGTGTTTTTCTTCTTCATTCTAATTTAATGTTGTTTCCTGTACAACTCCTGCAACTTTTTTGACATATGAGAAACGCCTGGAGCAGGCCAGTCTGTCAGCAAAACAGCCAGGAAGAAATGTATTTATAGAAAGAACAGAGGTGTGGTTAAAAAAGAAAATAAAAAAATACTCCCCTTTGAGAGGAGATGGAAAAGCAGCTATAGACTAATAAGCCTTTATTCTTCTTTCCTCATTTGAACAAAACTGTCCCAAAGAAGTCAGACTCCCAACACTCAGAACAGAATTGGAAATGGCCAGGCAGTGTTTCCCAAAGTTTCCTACAGTGTAATACATGCTTGCCTGGGGACTATTTCCCACATTTCTCCTGTGTAATATAGTAGTTCCCACATACAACAGACTGGTACTCACTGGAGATCTGCAAGACTCAGATCTGAACTCCAATCCACCTTCAAGCACAGACTTTGAATCCTCAGTCAGACACTACCCCAGAATTACAAATCAGTGTCGTTAATAATGGCTATTCCTATTTTCAATTTCTTGCAAATATTTTTGTAAGACTGGAATTCTTCTGCCGAATTGTACTGCCAGGGTTTTTTTTCCCCCCTATAACACAGGTGAAGGACCCAAACAACAAATACAATATGGATGGCAGAAATAATGTATGGGGCATCAAAACACCACGATCACAATGCACAATTCCAGCTCCCTTCTTTGGCTAAGGCACTCTGAAAATCAGCCTTGGACAATAAACCTATCTGTCTGTTAAAATTTTCTTCTGTATAGCACAGCTCCTAGGACGGTGCACAGAAACTGCCCTGACTTTCAGTTCCACTGCACTGTTTGAGCTCGTGACAAAGAACATCCTCGCAACACCTGCCCCAGGTGCAAAGTTCTGTGAGGGGTTGCAACTTCTCTCACCGCGCCACTAAGGGAAAACCACCGCACACGGCAACGCAAAGGATATCGATAACAGAATTGCCCTGAAATCTATGGGTTAGCTATTGGCATTCCCATATGAGTGCCGCTGTCTCAATTGGAACTGCACCGACTGACAACAGAATAATGTTATCTTTAGCCTGCTTGGAAACTGCGGGCAGCTTTGTTGCAGGGAAATGCATTCTCATATATTCTTTTTCTCAATCTATCTTTCTTAGTCTTTCACACCATATAAATGCTTTTGGTTTCACATGTATCTCTTGCAGCATACTAATTAAATGTTTCAAAAGGCTTTATCCATGGTTAAGTGAAGATAAAATTTTAATGATTTAATTAGCGAGCTCCAGGAAAAAAATAATAATTAACAAAGGCAAGTGCTTTTAGTGTCTCTTGCTCTCATGTTACATTAGAACCATGAGAAGATGCAACATTCAGCATCACTTTTTCTAGCGTACTCAGCTGCAGAGAATGCGGGCCACACCATGTTAGAAGTGGAGAACACAACAGCTGAGTGAATTATGCCAGGTCTCCGCTGTATGTTGTGAACGGTGCTTCCTCAAAGAAGAAAGGAGACAGCTTGGGGGGTGGGGAACAAATTATCATTTGATCCCTAATGCTTGAAAACAACTGGGAAAGAAACCCAAATGCTACATTCTGGAGGATGAATTGAAAACCGGCTCACTTTCGATATTTCATCATGACTGTATTTCTCTTGTCACTTGGCTGCTTTACCCTCCCAGACGTCTGCATTTAGGGTTGGGTAAAGATAAAATTCTGCTGTTCTGTATTATACGTTTGAGAAGAAAAAGCTAATTGCTCTGTTTGAATACTTTCTTATTACAATTTGGAATTTATTCTTCTGCTTTTCTCTTCACCAAGATTAGCCTATTATGAAAATCACTACCCAGACAGTACACATCATTGACACAGAACACAATACAAAGGCAGTTTGAGCCTGCCTCTGGGATGCAGCCACTCTAATCCCACCACTTGGCTCTCTTCTCCCAAATGTGAAGAAGCTGGTTATAATATTCCGTTTCATATGATGCACTATGCTCTAATACACATACTGAATATCAAAAACTAGCACGTAAGGAGATGAAAGGGAGTCTGGATTGTTCACTCATTACAAAGCATCATTCATTCAAAGAAGTTAAATGCATCAATAGGCAGCTTTACTCCCTCAGCACAATTCAGAAGGATCAATGGTACATGCTTGCTCCTGCTTTAAGAATTAGAGATGAGGCCAGAGCAGAGGGAGGGCACAGAAAACATGCATTTAGCTGCAATTAGAATTCTAGTCCATTGTAACATAATCATTGTTTTAGTTCACGAAATTTGCAGTTGGCAGCGATCTCCCTCTGTCAGCCATCACTGAGCCTGCTCTGGAAAGACCAAGAGCTGTGTTCACAATCAGCTCTTGGCAAAAACGGTGGCCATGCAGTCACTCAACGCAATGTGATATCTATATTCTCATCTCATTATCATTATTCTTCTCAGCCAGGATTTCCCAGGAAGAAGACATAGCCGGCCAAGTTCTGTGGAAGGCTGTGTGTGCAGGATAATAGAGCTGTACACGCTACACGCAAAGGCTGGGCACACGACAAACGCTGCACGCAGAGGGTAAGCAACCGGTGAGGGATGCAGTGAAGAAACTGAGGAACTGATCCCAGTCAAGGACATGCTGCAGGACGTGCAACCCTGTAACAAGTTTTGGTACTATATGGCGCTTATTCTATATCCTGGTTCTTATAAACTCAGAATATGGGCACCGCTCAAGCCTTTAATCTGCAAATCCCCCAAAGCAAAGATTTGCTTTTACATGTGCTAGTCAACCTGCTGTAAATCACTGTGTACAGCTAACATCACCGTATCAATGACCAGCAATAAAACAGTGATAACATGTGTGGCTAAGGAACCGGGAGAGATAAGCCACAGGGAGCAACTGTAGAACTGATGTGGGTATAAAGAAATACTTGAGGTCAGCTCCATGTGTTCAACTTAAAATTCAGAGTTTTGTTCTTCAATGCTTAGTTAAGAAACAAATTCTGTGAACTGTACATATCAAAGTCCCATTTACTGGACATCTTTATGCTGCACAATATGCTCTTCATACTATTTGACTTCCTTCCTGTAAATCTGACTAACCAAAGATGACCTATATTGCAAATTACTCAAATTTAATTTGGTTAACAAAATCAGGTTTGGGGGACACAAAGAGGAGCAGAGTATCTGAACCATTCACTCATTTGAAAGCATCATGCAGTCACAGCTGGTATTTTACAGCTGGCGGATTTTGTTTTGCTTTCTCTGCATAAAAAAAAATGAGCAAGGATATCAACAGCTCTTGAGCTACACTGAAAGCAGATACAGAGAGCTCAGCCCCTGGCCAAGTTAGCAAAGACCACAACCCCCACTTAGATCTCTTACAATTATACTTTTGAGATTTTCAGTACTTAAATTTAATAATCTGAAAGAATTGTAGTATACAGTATACCCAGATCTCAAACGTGAGCACATCAGTCTTGTAATGCCCTCACTCTTGGAAACCTCACAGTGAAAACTGGGGACGGTGATTCAAAGTGGATTTACTGACAAGGGATTTTTCCATGCTTCCCAGTGCTGCAGAATGAGGTTATTTTCCTGATGAAATTATGGAGTGCCACCTCCCTTCCTTCACCAACACTGACACAGGAAAACACATGTTATAAATACATTATTAATGCTTTGGTTAAAATTTGGTTAAAATTATCATAGGCTTCTAGTAAGCAAAGGTCTTTCCACAGTCAGCTGCAGTTGCCTGGCATCTCTGCAAATCTGCCTATGAGGGTCTTCAAAAGTTCTCCAACAAAGATTAATTAAGGAGGAAAAGTCTGTATGTTTGCAATCTCTCCATTTTCTCTAGAAATGTAAATGTTTGAAAACACTATGAGATTAATTCCAACTCCTTTTCAAATAGAAAACTATCGCTGGTGAGATAGTCTTCTACGGGCACAGGCAAGACACAGAAGCTCCAGCCTAGGATGACCAGTGTAATTTGTTATCCAGCTGATCAGCTATTAAAAACTAAGCTGGGCAGAGGCAAGTCTTCCGAGTTCAGCACGAATTCAAAAAAGCTTCCTACCAGGGATTCTCACATTGGTGTGGCTGTAACAAAAAGTCTATCAGGGTTTAAATTATAAACCGTGCTTAATTTAACTGTAAAATTTGCTGGAGGCAGAGATTTGTCATCTAAATTTTTAGCCTGACAGCAATTTCCACTTTACACATTTCGAAAACAAATGTGGCGATGTTTCAGTTAGTGAAGAACAAATAAAGTCTTCGAAGTCTATCCGTTACAGGAGCCGAGAAAAGGAGGGTCTACACATTTCAAACCTGACAAACTCCCATTACTATCAATGTTGATGTGCTTGGTTAATTCATACTTTACCAGAAACAGCCGTTAAGTCACGGAACACAGAATGACTACATGTTTCACAAACATTAACAGTGACAAATCATGTTTGATTGCCTTGATTCATTTAACTAGGAAAAATTAGAATATATTAAAGAGATGTAAACCTAATGTTTCTTTCCCAGGTACTTGCTGGACAGAGGTGTTGATCCAAATCATCGCCTTACTCAAGCAATGAGGCACAGAGTCATAATTTAAGCTGTCCAGAATGGCAGGTGTATCTTCACCGAAAGGACAGCTTTGCTGTACAGGAGAAGGGATTTTTTTTTTTCCCGGGGTTAATCTCAGACACCACCACAGGACTGTAGCTTCATCATTAACTTTCCTCAATTCCACTCCAAGAGCAAGGTACAAATCTCCTATCGGCTTTTCCATGGAGAAACTCTGCAGAACATTGTGTCTGGGGGGGTTGTTTGGTTGGGTTTTTTTAAAGAAAAAAAGTATGAACTAAAGTAAAACTTTAAAAATAATTCTAATCCATTACTGATTTTTTAAGATGGGGGGCAGGGGAGAAAAGATAGAATGAATTACTGTTGAGAGTTATAATGACCTACTGGATTTCTAGAACATGCTTATGTATTATCATGATGCAAAGAGCACAAGAATCTGAATAAACCAGGTTAGAAACAAACTGTTTCTCCCTCAGTCAGCGAGGAAAGTATGGTCTTAGGTAAGTCAGCTTTCTTTTCTTGGCCTCCCAAGGCAAATGTAAGAGCATTAGCATTTGATATAGAAGTCAGAACAAATAACTGCTCTCTCTAAATTGTCCTGAGTCCAGTCCCACTGATGACAAGCCTCAAAATGTCTCTTTGAATGGAATCACTTTTAGAACAGGAGATGGGTTATAACGCTCTGTGTATTATCTTCAACAAGCCTAATTTGGATTCAGTATCCATGAGTTTGTCCTTTGGAGTCTACGATCATTAATATATTGATTGCACCATATGTGCCTGGTAAAGCAAAGTACTGCTCCTTCTTTGCAACAGGATCACTTTGTAACACAAAAAATCAAGTATTTACTAGCAAGATCATATACTTTGATCTCACCATTCCTCGGATGTTCCTTTGTGAGCCCCTGTGTTAGTCAGTTTATCTTCCTAGAGGATTTAGCAAACCATATCATGCTTCTTTCAGCGGAATGCACTTAATTGTTCACCATCCATGGCCCACCATGATTTTACATGATGAGAGAGCAAGCCTTAATTTTGTTGAAACAATGGCAGGAGGACCTTCTCAATAAAGAGCTCAATAATTATAGCTGATATGATTTTAAGGTGGTATCTAACCCTTAGCAATTTTGCCTGATCTCCCATGTTTTCCCTCAACAAGCCTCTCTGACTTCATACAGTCAAGAAAACTCACCCCACCAACAAACAGTCCTGTATCATGTATACATGTACACTCACTGAACCTGATGTGTATGATGTAAACTGCTTAACCTTCTTTTACAACTGGGCTACATCATTTCCTTCAGGCCTTGTAAAATTATTTAGGACAGATGAGATACCAATTTTTTTAAAATATATAAAAAAATAAGTAGCAAAATTTATAGTTCTGTAAAGAGAAAATTCTCTTTGTACCACTACCTAACTTGTCATGTGCTGAACAGTCACTCATAATACCTGGTAATTTACTTCGCAGAAGACCAGAACTTGGATAAAGGGTATCATACTGCATTGGCCTCTGATTAACTAATGCTACAGTTAAAAAACCCCAAGAATTGCATGAAACACTCCAGGATATGGACTAAGAAGGTTGGAGTTTGGTTGGTTTTGTTTTGTTTTGTTTTTATTTTGGCTTCTTTCCCTTACGAACACACTTTTGGTTGGTTACCGTTGCTCTTCTGTTTTACACGTGTCTTACAATTATTCTGATTTTCAAACTGTAAGTATAAGGAGTCATCACAGCCCCAGAAGTGACAGTTCTAGACCTAAAACGTGCCAAAAAGAGCCAAAGACAGCAGAACCCTGGACACATGGCAGGAGGCCACGTAATTCTGGAAGTGCAACCGTACTATGCAAGGCACACACCTGTGTGATTGCAGAGATGCCATGACCCTCAGAGCATGCCACCTCTACACAGTTCCAGGCACTGATATGCATTTCTCCACAAAATAGGCTCTAATAAATCCTGATCAGCAGTCATGATTGTTCTCTTCATAATTAACTTCTATGTGCTTTTCACTGCCCAGGATCTAGAACCCTATAGATAACTGCTTTCCATTTCCCTGCCAAGATTGTAATTTCTGCCAAACTGCCTTAATGCCAGAAAATATAGTCGTAGAATGATTGAAGAAAAATAATAATAATAAATGCACAAACTCATCATGTTTGATTTTAACTGTTTTTTATGTTCATTATGTTCATATTTTTCTCTCTCAGGCTGTGTTGAACTGCTTACCTTAGCTATGGCCCTACAATCTCTACTGCCAACTGAAAGCTCGCTTGTAATTATTTTCATGAAATTAGAAAGAAAGATGGTATGAATTTCCACATAGATAATAGATTTCAATACTTAATTTGGCAAGCAAACTTTTACTGATTTCTTAGTGGGTTTATCAATGAACTTCTTTGGAATTCACAATAATTAGTACGTACATGTTGCATTTTCCATTTTTATATAACATTCGTCCAGTGACTCAGTAGGAAAGCCACTGAACCCGCTGTGCTGTCTTTTAACCAACCCATGGGAAAAAGCAAGGTTTTACAGGATGCTGTGAAGCTTAATGCACATAGGCTCTGAGGACCAAGGAAATAAATTAACTGCTCCTTGATGGAAAATGCGCTGGCCTCTGATTCTTGCTAAAAACATTTATGCTGCTCAGGTTATTTCAAATGAGTAGATATCACTTAAAGAAAGATGGTCTCCAGGTTATGTTGGATTAACACCACTGCAGACATTGTATAGATTAAACTGTACCCAGAAACAAACTGAAAGCCAATTAGATCTAAAAAGAACAAAGATAACTTGCTCCATGAAGACGCAAGACAGCAGGATTCCACATTAGCTGAGATTTCACTGTGATCTTTTAGTACTGCTCCAATACAGAGTCCACATCAGCAATCGATTCTGGAAATGGCAAAGACACGGATAACCGCAGTGGAGGCTGCTGTCTTTAAAAGTAAGAAGAAGAAAACAATGAGATAAGGCGGGACAAGATTTCAAATACTGTATGGTTTAAAATGTTTATTCTGCAAAAGTTTTATTAAAAAAAAAAACTTCATAGGAAATTCAATTTTCCAATGAACAGAACCATTCTAGGGAGTAAATTTGTTCATTACAGCACAAGTCCTACTTCATATAAATATCTCAATGCAGCCTTAACTGCCAATTTACTGCTGATGGCTCGGCAACACGTGACTTCATAAATCATTGTCCAAGATTTTTAAAATTAAATACTTCTACTCCTAAATGACTCCTGCCTGAAAAATACCAGGTATTCACCAATTCTAAATATAGATATATGATATTCTTGATCAGTAAAGCATCACAGCATTCTTCTCAACTGAGAGAGTAAATATTAATACCTCTCCGAGTCCAAATTCATTACTCTGCATAATGCTTTGAGATCCTTGGATGAAAAGCATTACAGATCTATTTCCAAGATCTTTTCCAGAATTCTGGGAATATTTAAAAGCTCTGTAAAACCCTTTCCTTCTTTAATAGCACTTATAGCATGCACTCTCCGAAGAATGTACATATGCTGTACACTTTTATATACTAGCAATTGGAATTCTGTCAACTAGACTTCTTTTGCTTTAACTTCTCTTTGTTCCATTTTTGTTTTTCCGTGTAACGCTTTCTTCTCAACGTACTGTAGCTGTACTAAATTATGTCTCCTTTTAATGAAAATAAGCTCACTTTTAGCTTGCTAACCATATTATCTTCACTTTATTAGTTTCTATTCAAAAGGTGTTTCTTATTAATTATATAAAACTTTTTAAAAAGACAGTAAATGCTGAAAAATATAAGTACACGTATGAGCTTAGAGCCAGTGAAAAAGGGTGAAATAACAGTTCGGCAACCTTCCAGCAGTGCCACAGTCAAAGGTAGGCTCTGGCTTTTGTTGTGTATTTGATCTGTCCAGAGCTTTTTCATTTATCAGAACAGTTGGTTTACAGCTATGCTGCACAATTTTTTCAATAATGGTGCATTCATTTTAACCCTATTAAATAAAAAAATCCAAAAACGCTCTTGTGCTGCAAAGGGTTTAGCTTTTTTTTTTTTTCCTTAGAGGCTTTCTGTACATTGAGACTAGCAGGACTGCTTTTTAGTGGGGGGAAAAAAAAAGCATGTCTCTTTTGAAAGGGTCCAATTAGCAAGTCTCAGGACGCTCAGCTTACAGCACTGAGTGAAACTGGAGCTGGACTTCTGCAAAACAAAACTCCAGTACATTGCTCACTGGATAGAACATGTAGTCAACTGAGAAGCAGGAAATAAGAGGAACAAAAAGAAAAAAAAAAAAAAAAGAAAGCGGATGATAAAACTCATTCTCCCCACATGTCTTCATTTATAGAGTGTCATGAAAGCCTACTTAGAGGCTTAGAGGCTTTTATTTACTTAAAGGCTTTTATTTACTCTTAAGCTGGACACTAGAGTTTTCCCTCAAGATTCAACATCCCTCACTAGAAATAATAATGTTTTTTTTTTTAATATAAAGACATAAATATTTCTTTTTTTCTTTTAATGAAATGCTAATTTTTTAAATATTGGAAATGATGCACAGGTTGATGAGCAGTGTGGGGATGTCCAAGCACACAGAATTGCTTTGTTTTCACACAAAGGAAAGGGAGAAGAGAAAACCATGCAACATTAGCACATCTATGAGAACAGCCCAATAAGTGCCAAGAAGGGAAATCACATCACAATTAAACTCAAATGAAAGGAAATTCTAGCAAATTCCTTAATGTTATATTCAGTAAACCCAAGCCAAACTCATGCCAAAATTTTCAGTTGAAGTACAGACACAGGTCCTCAGATCTATGTGATGACCTTTAAAGGCCCCTTCCAAGTCAATCTATTCTACGATTCTATTAATCAATATTAATACATCTATTAATCTCCACTTTCATAGTAATATTCTTCCTACTATGAAGGCAGTTTTATAGGATGCCTTTTTACCGTATCAAACAACGATCTTCAAGGTCCCTTCCAATTCTAATCATTCTATGAGTCTATGACCAAGGAAAAAAAGAAGCTCTCGGGTACAGAAGAGCCTTCTAACATCAAAACCCAACGGAGCCGCACAGTGCGGGATGGCCAAAATACACACTTCATTTCCACTGGAGATAAGGTTGGGCTCCTCACTAGCCAGGTGCTCTCAGTAGCCTTCTACTTCACACTGCAGCTGCGTAGCAATAAATCAAAGGCTCATTCACTCCATTCATTGCACTGATCTCTCTATTTGGTGTCAAATTCTCTTCCTTTTCCTGATGAAGGCAGGTGGTCATTCAGCACCAGGTCTCAGACATGCTGTGTTTTGTTCTACTTTTATCTTTTCTGTCTCATTTTGAGCAGGGGACTGCTTACTGACAGCAGTGTTGGACAGAGTTCTCCTTTCTCTAATGGAAGGGAAGAGAGGACAGGAATGTCCTCTGAGTTCAGACGCATACATACCTATATAGAGGACAAGTTAAATGCACAGAATCATATATACCGAGCTATATCTACAAGTATGCATGCATTACATATGCCACAGATAGGGTGCCTATAATTTAGAGATTACACATGTATGCACAGACATGTATGTACATCTACAAATATGCAGTCATGCATGATTTATACAGTTGAGAATCCAAGACTTCATATGGACTTTTTAAATTGAACTGTTCTCCCATACAACATTAAAAAACCGAAACTTAAAAGGATCTACCAACATATATTTTATGTTTCACAGTGGCAAATCATAAAACTACATATAACATCTAGTACAGGGACATAGTTAAAACACCAATTTCAATTACAAGCCTGTTCACTGTTGTCGACCCCTCTAACTATTTCAGCAGCATCTAATATATCCTGAGATCTTTAAATAGGGTATGATCAAAACACATTGCAGAAAAGCAATCAGAAGATTGTGTATGAACAAAAAGCAGGTCGGCAAGAACAAGCCATAAATACCGAGCAGAGCTGGAGCTGCCTTGGTGCCAAGGCACAGGGACACAACACGGCGAAAACCTGTTGGGAGCCTTTGGTAAATTATGTCCCCAAGGGATGTTCCCCAGGACAGCACAAAAACCACAGAGCACCTACACACCTTTACGAGACTATCGCATGGCAGGTATTATAAAAGTGAAAAGCAGTATTGTTATTACTGCTGGTACCGGCAGCTGTGCAAACATAAGGAAACATCTGCTGTCGTTTTATAAGTGCATGGGTGATCTGGGACAACAATGGGCTAAAAACATGATCTTCTGAACGAAGTGAAGTTGGCTTCGTTTCTAACGTTTCTGTCAACAAATCTGCGGGCTAGGATCATACTCTCGAGAAATTCCCAATTCAGTTTCTGCATGTAGGTGTTCTAACAATGGTTTTATGGCTCTGATATTTAAGCCCTCGGGACAATGACTGCAATTCACGGATCTTTAGGGATGATGTGCTCAGACATGACTCTGAGGTAGATGCTGACCACCTCCACAACAACCACTACAGAAAGGCAATGCAGAAGGAAAAAAGAACAAATAGCACATTTTTGCAGCCTAATCCACAACAGTATCCCATAACAGTATTCCATCTAAAATTCATAAACTGTTTGGGTTTTTTCTGCTTGCATTAGATGTCACGTCAAACCATGCCATATTAAAAGCAAGCCACGGTCTTACAGCACGGAACACAACATCATGATTTCTACAACAAATACACAGTTATCTTAACCTATTTGCTACCAACTCACGTTCAGGGACCATAGGCTCCCGAGGAAGAAAAGCAGCTCTGCAACATACAGAGATTGGAGATTTGGACTGTTTATTACACATAGCAAGAAGCCACGTAAGTATTACTATTTATTATTTCTTCTCAATGTTGCTTTCTTGTGGAGGTTACAGCAAAGACCGGCTATTTGTTCTGGAAACAGACTAAAAATTCTAGTACGTAATGGAAAATGACATCATACAAAGGAAAGAATACTAGAGGTAGGAACTGATTTGCAGATCTCAGAAAACTAAAATTCATGGCTTAATACTGTGACTTGATACTTCCACGAAGCTTCTCATTTCCAAAGAACAGTACAAACATTGCCTAATTGATCCTCATGAATAATTTACTGTTTGAAATGACACTGTAATCCTTGCCCTTACACTGAATCACTGAATCATCTGCCTCATTTTAAAACTGTGGATTCTGCAAAGCATAGACATAAACACGTTTTAATAATTTCAAAGACTCAGTTGTGGAATAGTCCAGTACAACTTAGTGGAAGCTGCTTATCCCAAAAAAATGGTTGATTCCTCCCCACAATGAAGTGTACTGCTCACATAAATAAGTTAAATACTTCTCTAACCGTACCTTTGCATGTGCATTCTATCCAGATAAGCATGCATATAAAATGCACAAAATCCTTTAATTTTTAGAAAAGCACTTTCCCAGTAAAATGCTGGGAACCTTTTAGTAGTCTCGTTAGCGACTTTTCCTGACAACACATGGAAATCATTTGCTACATGGAAACCAATGAATCATGGAAAAATAAATCATGGAAATCAATGAATCACTTGCTACACAAACTCATTTTTACAAGAAATAAGAGGCCACAATTTAAGTAGAACTCAAATAAAGGATGAGACACACAGGAACATCCACAACTACATCAGACAGAATAAAACTCCGTATCAGGGATACAAACTCCCAGGCTTCAGACCTTAAGCCAACTTTGTGTCTGATAACACAAACACCTTATGTTGGGTGTTTTTTTATTCCCTAACCATCACCAATATGTTTTATAGTTGCAAATGTCAGAGAGGACACAGTCTTAAATGAACAACCAGTTTGGTCTGTCATGGCAATGCTTGGCTTCTTAAAAACATAGAAGAAATTTTACATTATTCACTGTGAAAGCCCAAATAACTGGAATCAAGTAGTAGCACAGTAACTATTTTTTTTTTAAATGAACACACAATATCATCAATAGTGTTAAGTTAATTGAGTTTCTAATCCATTTTTTTATTATTAAACATGACGAATGTGTACAACACACTTAATTCACTTTCACTTAATTGGTACCGAAAATGTTATAATCGTGTTACTGCACAAACCTTTTCATATGACAGTCATTAAGTGTTGTTTAGTGTACTGTATATTTTTTGGGCTACATCTATATTTTAATAAAGCTGAGTGAAAAATTTATAGGAAGCCTTTTTGCATCTCCTCAAGCATGAAACTGCCTTACTACAGATGAAGGACTGCTCTGCAAAAGTGCATAATGCTATGACGGCGCCGGAATTAAGCAGATAAAGGTGCACTGTACAAACACAGAAGAAAAAAAAGAGGCGCATTCTACCTTATGTTCATATATTCCGCAGATTTTTCCATTAAACTAAAAGAACCCCTTGACGTCTTTCTTTCTCCCTCCTCCCTACACAATGGCACAAACGTGATTTCACACACACGCAGTTTCTCGAAATATAAACTTTTTCCACCTGCAAAGTAAATTATAAATTACAGCCCCTGGAGGCTAACTACTGATATTCCCTTAACGCACAAGGCCAATAATAATATACAGTTTCATGGCTAAATGGTAAGCATGTAATTTGATCATGGGGTCCTGCTGCCATTTATAAATCGCTTCAGCTTTTATGATGTCAGCATCGCACCTTCTTTTGAAACGCAAAACAGCATTCAGACATAAACCTTATATTATTCTAAATGTACACAGACTGTAAGGCAGTATCCACATAAATAGGAACCCAAAGGGAATATGTTCTTTCTGGTCCAAGTTGCTGATGCAATTCACAAGGTTCAGACGTGTTTCCTGAAGGGCGGAAAGGCAGGTAGGCTTACCTTATACTTAGAGGCTAAGACCTCACAGAAACCAGACAAAATACATCTCAAATCAAAGGTCACCCTTCTCTTACTGCACTTGCAAGATCTTGGGTTTTGTACTGGGAGAAAAGGGTGTCTGAATTCTAGTTACCCTTGTAATGTAAGCCAGTACCTTTCCCATGAAGCAGTGTTTTCGTGTGATGTATTTAATTTTCATATTTGGCATAAAGTTACAGTTGGGAAACCATATGCCTACATAAGGAAAGACTAACGGAAACCAATGGGAAGTAATTAGGTTAACAAAGAAAAGTGGTGAAAAGAGGAGGGGTAGGAGTGAAGAAGAAAAAGGAAGTTTATTTCTACTGCTGTGGATTTTTTTTCATACAAAGTCCTCAAACAGTAGACAGTTCAGCAAATGTGATGTCCTGTATTGCGTGTAAAACATCAGCCTCCTTCCAAATCCAGCCAACTGCCAGCACAGGAAAGCTATGGAGGGTGGGGATTTCAAATTCTTTCAGAAAAAGTGAGATATAGTCACTACAGCTTCTATACATTTTGTGCTTTTTCAATAAACACTAGGTTTGCCAGACTACTACCAGAATAACCATCCTTCTAACGAGGAACCTCTAGTGAGAGGATTTGTAGGTTCTTGCTACATCAACAACACTACTTAGTCTTTTAACAGTTAGAGGAGATGAAGAGATGCACTTGGCGCAGTTCGATAGTCTCACTGCTTTCTTTATATAGGCGTTCACACTGACACCCTACTGCTCTTCAAGGATTTTTTTTTCCAGGTCAGTTCCAACGTAACACTTCAACAGCAACAGAATTAGCATTGTCTGTCTCCCTTCTCAGTGACCGTCAACGCTTGCAATAGAATCTGCAAAATCTGTAGAAAGAGTGAGTACCCTGAGAACTGTGATCCCCAGAGCTTTAAAGGAAGTTTCCCTGAATATGAATTGATTCTTACTTCAGATTAATAACCAAGGAGAAGGCATGATGAATGGATATTATGACTCTTGCAATTGAGAAACTGAAGGATAACTAAAAAAAAATAATAAATGAGGTTAACTCCATGCGGCTGGCATTTCGGCAGGAGCAATGGGAACCATCGCCTCATCCTAGATAAAGTATCTCTGAAGGGAAAAGCATTAGTCAAACTTTACACTCAGCTCCATCCATCTCGGCTGTCTTTGAGGGGACGGAATGGTTGACCCACCGTTTGACCTACAGAATTGTAATTGGAAATACATATCTCTGCTTAATTTTCTGTGGGGATATCTATTAAAGGGTCTCATATTCAGTCCTAAATCTGAAGACAGTCAGGATATACATTCTGCATTTAAGTATCTCAGCTATTCCACGCAAGTAGAATAAATTTGTACTTAAATTAAGATAAAATCTGATTCTAAATAACTTAGAACTCATTCTCACTGCCTGCCACATAGGTGCAAAAAGGACTGTAAAATGCTGCTACCAGGATTCCACTGGATTCTACTGAATCTCTTTCTTTCTGTATATATATCTCCTCCACACAGATTCAAATGACTCCAAAACCAAAAGGCAACAATGAGTCTGAAGAATTTGTTTAGTTGTTATTATCTGTGAATATTTTTCCTGCTGCAGTTCTTGTATTCTTCAGAAATTATTCAGTTTGAATAGATGCTTATACATATGTAGGTGATAGAAACATAGGAAAGAAAAGCTTTGTTTATTGAAGTGAATCTCATTTTGAAGCAGAGTCATAAGGCAGAAGTCCCACTTCTAGCAGATACCAATGACCCAACTTGCCTTGTTTCACAGGTTCATCAACATACAGTAAAGGTCTTCTAGCTTTACGTCTAAAGCAATCATAGAATATCTCAAACTAGAAGGGACCCATAAGGATCACTGAGTCTAACCCCCTGCTCCCCGCAGGATTAACTAAAACTAAACCGTATGACTAAGAACTCTGACATCGCTCCTCTCTTTATCATATTTTTGGGTTTTGTGAGAACTAAAATTTTTCTTTTCTTCCAGTCCACTGCAGAAAGAAGTCAAACCCCAGTGCTTACATTCTAATCTAATGCCAGCTGTTTTCATGCAGGCTGGCCGGCAGCCAGCCTCCTGACGGATTCTGCTGTGGTTTGTACGAACAGAGGTCACAGACTGAAGTCCTGGGGAACGCAACACACTTCAATACATGCTTAATAACATAGCTCCAAAACAACTGAGCAAACACTTCTCTTTCAATGTTCCTCCAAGACAATAAAAGGTGAGCTGGCCTCAGTATAAATTCTGAAGTTCTGAGTGGAATGGCCTAGGTTTAGGTTTTCTTCAATTTAGGGAGCTATTCTGAAATTGTGTCTATTGCGATCCCTGTGTCTACCAGTACTAAAATCTCTTCATTACCCACTTTGGAAAAGATCCTTTAAATCTCTGATGATTACAACACTTTTAAACAATGCTCTTTCTCTTGATGCTTCTTTTCTGATTTAATCTTTTTGCCCCAAAAACGTCTTCCTGAGGGATGAAGAATGAACAATGGAAACATCATTCAATCCAGTTTGCATACAAAGATGATTTGACTTTGTGCCACTGACACTTTAACAGGTTGATGTCACTAAAATTAATAAATTCCACCCAACAGTTGGACCCCAGCCACAGAGAAGTGTTATGAAAATGAATGATGTAGCATATGTCATTCATATATCAGGGTAGAAAGAATCATTGTTTTCCACTCTACAGCATGCTCAAGTCTAATCCGTTAACACGAGACTTCCTATTCCAGGAAGAACATCAGCGCATGAGAAAACTGGACAATGTGGTCAAAACAGACAACTTATCCATGTCTGTATGTTTATAAGAAGTATGTTTACAAGCATATTCTCTCTTTCCACAAATACCATCAACCTGCTTTTTATACAGATTTCAGAAGCCAAGTTAATTACACAAACACAGAATCCACCAGTTTTGTTTCCTTGATTAGCTGAGGTCAGCAGGACCACAAGGTCACTAGGTTAAAACTAAGCCTTGAAAATTATGTTAGAATTCATCCTCATGCATAAAAAAAAAGCATAAGGAGTAACTATCCCTTGGGAAATTATTATCATAATACACGCTTTCAGAAATGTAATTGAAATGGGCATGTAGATTATTTTCTAGAGCTGGGTTTTTCAGACTTGAATGTTATATAAACCCACTAAATATACTCAGGTTTGCTCGACTTTCTGAATTATGGAGCCATTCCATTCTACCACATGTAAGCCATTTAAAATATACATACCGTATTACTGTGCTTGGCCATTTTTGTGTCAGTAAATTATTTACAAGTAAGACAATTAGAAACACCAAATTATGGCCAGAAGAACCAGTAAGTCATCAGAGTTGCATATAAACACTACTTTATTTACTGCATTTATGCAACGTATCTCCTTGTCCCTGTAGAGACATACCGGAGGGTCAGAGGAAAGATACCTAGTGTTCTCTTACAAAGAACTCAACCATATCATCTGAAGGAACTGCTTAAGCTTCACCGGTGAAAAAAATGAAATAATTTTACATCAGAAGGCCAAAACATTCAAGCAGTCAAAATTGTGTTGATTTTTGTTTCTGTTTTTTTAAACTGGGAAAAAATGTTCAGGCTTGATGATCCTAAATGTCTTCAATCTCTTTGCAATGAAATCACCCAAAGATATAAATAAACTATTCTAAATAAAGTTCAGACTGACTGCAGCATTAGATATGTCTACTAATGTATGTGACTGTCAGCTAAAATAAATTAACCTCCAATAGAAGTCATTTTCATAAAATTAATTATTCCAATGTCAGCTAAAAGAGACAGGTGCATTCTCACTGTTCCTTCACCTAGATTTTTCAATGAACTTCTTAAATAGGCTACAGTTACAAAACCTTAGGAATAGATCTCTATTTGAAGATTTTCTTTCATTGTTTTTTCTGGACTGTGAGGTTGGTTGGTTGAGGGATTATTTTAGTAAACTAAAGGATCTAGAAAAAAAAAAAAAAAGAAAGAAAAAATTCCTGAGCAACTTCCCTATAGTACAAATTGCTATAAAAATATAAGAGGAAACCCAATGATGGACCAGTGCAGTTGCTGCTCTTGGCTGCTATGAACTGTCTTGCTTCTAAATTCAGGCAGAAATGCTTATTCAGAGCTTGGATGGGAATTTCTGCACACCAAGCACTGTGCTACGCAGGCACACTCTGAGCAAGTAGGACCAATCCTCTGCACTGAGTGGAGCACAGAGCCCAGGGGAAAAAACACAACAGGCATGTAACCGAACTCTGTATTTTGTAAAGCATGGAGCAAACGTATGGATAACTATTAATTATAGAGAAGCAGGTCACGGTTTCATAGTTAAGATGAAGTTGTGTTTTGCACTTGTAAAAAGGATTCCAACTGCTTGGTATACTTAAAAAGAAGGTGACTTAAAAATCTGTGAGTAAATCCATTTGTTATTTTCTGAGGTAGAAATTATTAAAACCCAAGTTCCACATTAGACTATAACTTAGACTGCACACACCTATGGCTAAATTGTAGGTAAAACTCCAAATTTTTAGAGAGGAATTTAAAATATAATGTCTAGTGTTTTAAATCTCAGCATTAATAACAGTACAGATCATACCCAAATGAAATCCAAATGTGTTAAGACCTGGATATGTATTGTTAAGGCATCAAAACAGTCTCCACTGAGGCAGGTGGCAGGGATGCTGCAGGAGACAGCTGAGAACCACACACCTGAGAACCACATACCTGAGCGGGTGCCGATACAAGTAGAACCACCACGTGGAGAAACGTTGCACTGGGAGAGACCATTTCAGGTTCTCAGCTACTTCTGGTTCCAGAGCTTTCCTGCTCTACCGGGGATCTCTGCTCCTCATTCCATTTCACAGTTGAGGGCCTGAAGTGGAAGAAAGTCTATTCAAAAAAGAGCATGCGTACAACTCATGTTTGGCTTAACTAGCGCTACAAATGTATTTTCTTTGTAATGATGCACCTAAGGCAGAGGTTCTTAACTTCTTTATTTTTAGCTAGGGTGACAGTGCTATGCTTCCTTGCTGCACACCACTCTGAAGCAGGCTGCAAAACTCTAGATATATTTTCCTCTGTTGGCATTCTTAAGTTCCCTTGAATGGCACTGCTGACAGGCTGTTCAGTCCTCTGATTCACTTCCATGCCTCATAGATCACATTAACTCCAAATATACTAAAATAATTTTCTAGGTTAGTAATTCTTGGTTTTGGAGTAACTACTACCTTTTTCTGACATAAATACTTACCTTTGGTTGTGTGTATTTTAAAGATGCTAATATGTATTCTCAAACTTATTTCCTTCCTGGCTTAGTGTTTTCTTGGGGTGGGTAATAAAACTGGCTTGATTAACGTAACAACAGTTTGCAAGGGATAGCTATGAGCTGGTTGTGAGGAGGTTTGGCCTAACAGTAATTTGTATATGAGCATACCTTAAACATATGGGCAGAGAAAATTCGTAAAGCTCTAGGCAAGGCTTTGCTACGGAATAAAGATCCATCTCCTTCTGCACAGAAATACAATAGTTTCCTAACATCACAACATTCCAAGAGAGAATTGGAGCATATACTATTCAATTTTACAAAACTGTTGAATTGTACGCTTGAGACAGTAAATATGGCAAGGATGATAGACAGAGTTTTTATTCCAGCAAAACTATTTGGTGTTGATATTCTGTGCCCGTGATGCATCCAAATACTTGCCCTGGGGCAAGACCCCAGTGTAATCAAGCTGTCAGGTTTAACATAGATATTCTATGAAAATAACTTTAATAAATTAAAGATCCCAGCTACTTACAAAGTAGGCTATTCACCATTTTACAGGCAGTCTAGGCATTTCTTTATCTCTAAAATAGCAGGTTGCCATCAGATATTCAGAAGGTTAGTTTAATCACCAGCAGGATAAACAAAACAATGCTCCCCAACCTTTAAATCCCTTTCCTGTCTATGTTTTAACAAATTCAAGGCAGAATGAACTAGTTGTACTGTCAGCAGACTAGACAGGGTACAAGTCCTATCAATTTGTTGGACTAAACCAGGCCGTTCAAACAGACTGCAGGATATAGCTTCAGGTTTACTTCAGGCACCTGCCTGCTTCATTATTTGGAGAATAAAAAAAGCATTTGGGAAATTAATATCTAACTCACAAAGCATAAGGTGCAGACCACAAGAATATTATTTGCTAATTTTAAAGCATTTACATGCTCTTAATTCACTTGCATCCCAAAGGTTAAAATTATTTTAACGAAACAGTCCCACAACCTCTTAATGTGCTGGATTCTGCTGTTGTTCTGCCTAACCTGATACAACTTACTTGGAAATAAAATATTTCCAAAATGAATATTTTTATTTCTTGGTTGCTATAATTTTAAAGTAACAAAAATATAGCTGCATTGTATTCCTCTGAGCACTCAAAGGAGAACAAAGACCTGAACTGTAAATGGTATGTATGAATTTCCCAACACCAGGTATTTTGGTTGTGTTGTTTTCAAAGGTGGGAAAATACAGACAGTGAATAGCAGTAAATTTTGTTTTCTAGAGCAAAACGTGAAGTCAGCTTCCCAAAGCACTTGCCTTTCTCAGAGAAACAAGGAAATCAGAGTAATAGCCTGCCACATCCTGTTGGTTGAATGGACAGCAATGGTACAGAGCTTTCAGTCATCTAGATGTTGTTATGGGAACTAGAAAATAAGAGACCTGACAATTGCAGGTATCAGTAAAAAAAAAAAAAAAAGCTTTTTTCCTCCAAATTCATTTAGGTCGGTCACTTTTCTCAACACTCAAAAACAACAGGTACTTGATACAGAAGTCACACCCATTCCTTTCCATGTGCTGTAAATCATGGCTTATAGTTGATAATAGAGACTAATATAAAACCTTATTTCCTCTCCTGTGTGATACTGTCAAAATATTTTAATTCTAGGCTTGAACACAGCTTGCTAAATAATGTACATTTGTTTTTTCTTGTTCTGAGATTAGAATAGTCTATGTCAAAATGACAGTCTATCAATTAAGTCATTACTCAGCATCAGTAAGTTTGCAAGAATCAGATCCTTGGTATGTCTATTTGAGGCGTGAATTTGAATGAAGGGGAATAAAAAAAGCAACAGCTGAACAAAACTGCTGAACACATACTTAACTTTAAACTTGTTCTTCATTACTGTATGGGACGTAGGCCACCAAAAACATAATCAAGCGTTATTCTGCAGCAATATCCAGTTTATAAATAAGTGTCCAATACAAATCAAATTACAGTAAGAGTCAGTCTTAGTAAAACACCGACAATATAGGGTTTAATTAAAGCACGTCTCTAATGACATCGCCTGTAAAGTTTGTGCTTTACATACAGCAATTACTCCAGAACTGCAGAATTATTAACTTAATTCTATTTATCTTCTCCTCCATATAAAGCTTTCCTATTAAGTTGTGTGTTATAGCCCATCATGATTTTAAACAGCATAAACATAATAGGGTTAATATAATTGAGCATCAATACTTAATAAGGTTTTACCTGTGACCTTTGTATTGAAGGAGGGGTACGCTTGAAGTATAACAAATTGTCACCTTATGGTGCCTGTCACCTTATGGACAGGCAATAAACACAAAATCTACATTGAAGACTACATTCACAAAAGAGTCATAGTCATTAAACTGCTAACCTCAAACTTTATTTTCAGCAACTAGTGGGTTCCATAACTGCACAATACTTATACAGTGCACAGAAGAAAACCAAGCACCTCAATATGGAATTTTGAATAGCCAACACGTTGAGAAGGTAACCACCAAAGCCAGCCCACTGAAAATACTAGAGAAAGATGCATCCATTTCTTTCCAGGTTTTAAGCTCCTCATTCTGGATTCTAGAATATGCTTCTCTTGCTTTAGGATTGATAGCCTACAGTATTTCCCAAGTTCAACGGCTATTGCTTTTAAAAAAGGGAACAGATGCCCCGCTTTAATTTTAGAAGAATGAAGTCTTGTGAAGATTTGTCAATGCACAGCAACAGGAGTTGATCTACAAAATGAAACAACTGGTGCTGAGGACCTGACATCTATGCATGTTTCACAGGGATTTACTTCAGACTTGTTCTTGTCTGATGCAATTAATTGAACACTTGAGGATCTCTTTCTGTTTAGTTTCATCTGAAACAAACCCAGTTCACATGAGCTACGGCAAATCAAACCATACTAACCACGGGCATCTGGTGGATTCACTTCAAAAGCCCACTCCTGATACAGGTGAAAATTCTACTGGACATAGATACCGATGCCACCACCAACTAACGGGTGAAGCATCTACAGAAGGGTTAGCCTGAAGGAATCCAAGGCTTTTAAGGCTCCGGGAGTTTTTAGGGGTAGTGCTCTTCTTTGCTATTGAAACTGCACAACTTAGTACCAAAGGTGATTATATCAGGGAGAAAGAGAGGGCAAAAAGGAACGTGATTCTGCAACTTCATTACAGAATTTGGCACTGATTTGGGAAACGTGAATTGCAACCTCTGCTCCAAGGAATGTTTATGAATTTCTTTCAATGGACATTTAAAGATAATAAGCAGCCTTTGGAAGTTTGAAATTGCTCCTTGTCAGAAATGACAGCAAAAGAAAGATCCTAATCAAGTTAAGTGTGCCTACTTCTGGGCATATGTAAAAAATGACTTTAAGATGCCTTGCCAATCTTTCTCTTGCAACCTCATGCCCCGTAAGTGCAACTTTTGAAGAATACACTTCTGAACGAGGGCATCCTAGGTTTGCCCAAGTTCCTTTTAGGCATTTCTTCTGGGTATCTGGGACAAAAACATAGCTATAAAGCATGTAAGCTGGAAAACAAGCTCACGTAGAATTTATTAGCCTGGAGGCCTACAAATATCTGAAGCTGCACTTGAGTTAGTTCATGTTTGTGCATATTTCTATCCCCTCCTTTAGCTGCACAACTTCTTAGAAAGTAACAGAGCATAAACTGCTTTTTCATCACATCATTTTTTACACTGGTGAGACTCCACTGAATTTAGTGAAATTCTGTTGGTAAATAAAATGAGGAATAAGGCCCAAAGAAGATAAAATCCTGGGCCAGGTGGATTGAACGAGTTTTCCAGAACAGTTGAAAACCCTATAAATTGCATGAGAGAACTTAAATTCAAACATTAAAAATAAATACAGGTCATTTTATTCTACTTTGGTCACATTGTAAACAGAGAGTAACCGAGTTCACAGGGACTTGTAAAAGGAACAACTCACAGCACGTAGAATAGCAGATCCTTATTAACTGCTATTCCCCTTAATCAACGTTGATTCCAAATGTTTAAACACATTGACACACATCTATGGATGAAAACTTGCTGATGTTCTGTATGTGTGTGAACACGTGTACAAGCTTAGCACTTTGGTAATTGTGTGTCTAATTAATGCAGAACTTGCAAACTCATATTTTGTAATTAAAGTTCTTTGTCATTAGAGGCACATTGCTAAGACACTTCACAAATATGTCCAATTTCATCTGTGAAGAATGACAGACTATAAACAGCACATTAAGCAATTTGAAAATCATTTGGGAAAAACCTCAAAAGTTAATTATGGAGTTCAAATTACTGAAATTGCTCATGCCAGTGTTAAGAAAAAAAAATCACTAAAAAACAAAACAAAAAAAACCCACAAAAATCTTGAAACTCTCCAATAGAAATTATTGACCCGTTCTTGCAAAGCTAATCTAAGAAATACAATTTGTCTTCAGGCTTTTCTTAAGAAAGTAATAATTTAAAACTGTGCTGGTCTCCAATAAGTAAGGCTCCAAGACAGTTTTGATCCATTGATGAATTCTTCCTAATATGTTCCCTGAGGAACAGTTTTCCTAAATCTATTAGACATTTACAGTCTTTCAGGATGTGCTGCCTGAGATGCTCTATCACACTGTATTAACTTGACAAGGTAACGCAGTGCTATCTTTTATTTTCATCGAAAGAACTATGTTTGACCTTGGAACTACTAACAACAGTTTATTACCCCTAACCTTTACTAGAGGCCTATATATATTCTGATATATTCCTGCAAATTAGCCCACCAGACATATGATACGCCTAAGATGCTTGTAGGAAACTACAGGGGGGTTATTCAGGACAAGATTCCAGATCTACCAAAAATCTCAATATTGCTTCTACCTAATCCCAAATTCTCCAGAGAAAGGCAAAACAAAATAAAAGCACTGCATAAGGATCGAGTCATTTATAACACACAGTTAACAGCAGAAAAAAACAATTCTCATTTGTGCCTTAGTGGCTTCTCCACACTGGCCCTGTCCGCATGGAATCATGGTACTAACTCCGCCCGTCATCATAAACCATCTTGAACTCTAGATACAATTATTCTTCTTCCAGTTTACAGACTTAACACATTTGCGGTGATAAAACAAACTCCAGGCCCTCCCCCCTTATCCTGCAACAGCCTCAGGATGAGCACCTTGAGCATTATAGCACTGATAAAAAGATCACAGCTACACTGGGCACGGTTGTAAAGCTTCCTATGCAACAGATTTTGCAAGTTTATGCATCACAGTAAGCTTCCAGCAATAAGAGTTATTTGTGCATTAATCTTCATCTTAATAACCCCTTTGCTCCAAATAAATTAGCTATACTTAGCTGTGTCATAAGACGATACACTGCAATGTGTTAGAAGGAAAGCTGCTCTTTCATTTTTCTTTTTCAGAATTACTTTCCACCTAAATGTTTATCAAGGAGCCAAGGCAAAGTATAACCAGGCAGGAGTACAGCTAAAACAAGGGCTCTTTTTCATCCTTTTGATGTTCTCCTTAGGAGATATTTATGTATATTACTTAAAAATATATATTAAGGTAACTAAAAATAGAATAAATTAAAATGCTTTGTACTTGACAAATTTTACATCTGCAATATTTTAAGCAGCAATTTAATATGCATTGATCTTTCTTTTTTCAGAGTTTTTATAATCACCTGTGTCACAGCATATTTTAGCATCCCTTTTAATGAGTTTTTGCTGAAATAATGAACGCTAAGTGACTGTAAGCCCCTGTGACTTGTTAGGGAGATCAAGCAGTAACAGTAAGCAAGGCGCAACGTCTCCAACCACAGCACCAAGTTCTGCTCTCAGTGACATTCATCGAAACTCAGGGTGTCTGCTTAAATCAAATCCTGCAGAGATAGGATCTGCTGGAAGTTAAGCATGAATATATTACGTCTGTAATACACAGGATTTGTCCCTTTCCTACAGTTGACTCCATGCATTAAATCCTTGCAGTATCGAGGATTCTTGCAGTATTCTGGGTTTGTGTCATTATGACAAAGGGCAGAATTAGTTTCAACGTTACTTAGAACAGATGTATGCGGTGAAAGTGGAAAGGCCACATCTATGAAAGCTTTCCTTGATCCACTTCAACTCCCTGAGACTTCAAACATCCATAGCAGGATTTAGACTCTATCCAGGTATCCAAATGATTAAAGCTACTCATTTTGTAAAAAATTAATTATGATCGAATGAAAGAACTCTCTGAACATATGGTTTTGAGATCTGGCAACATCCAAGGCCAATTTATTTTTTATTAATCTATATTTGTAAGATGTCTGAGACATTGTGTACATCTCCTTTTGAAAGTCAAGAGTTGAGAAAGAAATCAAGATGCAGGCATTCTTCAAAGAACGCCACAAAGCAAAGTTTCTCTTGTCAGATAAAAGAAATACAGACTCCAAACTATATATATTTTTTTCAATGCATTTTACAGATGAATTTAACTGGAAATATTTCTTTTTTTTTTAAAGATTTAATTGTGAATGTCCTTCCTTGCTGACTTTGCTCTTGTCCCCAAAGCAACCATTTTATTTTTATCTTGGTAATTCTCTCAGAATTTTGAATTTTTTAGTGTCTTGTCTTCTTTCTTTGTTACATATTACAGTAACTCTTTGGGTGCTAGTGTGTTCAACAATGATCGCTGGATTCAGGCAAAACAGAGAACCCAACGTGCAACAGCAAGTTCCCTTCCTCTCTTCTCCCTGGAACTGATAGCAGAGCTCCCATTGATACGGGCAGAGTTTTCGTCCAATTTGTGAGGGAACAGTTTCTCTAAGGTTTGATAAAGCACTGTTGGTATATATTACAAACTCTCACTAACTTTTAAAGCTAAAAATTGTACCCAAACATATATAAGTTTGGGGTTTTTTTTTTTTTTTTGAGTTAGAATACTAACACAGCTCTTCTTTTTATTGGGAAACAATACTGAAAATTGAGAAATACTTATTCAGAATAGCAAAGATTCTACTTACAGACAACCTTCTAAATTAGTAGCAATGTTTTCTACAGAAGAAGACAGTAGAAGACTTTGCACTTTTAGGTAAAGTATTGAAACATCAGTTACCAACGGGAATGGTCAAAGTGGATAGATTTGGAAAGCTGAACTGGTAAATGCCAGCAATAAATTAAAGGGGTTAAACTCAGTTGCAGATTATTTCATTTCAGATGCTAAAATCCTGTAAATTCTGCAATTCACATTACTCAGGAATAATGGCATCCCCAAAGGGGTTTCCAATTCTTTATGTTCTCTAATTTCACACTTTCAGTTGCCTCAGCTGAGCTTTTTCTAAGTGTAAACACAGACACAAATTTACTGTTGACAACCCTTACTCTTATTTCTACTCTGAAATAATTTAGCAACACTTTTAAACTGTGGGCTTCCCCCCCCTCCCCCCCCCCCCTTTCCCTCCAATGCATATTTTTCCTGACAGAATAAAGATCTGTCAGATTATCACTCTCCAGGAGAAATCCTGAATGACATCAGGCCAAAAAATAGAAGTGATGAAGTTCCCCCATACACACACTTCTTCCACACACCTTTCAAACAGATGATGATTTTCTGGAGTTTGTTTCAGTTTATCATTCTAATATAAAAAGCTGAACATCAGATAACACATTTTTTTAAAAAGAAACGTAATCAAGCAAGACATTATGGCCAAATGGTGCCGCTGAAGTCAAAGTACATTAAATCAAACAATGGGAGATTATTTGCTAACCTTGCAATCTCACCAAAACCACCAGCATCTTTGTTCAATAGCTGCTTTCCATAAAAATCATATCCATCAGCACTGATTGTTAATTTCGTTTCTACTGTTTCAGTCTTAACCAGCCTTTCAGTGCATGAGAACTGATGTCCAATTAACATGTCTGGGATTACTTGCGGCATCATGTTTAACCTTAAAATATTTACACGGCGTGGGGATTTTTTTCCACTCTTCTGGAACTTTAAAGGGCAGTTCAAAATTTGTTAAAAAAAACACTGATAGTTCACAGAACTTCTTTTAAGAATTCCTGGCATACCCAGGCATTATATTATAGTATCCAAGCATTATGAACTTGAAGGCATTTGTTTCTTGTGACTCTTATAAAGCATTAATTCTGACTGACAAAGGAAAACATCACTGTTTCTTTCCAAACACAGAAGAAAACCACACCAGTGTGTCCATAAAAGGTAACGTACGCACTGCTTTCCTTCAATTTTGCTAACCCTAGTTATTAATATTTAGGCTTATAGAAGTTTTTAAGGTTATAAACTTTATAATTTAGTTCAGCTGTAGGCAAACCCAAGCTATGACTCAATATTGAAGTTTCACCCTTATCTCCTTAATTTTTATCCTCGCAAGGAGACTTTAAAAGCTCCTTTATAAGACTGGCATGAAAAACAATGCCTACATTCTCAGCAAAACAAAGTAGCCCTTTTTCAAATCTCACATAGTGTCTGATGTGGAATCCACTACAGTTCTGGGGGAAAAAAATTACATGAATTTTCATGTTTTTTTCACTTTTCCACTACACACCGGAAGTAACACCAGCAAAATCTGCAGAGTTTCATCAGTTCAACTAACATGTTAGATCAGAATTAAGTTCTGTTTCTTTGTAGCGATCCAGACTGGACTGAGCTTTGCTTTATTTCACTGTTCAGGCAACAGGAGCCCTGTCCTGATTACTGAGTGCTTTATACAGCATGTCATCTTGCCTTGTAGTTTACACTTAAATTTCCTCTTGTACTTAGGAGACCGCTTCCCAGAGGAAGGTCATATGTAGTCATCTTGAAATACTTAAAAACTGATGATATGCATACAAAGCCAGGAATGAGATCAGGTTTAAATATTAATGTGAAGATTTACAGAGGGGTTTTTTTTGGTTTTTTGGGGGGTTTTTT
>VZRU01005754.1:402968-448726 GCA_013398155.1 Pedionomus torquatus | reverse complement strand
TTTTTAAATTTTATTTCATGTCACGTCATTTCAATTTTTTATTTATTTTTAAATTTCTATTTCATTTTATTTTATATTTTATTTTATTTTTCGCATTTTCAATTTTCATTTCATGTCGTGTCGTGTCATTTCACTTTATTTTATTTTTTCAGTGCGCTCCTCCACCCTCCTGGGATCTGGCTGCCGGGCCACTCCAGGCCACCAAAGTGGAGTGTCATGGGGCCCTGGGCTGCCCTACCATAGGAAAAACTCGGGGTGGGGGGCAAGGAACAGTAGCACCCTGCCTCAGGTGGCTGCGGCATTGCCAGGTCGCTGGCTGGCACAGGCTGGAAGGTGGCAGAAGCGGATAGAACAGAGCCATCCACAGGGAGAAGGCGAGCTCCTGGCTGACCTGCAGCAAGCACAGCAATGATGCGAGTTTACAGATCGTTAACATGCTGCTCTTAAAATCTGAAATGTTTGGTTTTCACCCTCCCTGGAGGATTCACCCAGCCCTGAGCAGTGTCCTTTTTGCTGGTAAGGAAGGAGAGTCATCTAAGTTCAAGCTGTAAAATCCCATTTAAGCTGTCTCACGGGCAAAGTATTTTCCCACAGGAGCTCATCCGCGAGTAATGGGCTTTCCTCCACTAGCACCATCCTTCTGGGAGAGGCAGCGCCCAGCTCAACCCCAGAGCCTCCAGGAAACACTGAGAAGGAGCAACCCATTGGTGTTAAGTCTTCAGCACCTGATTTTTATTTTCTTTTTTTAGCACCAAGTCAGGTGTTTAGGATGAAAACCCCTGCAGATGCTGTTTGGTTTTCAGCACCTTCATTTTCCAGGCAACTGAAATTCTCCGTCCGGACTATCCGCAGCTCCTGACTTTGGAAGAGGTGGAGATGGGGCTGTAAAAATCACCCCGTGCTTCTAACTTGCATAGCATCGGGAGTGAGGGGCTGGGGAGGAGGAGAGGGGCTTTAGCAGCGACAACGTGGGTTTTTCCCTTGGGTTGCACATCAGGCAGATGATCTGCACGTGCTTCGTTTTGCTGGAAAGAGAATTAGTTCAAGATGTGAGAGGAATCAGGCTGAAGTCGTTAAGAGACAAAGAGCAATGAGGAAAAATTTATTACCATGCACGGTAATAAAGAAGCTCAATGAAAGTGGTTGAGTTTTGGCCGGTCACCTCCCAGAGAGGGCTCTGCCTCCAGCTCTCCTCAGGTTGGAGGCTGCTGCTGCCCCCAGGGTTTACCAGGTATCGGGAACCTCTGCTGTCATCTGGTGTCACTGGCCCCCAGCTTCGGTCGTGTTTTACATCAGGCTGGTGGGCTTGTCAAAACCACGCTGCTGTGCAGTGAGGAATGCAAAAGTATTTGGTCCGGGGAGAAGGAGACAGCCAGAAATGGGGGATGTGGAGAGGGAGGTGCTGGAGCATTTTGTGAGAGGAAGAAAGAGGAGGTTTCTCATCATCCCCTTCTAGAATTTTTTCTACAATTTTTCTTCAGCAGATCATTATGCCTAAAACACCTGCTCTCCTCATGTTTCTGCTCAAGTGCAAACACTTTGAGTATTGTTTTCAAACATTATTGCAACGCGATTTTAGCACATCTATACCCCACCCTATCGAATTTGCCAGAGACCTAGTCTGGGAACAGCTTGTTTGAAAGGACATTCAAGCACCATTTTAATATTCGGCTGCAGTTAATTTGGATACAATTATTTGACACTTGTAAATCCTCTGGTTATAACAGCCCTGGAAGAAGTGCAGGAAGCTGAAAGCGCACCTGAGGCCAAACCCTCAGCTCCTGTCGGGCAGTGAGCCTCTTCCATGGCTGGACCGGCACCACCTTGTCCTCTGTGCGTGCCTGTCCCATGGCTCCCAGATGTAACACTGAGGTTCTACCATGTATTTACATTGACTTTGCAGGAGTTTATGCTGACCTGGGAGCTCAGACCCCCTCTGGCTGAGACAGGCCCATGTATACAGAAGTCATTGGATATGCCCCATGAGTAAAAAATAATCAGCCCCATGGAGCCTCCTCATTCCCTATCGGCCCTTCATAATACATCCCTATTTTTTTGGATCAAAGTAACTCAGACTAGCCTGGCTCATGGTGCCCCAGACACATGCATTTTTAATCCACGTCCAGACCAAGCTTCATTGTGCAATAGGCTCCCCGCTTCCAAAAAAACAAGAGATAACATGTACGTCTGCCTAGTCCATTCTTGCCTGAACCATAGACAAATTAAGACCAGCCCAGGTTCCAGGGCAAGAGAGGATCATTGTAAGGCAAATGAGACCTTGGCTCCTCACGCTTCTGGATTTCAGGAGTAATTAGGAGACTGAAACCTAGACCTGGGAATGCTTTTCACCGTGTTTTTACAGGAGTGGAGGATAAAGGCAGCAACTTAGACTTGGCCCTTGGCAAGTACGTGGCAGAGCCTGCAGTTAGGATCTCCTTCTCCAGCCTCACCAGCCACACTGTGCCACCTGCCTCATTGATTTGCCATCAAGGGGGGAAGTTGCAGCCACGTTCCTCTTTCTCCTTACTCCTTTTTTGTACAACCCTTTAAATATCTCCTGTAAGGAAGCCCACAGTAATAATCTTAAACATGCACTGCTACCAGTGAAGGATGTGCTGTGACTGTCCCCACTGTGGGGCAGGGCAGCCCCTGGGCTGGCGGGCAGCTCCAGGGGTGGCTGGACTGTGGATGCTTCACACAGGCAGGACACGGGGAGCTGCAGGACAGCCCAGGAAAGGTCACACGCCTCTTCTTCCCATGCAATTCCTCATCTCTTTTAAATCTCATTCCCAGCCCCCCCCAAATTTGTGCCATCTTGGTCACTGTTCATTACAAAGGACTTTTATTACAGAAGCGACGACTCTGTTGCTCCCCGAGACCTTTTCCTCCAGTTCTCTGAAGCGGCAGTGTATGCATTTCCAGGGTTCTCCAGCCCTTCCTGACAACTACACTTTCATCTGTGTGCGAAGTCTGCTTTCATATTGTCTCCTGAAGTGCTACGAGCAAGTGTTTTGATGTTAACGTCTGGGAATGAGCTCTTAAGCTACCACCTCACACTTAATTACAGTTATTTATTAAGTACTCCAGTGTATCCAAGGGAGAACAGAGGTTTTCTGCTTCAAAGGGTTTCTGGACGTGGTTCGGCAAACACCTTTCACCAAGCAGAGTGATTTTCCTACCCAGGTACCGTCAGACCACGGAGCTCCCTCTTCTGCTGATAACACCATTGTTTTCAGAAGGACACTGTGGCTGTAGGGCCTCAGTCCAGACTGTACCTTTAGGGCAGGGAGTGACTCTCCTCAGGTGATTTCAGGTAACAGCAGTGGGGCCATCCCTGTGTTCAAGCACACAGCTGGCTCAGCCCCATGCTCCTGGTGGGATGAGTGCTGCCATATGTCCTGTTCAGAGTAATGACACTAATCCTGCCACTCTCACCACAGCCTGCTGGTGAGGTGACTCTTTCCCAGTCCTGATGCCAAAAAAAGCCCAAGGTAAAGCCAGGTGCTGTGATGCTCTTCCCTCTTTTGAACCAGGATGATGCTGAGGGCCTGGGATGCAGCATCAGTGCCAAAACCCTCTGGCACTGCATGGTCAGGCTGGCGGCACAGCTGTGGTGCGGTGCCACAGCCAGCAATCCTGCTGGATCCACTCAGGGTCAGCTCTGCAGAGATCCCAGACGCCGACAAAACCAAACACTACTTCAAAGCAAGGGCAGCTTCAGGTCTCTAAAAATGCTCCAGAGCAAAGATCGTCCCAACCCACTGAACAGCAGGTGCAAGAAGTGGAGATGGAACAAGGGCTTATTAAGAGTGACCACGACACACACTTCACGGCATTCTGCTGTTGTAGGGAAGCAGAAAACAGCTTCAGGAGATACCAGCCTAGGGATGAACAAGCTCCATCCTAGCCCCGGAGTATGCGGGATGTGGGAGATGGGAACAGAGATCTCACAAGTCGAGTTCTAGGCACCTCTTGGCATGAGATGAACGGTTTTATCTCGATACCTATGTTTGTTTGCCCAGCTCCAAACCTGTCTCAGCAACACTAGAGCCTGCCTTGCCCCGTTCCTGCCTCTTGCAGAGACACCACCTCTGGTCCCAGCAGCCAAAGGGCCCATCGAGGCTCATCTGCACTGCAGCCCAGGGAGATCTCCATGAGATCTTGGGCAGTGCTGCCAGGACAGTTCCATCAGGTGCTGCGGCAAGAGATGTTTTGAGGAGGACAGGAGCCCTGCCCTGCAGAGCTTGGACCCGTTTCTTTCCCCAGTGCCCAGTCTGACAAGGGACTTGGATATTTTCTTGTTGTATTTTGTGAGCAGGGCATCAACCCACACATTTTTTTGTGTCAGAGCAGTAGAAAGGACTGAAAACCTACCACCTCAGGAGCAGTAAAGACATCAGCTAAGCAGAGGCCAAGGACAGCATCTTGCCTGGAGAGCCTGTGCTCAGGAGCAATCAGGATCAGGCCCACAACCATGCCACTGAGGTGCCATTGCAGCACAGACTGGCAGGAGGGGGACCAGCCCAGCCCAGGCCATGTTCTTGTACCACAGAGTTTTGGACATGGGTCATCCATCTGAGCTTGTCAGAGAACTCATTGTTCTGCCTGACTGATTCAGCCCCTCCAAAGTACTCTCCAGCAGCAGAGCAGCAAGGAGGAGGAGGAGGAGGAGGGAGGCGTGCGGCACACACAGATAGTCCTCCTGATAGCGGGAGGCAGATAAACACACTTGAGTTAATGGCTGAGCTCAGATCTAGTTGAGGCAGTTTGACCTTTCTGCTGGTAAGCCTCCCTTCAGCTGACATGAAAGAGTTTGACACAAGCACTCAGGGGAATGTGTGGCCAATAAGTGAGACTTACTTTCTCCGGCAAGTAATATTGATTAGTGCAGTGCCTGCAGACGCGTCTCGAGGCAGTGGTGGGATTTCAGCACAGCTCACTCGGGGAGTGAGCAGAAGAGACAGCTGAGACGCAAAGGTAAAAATAATTTGTTGACTGAACCTTTAAAGTGTCCTTTCTGTCTCCTACCGTGGCGACCTGTGCACTGCTGAAAGCCTTGGAGGGAGGGAGAGGCTTTGCAGGCTGGGGAGCGGCCCTGGGAGCTGGCTGGTGTCCCCACGTGGCCTGGCTCGCCTCCATCCTGGTGGGCATCCTTGTGGTTGAGCGCCTCTTCCCATCTTCCTGGGCCACTTTGTCCTGTGGCATCACTGGTGAAGAAACATCTGTTAGGAGCACTGATGCTTTCTGAGAATTTGGGCAATTAGGAGAAAGAAATGGACCAAGGATACATCTGAGCATCTGGGAGTGGAGTTTTCCTCTCTTGCCATCCAGGATGGGCTCTGCCCCAGTGATCCAGCTGTAAAGTGTGGCATAGGACTGTGCCAGCGCATGAAACCACCAAACCCAGACCTGTGTGGCCTCGCTCTGGGAAGCAGCATGGTGGCATTTCCACCAGGCTGAGGTCCCTGTCCCCTGTGGACCTGCAGACGCAGGTCTCAGTGAGCCTGGTGATTCCCTGCTGGCAGCCAAACAGCCGTTATGTAGCATGGAGTGGCTGGGACTCAGCTTCTCACTGCCCCAGACATCTTGTTGATGGCACCATGAATCTGAAACATTGCTCAGGCTACAAAGTGTGGCTGCTGCCTGCAGTCTATAGCCAAAGTTGTTTGTTCCATGAAAGGACAAAATTTTGAAAATTTTTCTCCTAGCCTTTTTTGCTTGTGGAGAGCCTGATCCAAGCATAAGGCAGTACCATGCTCTTTGCCCAAGCCCGTTGAAAGCCCAAAAGAGTGACAGCTGGAAAATGCGAACTACCCCAATTATTAATTAATTCTGTGTTTACCCTGATGACACTCAAGTACCAGCAATACCAGCCAAATGCTCTGGGATGCGAGGCAGAGACTGCTATTATGTAGTATTTCTTAAATGCCCCAGTCCAAATGTCTCTCATAATAAACTTCTAGTTTGTTTAGGAAGATAGAATGGGGGTTTTGAAAGCAGCAGGATGACCTAGAAGCTCAGGTTACCTATATCTATATAAAAAGACACTTTAAGTTCTTTTAAATCAACGCATGATATTAAGCCAACACTAACACTGAGTCCAGGTAAAGCATCTATAGCACTGGGCAAGCTTTTGGAGTGTTAAAAGGACACTCTCGACCAAGATGTTATCGAATCTTTCCACCTTGAGTTGCGCTTTTCTTTCCTCTACCTTCTTCCTCTTGGTGTTGTGTATGGAAGGATGAGAAAAAAGCAGAGCTTTTCCACCTGGGGTCTCAGGGAAGGACCAAGAGGCAGTTGCTCTGGACAAGTGTTTGCTCACTTACTCTTCCTCTGGCTAGGATGTGATCTGAGAGTTTGATCACTGGGATCACGAAGCAAGTGCAGGAGCTTCCCAGCATCTGAGGGCAGCCCCTGGCTGCAGGCAACTGTTTAGACAGGAATACAACGTGTAGGAAGAGCACTCCCAAAGCAGGAGGGCAAATCCCGGGTAAATACACCAAGAGGTACCCTTGGGAGCTGGCAAAGGGGCGTGGGACAATGACGGGAGCACTCAACAGGCTCATTTTGGCCACATCCATGCTTGTATGGCTGCAGGCAAACACATCCCACCCCTCGGTAAGCCTGCTGCCACAGCGGGTTTAACGACACGCATTAAAATACTGGTGAGTCCACAGTAAGAGATGCCATTTGCAGACACAAGTCGGTGTAAAGAGAAATAATACACGTCAACCTGCATTGGGCTGCAAGTGGGGACAGGCCCTGGGCTGCTGGTGGACACCTGCTGCCTTGCCCCCGGCCAGGGTGCGCCAGGGAGGGCCTATACGGTGCGGGCAGCTGCAATCTCACAGCCCCTCTGCCAGCAAGAGCCAGCCCTGCAGCCATCCAGGCACAGGTGGAAATTTTGGGACCCTCGAACTCCTGGGCTGGCTTGGTGAAGCGTGGTCCCTGCAAGAGCATCCAGCCCTTGGGGCTGCAAAGCCCGGAAGGCGGAGGAGTCCTGCCCTCTGCAATTGTGCCGTCCTCTGTCAGATCATGCTGTGCTGGCAGTTTGCAAAGCTGTCTATTATCGGCACGTTAATAACCTTTCACAATGTTTAATTACTTGGAAAAGTAATCGGTCCTGTGGTAGTTCTTTAAAAAGCATGCCCATTTCACTTGCTCTTGGCAGAGACTTCTGCTTTTTTGTCTTTCATTCTCACAATAAATACAACTTATCCTGCTTCCAAAGGCAAAATCTATTTGTAAAACAAAGAGGGAGATTGCTCCCTGGCTTTCTGGTTATCACCTCTGCAACCCAGTGCCTTGCCACAGATCTCTCCCAGCGACACCATCGTGTGTGGATTCAGGGAGATGTTTTTTTTAATGGCTTCTCATTTAAGGTGCCTGGTTTGACACCCACAGCCAGGTACTCAGGGGCAGGCTCTTTACTTCACTGGTTGAGCTGGCCCTGCCTGTTGACTGCACGTAAATAAACAGCCAAGAAGCCATATACAGGTAGCCCAGTCCCCCCAACTTGCTCACTGCTGCCCTTCTGCCACCGACAGCAGAGCCGGCGCAGGCTGTGACAAGCTGCCATGCCTGAGTTTGGAGCTGGGGAGGACGGAGCAGGAGGACCCGGCAGCTGCAGGAAGAGGGCAGGCAGAGTGTCCAGGTGGGTGAGAGTGTCACCAGGCTTTCTTCAAGGACAGCTAACCACAACGCTGTGAAGCTCAGGGTCTCAAGACCACCATCAGCCACATCTCTGCTGCCTTCAGTACCCCGGAGAAGTGGCAAGTTGCTCTCCTTCCGTGCAAAGATGCCATATGAGGCAACTTGTGCACATTGTCTTTCAGCCTGTGACCCTGTGCTGGCAACTGCAGCAACCATAGTGGTTTGGCCCTATCCTGGAGCCCCCCAGCTGATGGCTGCATCCCCTTGATGCTGCTTGGGACCACTGCGTAGGCACTGTTGGGGCCTCCATGGCTGCCCCTTGCCACCCTGGTGCAGCCCCGGGACCCCCGAGCCAGCCCAAGGATGGGTTTGTCTTGGCACAAACATCCTCCAGCACAGCCACCTGTGAGCCCACCGAGCTCCTTGTGAGAAGCTGTTCTGTCTCTGTCAGGGGCCAGCCCCAGGGAGGCCGCACAGTCTGTCAGGCTCAGGCTCCCACTAAGGCACGGCCACAGGCTGCAGTAGTGGAAAGTGTTAGACTAGATTGACTAAATTTGTCCTTTTCCACTGATGAACACTGTCCTGTGAGCCAACGTGTTCCGCTTCAGCTGAAGGGGTACTCACTTTTGGGGAGAATAGCATAAAATGGTATCAGAACAAAACATTATTCATGACAGCAGCAAAAAATGCTGGCATTTTCTTCCTTTCTCCTTAAGTACGAGCTTGACAAATGACCAAACGAAAAGCCCCCAGCAGCATTCAAAGACTCTCGGCCATATAAGTTGCCCCATGCAGAGGCACAGGGAGAAGCCTGGTCCCGGTCCTGCAAGCCAACCACACTGGTGTTTTTCTCATTTTCTTGGAAGTCTTGACAGGTTTGTTTTCTTTTTTTTTTTTTTTTTTCTTTAAAAAAAACAGCTTTTAGCAGCCCTGGGGCAGAAGGCTCTCACTTGCTAAATCACAAGGTTTGCCACATTGAAATGTAGGGACGTGCCCACAAACGGGAACTGGCTGTCTTAGCTTTTGTTCTTGACTGCTTGCCAGAACCCTTAAAACAACAGGAGGAGGTTCAGCTACCTAAACAGCCCTGCGCTCTCGCTCAGGGGAGCCTGTAAAAGTGGGCATTTACATATCAGACGCCATCGGTGCCTTTGCCAGCAGCGCAGGCAACCCCACTGCCAGGGGGCTGGGCGGCCGTGGGACTAAGAAGGAGCAGAAGCGCCCGGCAGCACGGATGGTGTGTCCCTGTTGGCACCGGTACCAGGTTACACTGACCCAGGATCCTGTGCCCTTGCAGCACTCGGTGATTACTGGCAGGAATGTCAGGAAAAAACATTCGGTGCTGTGATGTTAGAAATATGGTTACTCCAGATTTTAGAGCCAGGTAAGTGCTAATCCCTGTGCTGTCCCACCAGAGACATACTGACAGTGATTGGATTTGTATCAAAGAGATTAACAGACACAGTTTCCCCCTCCCAGCTTCCCTTGGTGGGAAGGGACAGCAAGGGATCAAAACTTGTAGATCAGAAGAGGTTATTAGCAGAATGCTGCCCTTAAAGAGCTGAAAAGCGATCTCTAGTCCAGCCAACAGTGGTAGGTTCTTCCTCAGCACAGATCTAACCTGTAGCTCTCCATGCCATTCCAGGGCTGTATATCCTTATTTAACTTGGACAGTACACCTCAGTCCTCAGCTGCAGATATATTTAGACTTTTATTTCAGTCATAGACTTGGAGAGAGACCAGATTTACACCTCAGACCTTGCCTATAGTCATTGCTTGGCCACCTCACTGTTGTGCTAATGTTTATTTAAACAGATGAGAGGTGGAACATGACCTAGAAAGAGGTTGAAAAGCTCTTCTAATGTCCATCTCTCAGCTGGGCTCTCATCAGCCACCTCACTGACATTTTAACCTGAGAGATATGGGACAGCACTGCATCTGCCTCCAGGCTCCACCTCGAGGTTCTCAAGGTTCTTCAATTGCCTTCTGATGGCTCCAGTTTCCTTCCCAGGTGTCCCACAGGGCCACCTCAGAGGAATTTAGGGTTTTGACAAGCTGCATAATATAACTCAAACTCTACTGCAAGAGTCTCCTGGTCCCTGTAGTCTTCAGCTGCAGTTCTTGGTACCAGCTTTCCTTTTGACTCTCCTCCTTGTGTTCCTGCATACCTTTGAATCACCAAGGAGCTCAGCAGCTCCAAATTGTCCTTTTCCTGGGTTTGCTGTCCCTGTTTACATCTCTCTCGGAGAAGTAGATGGGTTGTAGCTCAGCTCCCACAGCACTTAGATCTATCCTCTGCTCTCCCTGACCATTCCTTCCTGAATTTCCACCATCACTTGGGTGCCTCCCGGTTGAGGGAGACTCTGCTGGAGCGAGGACAGGAAACAGCACCCATGCCCCCTGCATTTCCTCAATCCCATCAGTTGGGTTAAGGCTAATGAAGACACGCAGGTGAGTGCCCACCCCTGAACCACCTCCTTGAGTTTGCAGGTCCCATGAGGCAGGTGAGCCAAACCCTCTTCCCTCACAACGTCATGGCATTAGGTTATAAAGTTCAGCTTGTCAGTAAGTAAGCTGGTCCCACGCACAACTTCTTTCCACATAATTATGGTTTGCAGAGATACCAGGAAAAAAGGAGAGCCCCTGCTGGAGATGCTGACGTCTTTTTCCTTTCAGGTTCAATGGCTGCTTTATTGCGGTTGGGTTTTCTTTCTCCCCACCACCCGGTCTTTCTCTGACTGGAATCATTCCCCTCCAAAAAACGTGGTGACTTTTGCTGAAAAGCAGTTCTGCCACTTCTGTAGCGAGGCAGTGCTCATGAACAGCAGAGCGGTAGTTACGGGATGTGTGGTTTACCTCAAGACGTCACATCTCCTCCCCCCAGAGACATCAGAAGGGTTATTGCTCAAATTCAGCTTCGATTGTATAAAGGAAAAAGGCCCTGTGACTTTCACTGCTACTTTTAATGTTCTAAGAAACCTTCACGCTCCCTTCCCCAGGCTGCTTCAAAGGGCAATTAGCTGGGGCAAAAGATGCTGCATTTTGGTAAATATACGCATACGAAGTGCGGTCTAAAATCCCATGAGTCAAATTTCAGTATTTCCTACCCAGGGAGAGGAGTGATTGATTTTGGCTGAGGATTTTTCCCAGGTGAAGGTCAGACAGAAAGCAGATCTCTGAGCAGCAGATTTGTGCTTTCTGTCATTAAATACTGCTGGAGAGCAGAGGGAGTGAAATATCCAGCATACTCAGCTGGAAGAACATCCCTAGGGAGCCATTGCCATGGTCCATGCAGGGAAGGAGGGCACTAGGGCTGGGCTAAACCTACCGAGTGCTGTGCTCTGCTGAGGCAAACATCAGCCCAGCAAAAGCCGGGCATCCTCTCTGCAAGAGGAAAGCTGTGAAAGGAGAGGCGGGCAGGCTCGGACACAAGCACCGTGGGGCTGCTTTAGTGCGCACTCAAAGAGAGAGCTGAGAAAGGAAACCAGCAAACCAGATCTCCCCATCCCAGCTAAAAGAAAAACCACACAGAAAGTAAACAAATACTATCACCAGTGGAAACGCAGCCATTTTCACCTCCTCCATGTAGGCAGTGGGGAATGCTGCAGGGCTGCCCAGCCAGGCTGCTGTTGCTTTGGTGAAAGGCGCTGGTGCTCACACGGAGACACACCGTGGCTCAGGAGAGCCCAGCTGCTGTCGTCCACCCCAGGTTCAGTCCTCACCCTGGTTTTGTTGGCAAGAATCCCATTCTCTCTTCTCACAAGCCACCTGCAGCTTTTAACAATGCTCCCCCTCTGCAGACCCTTGTCAGGCTGAAAGCTGTGAATCCTGGAGGTGTGAGTTTTTGCCTGCAGAGCAGCTGATGGGCATTTTGTGAGCTGTTTCAGCCTTGTGTGAGCCCCAGCAAGTGAGGTCTGCAGGCACCACTCCTGAGAGCTGCCCACCTGAAGCTGCGATGATGCAGGGAAGGGCAGAGGGTGCAAGGGCAAACTGTGTTGTGGCCTTTTGCTCATCTCAACTTTGAGAGTACAGGTGCTGTGTCTGACCAAAACTATGTCAGAGTTTGTCTTTGCTAAAAATCATCATTTCTGATTTCCCATGTGGTGCCTGAAGATAGGGTCCCCAAGGGAGGCACAGGCTTCCTTTATTTTTATATACAGACACCGTGCTCCCTCTCATGAATGCAGGGTTTACTCATGGGTGCCTTCCTCCCATCTGCAGTACCACGCTGTGACCTGCCCAGGAAATACAGCTGGTTTCCTGCAGTGAGCCAGGCAGCACCTCCTTCACTGAAGACCTCATCCACCTGCCTACTTCTCCAGTGCCAGCCTCTTGGGCTCCTCCAGGAAAGTTCTCATCCATGGATGGAAAGTGCTCACCAAGGGGATGAGCAAAAGCAATATGCCACAGCTCCACAGTGGGAGTCTGATTCCCTGCTGGCTGGGATGCGGGATGCGTGTCAGGGAGAAGGAAACAGTTATGACACAGCCGTGTGGAAGATGCGTGTGTGCACTGCAAGGACATGTTCTCCCAATGCTGCTGAGGTGAGAGTAGGGAAGGAGTTCCATTCAGCAAAGCTGCCCCAGTGAGGAGAGGCCAGGGATGGGCACCTTCACCCCCTAGCACTCTGTCTTTGCTGCGGCTGGCAGGATCCTGGCATGAGCTAATTAACCCTTCAATTACTCAGGAAGCACAGAGGACCTTAATTTGACAGTCACCGTAAAAATATTTTGTCTGTCAACAGAGTCTTTCATCCAAGGATCTCAAAGTGCTTTGCAAGTATTAATTAAGCTCAAGGCAAGTATGAATAATTATCGTCATTGAACAGCGTAGAGAACTGAGGCCAAACTTGCCCAAGTACATCTGTCAGGCCCCAGAGACCAGCATGGAAGAGGAGCCATTCCCAGCTGCAGCTGCCAGGCTGAAAACCCTCCTGCAGAGAACAGCCCCAGCCTTCGAACCATCCGACTCTGCCGTGCTCTGCTCAAGGGTGTCCTCCCCTATAAGTTCATATGTTCAAAGGACTGGGTGGGGGGAAAAAAATGGTTATTTTTAATTTTGGAATACAATGCAATCAGCGTCACTATAAAAGAAATTAAGCAAAAATGACATGAAAATACAAACTCCCCGTATCAGTGTGAAAGATTTCTGAATAACAGAAAAGGAGTGCTGTTTCATTTATCCCATGTCTTGTGGTAGTTTCTTCTACTGTTTTATGCGAAATCAGTAGTTTCTGAAAGTAATGGGTAGTAAATCAGGTGTTGAGGAATTAGGGACAGAATTTAAAGATTATTTTAAAACCAAAATGATCAAATTTTTATTTATACAAACTTGTTTATTATTTCCTCTACTATTATGAATCTCAGGGATTGGAGCACTTTCATTTTCCTGTGCCTCCAACCAGCACAGTCTCAGATCAGTGTTTTGGTTTGGTTGCAAGTTCAGGTATATTTTAAAGTGATAAGGACTCGCTGACATCATCTACTCTGAACTTTTGCACAGCCCGGCCCAGAGGAATTTAGCTGTTTACTTTATAGGCAGCTCTCAGTTACTTACATCACACTATTTGGTTAATTTTTGTGGATGTATCTGTAACTGCTGAAGGTCTCTGAAGTTTCCCCAGCTTTAAAACCCTGCTCCATGTTGCATGGAGAGGCTCCAATACTGGGCTTCTTGTTTGCAAATTCCTTACCTACAGGAATGTTTGGGGAATGAATATACAAATACGTGCGATTTGAAGATATCAGAGCAGTGGGGAGGGGAGCCATAAATATACCTCACGCAGATAATAGTGGCTATAAATTCTATTGCCTTGATCTGGTTTGGCACTCGTGCTCTGCAGAGCTACTTGCTGTGCTTGTTCCTCCCTCCATAGCTAGCTTCACTGTTTATTACTGATAAGTAACTATAGCGTTACAGTTGTCTTCTGACAGTTCTGGATAAAAGCAGCCTTTTCAGTTTGAATTAAGCACTTTCCAAAGTAATGGCAGCTAAACTGAAGAATATTCATATCAGGTTTAAATCGATGACTTCTCTTATGCCAGTACAACTTTCCTGTGCAAGTATCTTGTAGACAGCTATTTAGCCTCTAAGTTCAAACTGTGCTTGACACCTCAGCCACCATAGATGGTGCTCTGAGGGATGAACGCTACCCAAAGTAAAGAAACGCCGCAGGTGACTCTTCTTCATCACAGAGAATTCTCCAGCATCGTGATGGGACTGGAGGTGACTGGAACTTCTCCCCCAGTGGAGCAAAGACTGGAGTGGTCTCCCAGAAGGGGAACTGATGTGGGTATGCTGTGCATGGGGAGAAAATGCAGTTTGTGTGGTGGTGACACCACGTGTCCCCTAAGTCAGGCCACAAGGTGGGAAGGATCTGTAGGTTCAGAGGAGCCTACCTCCTCTTCCTGCACATGCAGAGGATCACCTCATGATACCATGCTGTGGCTCTACTGACCCAGGTGTCTCTGCCTTGTGCCTCACCCTCCTCATCCCATGTGCAGATGGTGGTGGGCCCACAGGGACCTCCTCACCCATGTGACTCGAGTGCATATTTCATTGCTGCTAAATGCCTGGGTAGCTTCAGATAAAATGGACAAGCAGGGCAGCAGGACAGGGTCTCAAAAGTTACTGACCGGTTAATTAGGAAGGGGGAACCTCTTCTCCAGGAACCTCCTCACCCAAGCCATTGCAAACTGAGCTCAATGAAGTGCTTCAGATTGATGTTGCCTGTTTCCAATTACATCCAAGAGCATTTCTGCAGTGAAGAGCCAAAGTCTTGATTTATAGGCTTTTGGGCAAGGGAACGCAGTGTTTTCTATTATCTTTATCTCTAAATCTGCTCTTGTTACTTGTTGCTTACAACAACTTGTAGAGCCTAATGCAACGGTCTATTGTTAAGGTTTCCTACACTCAGATGCTAAAATCCTTCATTAAAGCCCAAGCTAATTGCTTCTGAATCAGATAGACAGGCCCATCCATTTTACCCCACTCAGCACGCCCTTGGGAGGGGAACTGGTGCTTTGGGACGGCATCCCCTCAGAAGGTGTGCAAGCTGGAGACAAACGTCAGGCTGAGGCTACGCAGCCACACTGCTGTCCCACCCAGACCTCAGCCACGGCCAGAGCCCCCGCACTTGCTCACACCTCACCAGCAACGTGAATGGTGGGAGAGGCAGCCAGCCTGCTCCTGCACCACTCGTGCAGCAGCAGACATTCCTCTGGCTGGATTTTCTGCTGCATTGGCTTCCCACATATTTATCCTGACATCACATGGGCTGGGGGCCTTCCCGCCTCTGCCCAGCGTGAGTTTGCTGTGCACAAAGAAAAAAAAAAAAGAAATTAGAAAACGATGCTCAAATGCAGCAAAGAAGAGTTTTATGAGCTTTGCTCAAATACTTGTTGTGCAACATCCTTATGGGATTTCATTATTTATGATTTTATCTAACTACAGTCTATGCCTAATAGCTCGGAGGTGCTGTTGATTAATTTTTTCCAGCTCTTTGATGTACCGGCAATAACTTGTCCATGGTGTCCTGTGTCAGTAAAGTGGAAATTGCCACGGTATAGGCAAGGTGTGGTATCGTGAGGTGGCTAAAGCTGGAATAACTACCCGTGTCCATGGCAGGTTCCCTCTGGCCATGCTCTCCCCATTGCATTGCGACACTGGCTGATGGTGCCGTAATGAGTCAACACATTACAGTAGGAGTAATAAATAGGAAAAAAATAACCCAACCCCAAAATATTGGATTTTTTTTCCTCTGGGTTAGTGAGTTGAACTCGCTCTCCATGCGACCAGGTATGTACTGGAGCTGGCACGGAGGACGAAGGGAGCAATCAGGCAGTGAGGAGTGGCATGAGGAGGAAGAAGAGGGAGAAGGGAGAAGGGCAAGTGGGGGCAGGCTGTAAGATCATCTTTTGACACCACACCCTACGTATGGACACTGTCAGTCTAATTCCTACTGTACTGGTTCCGTCCTCGATGTTGTAATCTGTCCCTGTGAATCTTTTCAATTAGGTAGTGATTTATTGGTTAGCGGGGTGGGTTTGGAGAACCTCCAGCAAGAGACATGAAATCCATTGCCATGCTGAACTCCATCTTACTGCCTGCAATGAGATGGCATGAAATTTTTTCACCAGGAAATGAATCTTTTTCGAAGTGATTATAAGATTATATGACTAGGCTATCGAGTGATGTAAACCTGCCTGTTTCCAAAGGCTTTGGTGCAGTTACACAACTTAGGAAAGGATTTGCTTCAAAATTTTTAGCTGCCCCAGCACATTAGTTGCTGATTAACTGAAGGTCTTCCTGAAAAGAGTGCATTTATCAGCATAAATGGACCTCTTTGTTCCTTTATGTAGAGGTTTTCAGTCTGCCCAAGTTAAAGTTTTTGCCAGTTCAAAATTTATTATTTCTTGTCATCACTTCTCTTATAGTCATCACCTCTCTGGTAATAGTCCAATTCCGTGGATTTGTCAATCACCACCACAAAGAAACCCGGGGCCAAAATAAACCTGGCACGACTTGATTTCTGTATTACAAATGTACTGGCACAAACTTTGTCCACAAAATCTCCCATTTCAGCAAAGTGCTTGAAATCCCATTGACTTCAATTAGTAAGTTAAGCAAGTGCTTAAATGCCGTGTTTGAACTGCGGCCTGAAGATTGTACCTTGGCCCACAGGATTCGTTGTCTTTTTTTTTTTTTAATAATAGTCATGCAGCTTTCAGAGGAATTTCTATGTTTTGGTTCAGTCAAGGCATCAAAAAATTGGGTGAGATCAAGGAGAACTGAAAGCAGATACTACTTTTTCTTCTGGCATCTTTCATTTAGAAGCTGTTTGTTGTAGGTTAAGGAGTCAAGGAAAGGAAATGAAACAATGAGATAATTCTTAAAATTATCAGGTCAAACTTTGAACAAAAAAATCTTCCCTGGGCAAAACAACACAAGCAAGGGAATTACTGACGTATAAGATGTGGGAAAAACCTGGGCCACTATGAATGGGCTTTATTTCATGGTAGCTGAATGGTGTCTGGCAATTTTATACTACACACTGCTCCTGTTCTCCCCTATGCGATTACATAGGCATATCAGTGTAGTGCATGGTTATTACAAAATAACCACAACATGCTGGGAAGAACATTTTATGCTTCTTAGTTGGGCAAGGCTCATCTGGTCTTNTTTTTTTTTTTTTTTTTTTTTTCCTTAAGAAACATCTTCTATTTTAAGATTTTCCCCATTTAGCTAATGGAATCTATGTTAATTTGACCTCTCTTAAATAATTTTTTTTCCATTATTCTCTGTGCTGATCAAAGGGCTCTGGGGCAGTTCCCTGAGAGGCCAGCCTACCCTGATGCCCAAGCAGGCAGCCAGAGCAGTGGCATGTACATGCTCCTCCACCTTCCTCCTTTTGGGAAAGCGGCTTCCATCCTGGCCACCTCCGAGGTCAGCTGCTCGCCCTTGGCCCCAGACCCACACGCTTCCTTGGCCCAAACCCAACCCTCCCAGGCTCGCTCGCCGTGCCACACCAGCAGGTTTTGCTGCACTGGGAGGGCCCACTGGGCACCGTCCCTTTTCCCACTGGAGCTGTGCTGAGGGAGATCCTGGGGAGCTGAGTCTGCACCCCCTCCATGCTGCCCAACGAGAGGGTGGCATTGGCAGTTTCTTCCCCTCTTTGTTTCCGACAAGACCGGCAGGGTCTGCTGCCTTCCATGGGGCTTGCTCCTGCAGGCGAGTGGGAGATGGGTGCTGAGCACACCCACCCGCCAGCCAGAGCCTCCAAAGAGCAGCGCCAGTCAAGGGGCAGCCTGGCCCTGCTGCCAGCCAAGGTGGGCAATGCCCACATGGCCCACAGTGGACCAGTGGGCCCCTGGGGAAACCAAGCCCATTCGACCCAGAGTCAAGAGACTTTCAGCTTTCGGCTATCATCTAAAGGACTGAAGTCTCGCACCCAGTGCCTCAGGGCATGGCTATGCCATGTGTGGTGAAGAGCCCATGTGGGAAGGACCCCAGCACTCCCCAGCAGGTCCATCCTGCAGTGGGCAGCCTCCATTGCCATCCTTCTCAGCAGGTCTGGAGGGTGGGATGTGGCAGGACAGACCCAGATAGAGGAGTGAGCTGTCTCCCCACCTCACGCCGAGACTGGGCATGGTTCCCCTGGGTCCCTGCATGGGTGGGAGCAGCAGTGCCAGCTGCAGCGTGGCCAGCCCCTGCCATGGGGTGGCCATGCCAGCCAGGACCAGTCCTATCCTTGCTTTCTGCCTCAGTCCCTTGTTTGTAAAATGGACACAAATACTTCACAAGGGTGTTGTGAAACCTAATTAATTAATACCTGTAATGCACTTTGATGTCCTCGCATGAAAAGTCCTATATAACTACAAAGCATTTTTAATGTTATAAAGCAAGAACTTCTTGCCATCCTGCCTTGGCAAAGAGGCTGATTAGATGTTATCAGTTTGGCTGTTTACATGTACAGAAACTGCTGCAGTAGGGTTTGGATCCTGTTTTGTTTTTAAAGACTAACATAGCAAAATGATGGAAGAGTTAATTTGGGGGTCTGTTCCTTGTAACTTCAGGTAGCGGCCAGAAGTGACTTTATATTTACTGTCAATGAAATAAGCTAAATAGTCATTCAGGAAAAAAACCCAAACCTAAACCCCCAAACCCAAACAGTGAGTTGGTATCTCTGTGCATACAGGTGTGTCCTAATCGCACCTGCAGTAACTGTACTGAAAGGTCTTCTAGCCCGAGCTTGAGGAAAAAGCCGTATGACAGGAGCACTTAATCCTGCTTTTAAGTGATTGCATACGGCTTGCGTTTCATAGAAATCAACTGGATCCTAAATATAGGCCTGTTTGGGCCAAATCTCGTTGGCCAATTTTGTCTAATCTGCTGTTAGGACTGTCCTCTTTGCAGTTTTACTACTTGAGTGAGGTTGGACTGAGGAGGCCTGGCTCTCCTTCACGCCTTCATCATGAAACGCACGGTGCTGTCGCACCAGCAGACATGATTGCAGAGCCTATGCTTTAACTTCCAGTCACTTGATAACTAATGTTAAAACAGAGGGGGAAGCCGTGCTGTGTGTATTGAGCCTTCCCTAAGAGGGCTCACTGATGTACGTGCACAGTGAAGGGATGAAAGGGCAGCTTTCAATGTTTAAATTCCCAACAGGCCTGTCCAGTGCTTCATCTGAAGATGCACTAATAAGTTAATGACAAAATACAAATGTGTTGAGTCCTGTAATTTAGAAAACTGGAGCCAAAGGAGTCTTAATAATCCTGCCTTTCTTTCCCCATTAACACTGTTTACTTTCCGCATTTCCCTGACCTTGAGAAGTGATCCCGCACGATTACACGTACTCTCTTCCACCTTTAGCCCTTTCGGCACCAGACTATGCACGGCTCAAGTGGCGTCACACTTGATTTAAATTAGACTATAAAACTAGAATAAAATTCCATATAAACATTCACTCCACATTTACAAGAAATACTTTGCAGTCAGTCTGCCCAGGACAGGATAATTTCACTGTACTCAGCAGTGTTGTTCTGGACCAAAGGCAGCACCACAGTGATGAGCCTCTGCTCCCACCCTCTCTGGCTGCCAGCACCCGCCTTCTCTCCCTTCCTTGAAATCTAAAACTGGCTGTAAAATTGGACGTTATCATTTTGCTCACATGAATAAGCAAATACACACATGAAACACACTGCAAAGGGTTTGTACTCTTTCTATGCCGTCATTCCAGCAGCTGCCCCAAAGTTTGGGGATGCCCAGAGTTGCCTGCGAGCAATAAGCAATTGCTCACAAGCACGTTTTTTGTCATCTTCTTTTGTTTTGTTTTTAGTGATAACTTCTCCCCGTGCTCATCTGGACAGGGTTTGGAGGACACTGGGATCCCACGTGTGGCAGTGCGGCTGAGCTGGCCACTCTCAGCCTGTCTTGTGCAGTGAAGCAAGAGGGGAAGGAGCCAAAGTCCAGCTCAGGTGCAAGCAGCTCTGGAGGCAGAAATAAGCACAATGAGAGGAAATTGGGTACATCGCCTTTGCAAAACCAAATAGAAAACAAATAATAATTAAAAAAAAAGCACTCCCCTTTGCCCCCCCAAACCAACTTGGACAAAATCCTTTCCTTCCCCCAGCAACAACAGTGGGTTGCAGAGGCTGAAGTGTTTTCACACTGGAAGCATGGCAGCCTTTGGGAGCTCTCTCTACAGTCTACAAATAAACAAAACCCAGGGAGTGTTTTGCATTCAATAGTTAATCACAGTTGGCTGAGTGTTTATATTTTTCTTCACTGTAAAGGCATTCTTGGTCTGCCTCCCAAACAGCTTGTTTTGTCTGCGAGATTTAATCTTGAGTGGCAGGACTAGGCATAAAGACAAGCCTCAAAACAATTCTTATTTCTCTATAGCAAGATGTTAGGCTGTAAAAGCTAACTTCCCTGCAAACAGGCCCCTCGGGTTGGTGTGCACAGGGCTTCTTGCTACAATTTCCAGTCTGCAAAGATAGGGTGGCCCATAAAGCAGCTCATTTCACTCAGTTTTAACACTTTCGTGTTTGTGAACTGCTCTTTAAATAGTCTAAACAACTCCAAACAGCTAGAATTCAATGCATGTCAGACCAGTTTCCAGCCCTAGCTCCTCCCTGAAGAAGCATCTTGTTTGTATACAGGGAGCATTGGCTCCAGATGCCCAGCCTACTCTCAAATCCAAACACGGTTTTTCTTCAAGGCAACATCAAGGCACCTTTCATAAAAAATGAAGGGATGATGCAATATGTCTATAGTGCTTCAAGTACTCAAGCTCAGAATTAGTTTAGGCAGTTACTTAAGAGCACCGTGTTGTTTAGACATCAGCCACATTTTTGGAGCGGTTCCCACTAACACAAGTGACTAAAAAAGTACTGAATTTATGTCTGTGTTTCTACGATCTGAAAATGGTTACAAATGGTGAACTTTTGAAATCTCACCGCTTTTGCTCTTCATTTTGTTTCCATGTGCTATCGCCTCTGAACAATCTTTAAAGGTAGATAATATCAGGTTGTGCTTGGCTGTGCTTAGATCTGTATCACAGGTTTTCAAAAAGTTAATAAAACCACGTCAAGGTTGCCCAAGAGGTATGTCTGCAGGTCATTTAGTCCAACCTTTTGCTTAAAGCAGGACTATCACCAGCACTAGATCGAGACTGCCACAGCTGTGCCTACTTGTGTCTCAAAAATCTCCAGGGAGATGCCCAAACCTCCAGGGGCATCTCTTCCACACTTGGACTGTGTCCTCTTGGTGGAAATGCTCTCAGCCCTGGGCTTGGTGCCCTGGAGATTTGTGTCTGTGACAGCACTGCTTTGGGAGGAAGAATTTTTGATAGGAGTCTTCCCTGTAAACATAATCCAATGGAGCCTGAAGGAAGGAGTCATGAAACTCCCTGCAAATTCATTTCAGCAGCTTCTGTGGCTCCCCTAATCCCGTATATGTAATGATAGACGTAGTATATACTTTTGGTTCTTCTTTCCCATATGCTTTAAAATCATTAGAAGCTGTTCTTAGCAAAGATGGGGTCTATAAATCACACATTACATGATGCTGGTAACCTTGCAACACAACTTTAGAATTTTCTCTGAGCTCCCTTCAACTACAGGACCTGCTTCTTGAGTCCCTGTGACCCCTCTAGGGCAGAGAAGTCACACATCACAGATTATGCCTAATGTGGGGACCCTTCTGCCAGAGATATCCCAGTGATGGATACATGGCTGAACTTTTACAAGGGCCAAACAGTCACCTTTTTAAGGCACCATAAAAAAAATAACGCGAAACTCAACAAAATGGTAATTACAAACACAGAAGAAATCCTCCTGTCATCCATAAAAAAGCACGAGAAGCCAGGTGATCAGCCGATTTTGCAATCTCACTTTTTTATAAAGTTCCCAGCATCAGCTAATGCCAGAGACAGAGAACCGGATTTGACCAAGCAATGTCTTGACGGACACCACCACCTCTTCAAAAACCAGGCAGCTCCGAGTGCTGTTTGCACCCCTGCTTTGAAAAGCCTTTTCCTCGTGAGCAGGCATTTACCCAGCTTTGCATGAGCAATCTGTGCCGCTGCTGAACATCCATCCTCTGGAAGAGAGGAAGGCAGGGTGAAGTTGCGGGGGTTTTTCATGCAACTGCCCATAATTAGCCTCAAGCAGCAGCTGAGTCACCCACAAGAGTCCCGGGTGCTATTAGGACCAGACATGCTACGGCCCAGCGTATAATTATACCAGCCACCACCAGTGCGGAAATGGCTCCATTTAGCTATCTGACCCCATTAGACACACGCTGTTATTTCGTCCTGGCTACAAATGCTGTGGGTGCTCTCAAAAAGATGAGCCCAATTCTCACAGCACAAACTCATTCACCCAAACTCATCTCTTTCTTGCTGAAACCAGAAGACGCCGCAGTCCTGTGCCCCACTTCACCTGCGGGCTGCCCAAGAGCACCCCTACGGTCTGGAGGCAAACGAGAGATGCTGAGACACAGCACCTACTGGATGTGAGGGACGAGGGGAAGAAAATCTAGGAAATGCAGCACACTCTGGTACGCTTTTCAGCAGAAAGCTATGGTAAAACAGCCACTGAAACAAGTCACGGTACCGAAGAAATGTACGAAACAAGCCGTTTCTATAATATAACACAGGATTTTATAGAGACATTTTGCTTCCCTTCTCACCGTCAGGATAGAAAACTTGAGATGGGAAGCTGGTTGCTGGTCCCTGAATTTCTCATGTGCCTTAGGGCTGACCATGCAAGGTGGAAGTTTTCTGTGGTGTCTGCTCTCTGGTAGAAGGGAGGCAGCCCAACAGAGAGGCGGCTCAGTTGGCCAAAACACACAAAAAAACCCACCCTTAGCTGGCGGGGCTGCGCCGGAATCGCAGCTGGATTTTGCAGCTGCCTTTTCCTATCAAGGCGTTAAGTGGAAATGCCCGGCTTCAGCAGCAGCAGAGTGGCATTCCCCTCTGGCACTGCTCCTCTGTTGGGGAATAAAACGAACCTTGCCTCAGCTGATGACCAACCAAAGCCCATTCCCTCCTACAGCCGGCATCTCGGGGAGAGGGAGCGAGGGGGACCCAGGTAGCGGAGGTGGCTACAGGCAGTAACCGAGCCAGTGGAGGCTGTTTCACTAGAAAAAGGGTCAGAGAGATTGTCACTCCTGGTTGTCATCCTGTCAGACTGAGTCCAAGTGAGGTTTGCTGGGAGGGGTGGGTCACGCTTGGGCTGCTGCTGACTCTGCAGTTCAGAGAAGAAACGCACGGCTCCAACCTGGCACTGCTACTCTCCCACCAGCACCATGGCCCCGTCAAAAGACACACATAACCTCGACGGCTCCAATTTTTAAACAAGTACTGAAGATCTTTTGCTGAAAGGGACAGCGGGGTAAAGGAAACAAGATGTCAAATTATAACCAGCTTGAATAGTTTCAAATAAACACCGAGGAAATAAAATGTACTCTGTTTGCTGGCAGGCTTGATGGCTTACAGAATACTCACCCCACCAAAACATGGGCTTGAGATGGCACAGCAGTGGAACAGAAATCCCTGACAGCATCACATTTTCTCTTCCCTGTACTGGCATCGCCGTCCTCGGGGATAGAAAAAGCATCATTAGGGTTCAAATAGAGTTTGATGAAAACACGGAGCACCCCGAGGATCAATTTTCACCATGGGCAGCTGCAGCACGAGGCATTAATTCTTCACCCTTTCTGGTGACAGGAGAAACGCGGGGAGCTGTAGGCATAAATAACATTAGACTTCTAGTGTGTATTTTGCTTTTCATGCCTGCAATTAAATGCTTGCTTTACTTCCTGTTGTTTAAAAGTGTATTTATTCTTTAGCACTGCAAGAAAAACCTCCTGTATTTTTTTTAATTTGCACTGGGGACAGGTTTGAAGGCCCATATTGTAGACTCAGCAAGTGGCAGGGCAGCCGCCAAACCTTGCTTCCTTTGTTGATTTCTTGATGATTTAAGACCTATTTTCAGCAGCTGGTCCCAGTTTCCCCCCTGCCTTTTTGCTTGGTAACTACCATTTTAACAAAATGGTGTTTGTGCAGTGCCTGGGAACCAGGAATCGAGCTTTTTTAAAAGTAAGACAGGGAATGGAATAGGAAAAGCAGCACTAAAACCACCGTCACACCATGGATTTTCAAGCCATGTGCTTAAGAATACATGGCAGAACCCTTCAGTTCTTGCAGAATACCATTTAGACTGCTAGTCTTTAATTTCATATGCAGCTAAAATTACTTGCGTGTTTCTGATATCTGTGTTGCTTACCTTCTCCCAGTGCAAAGTTTGAAATTATTCTCTGAATCTACAAAAGTCATTAAAAACCCTCCATAAAATCACAGACCACCTGTACTATTGATGTACATTGTTCAGACTCTCACTGGTTTTGCCCACAGGGACAAACCCTATTGCTTCAAAGCACAAACAGGAAAAGATACAGCCTGATCGATGATTTATTTAAATGCAGACTTCCTTCAGAAAGAGAGAATACACTTTCCCCCTGCTGATGCTCCAATGCAAACTAAACTAACAAGTGGGACAAAAAATGTATTCAGTGCCATCAGCATGATCATCCTCTCTGTTCTGGGTAACAACAGAGTCTGTCCTCTGACCTATTCTGTTATAGAGGAGGCAATACTTAGCTTAACAGATAAATCCAGCTTCTACTGATTATTTTTACAGCAAATAATTCTATATTTAATGTAGGCCCAGAAGACAACAGCACACACCTTCTTCCCTTGTTAAAACATAAACCTCAAGCTTGCTAAAAATAGCAGTAAGTAGTCAGGATGAAACAAAATTGTCCCAGAACATTACAGGCGCCTGAAAATAAAAACTGAAAAGATGACTTAAGGGATTTTCAATAACATTTAAGAAGTAAGAAACAGTGTAAGCTTTGGGTTTAATGAGCGCTACAATACATCAATTACAGAGAGGTAAGTAATTTAAGGGAAGAGCATTCACTGGCAGTCAGTTTGGTCACAGACTTCATTTGCTTCCCAGGGTAGGGACAGCACCCTATAATTAAGGGTTGGGGTCAGAAGCCATGTCCAAAGCTTGTTCTCTCTTTGCAGCACGCCTTTCTCACAGAGCTGGGAGGGCAAGAAACTCCCCTTTTCTGCTGAGAGAGGACATTGCCCCTTCATCTCCACATATCGCTGCCATGCAGATGTAGTACGTGGTATGGAGACTAACCAGACCTATTCCCCTCTCTCCTATATAGGAAGTCTCTTCATGTAAAACCACCTCAAGACTTGAGATACCTCACTTCACTGCTAGATCGTCTCCTGACTTGATTCACCAAAGATACTGATCACTGCAAGCACCAGACAGGGCGAGAGGAAGGAAACACACAGAGAAACGTGCCTAGTGAGGGTCTAAGAACGCATAGGAGATACATGCTAATTCTAGTAACGATTTCTTCTCAAAAACTGACTCAAGTCTGCTCTGTATAAGAATGGGAGGATGTTTAAGGACACTCACGATACTGAAAAAGTTGCTGATTCAGCAAATGAAATGTGCTGATCAACAAAGCAATGACCAGCAAAACACAAAGATTAACGAAGGCCAAACTAGGTACAACATTGTTAACTTTTATTTATTCTTCCAGCTGTTTGTCCAGTCTTTCCAGCAAGATCACAAAGAGTCTAATTTTGAATTTGAAAGACCTGGTATTACTTTCAGCACAGAGGATTTATGTATGCAGATAAAGGCTTGACTGTAACTTTGCACTTTAAGACTGACTGGAAAATCATGCATTAATGGGGCTTAGTAACTACTGACTTACTGCATTCTTTCAATCAAAATTAAGAGAGAGTAGAATTTAGGCTTTTCAATATGTTCATAACATTGCAATTTTTCTCCTGTGCTTTGCAGTTCTCGTTAAGCAAATAATCTAGCCTGGGTCTGACTGCTCATTTTAATTGCATATATCACATGATAGGAAAGAAAGTGCTGAAAGTCTCATTGCCAGTAAATTGGCCATGATGGATATTATCCTGAAACAGTAGATAACAGAAATAATTCCAACTTATTAGTTTACAACTTTTGTGGCTAATTTAACTGCCTTCAACACATACTTGATTTGATATAAAATTATTCAAAATAATTCTTTTTTTCTGATGTAGTATTTATATGGTAATCCTTCTTTTGAAAAGTTTACTCATTTCCATGTTTTCCCTTCCATACCCCACTTGTAGCACTAACACCCTCATTACATTCCTCTGAAAACTATCAGGAAGGGCTCCATAAAATATTGTGCAGGTCAAATAATGCAGAGTGGCTTTAAAATGAAGAAAATTTTTACTAAGTGTAAGAAAAATGCTTTTTCTTCTAATCTGGAAGTGGACAGGACTGGTGACCTTACCTTAAATGCAAACAGTTCAGTTTCTCAGCTTTTCTACCTCTTCCTTCTTTTCTCTTTGAACTACCAGCTGTAGCATGACAAAATTAGATGGAAACCATCGGTGCGTTTCCATCTATGTGAGCAAAACGTTTCTGAAATGATTGAATTCAACAGAAGGAATTGCTGGTTTAGGCTTTTTATATCCTCAGTCTTACATGGCTTCTATAACTCTTAGTCCTTTCATGATAAAGCAGTCCTTCGTCCAAAATTGCAAGGACTCAGGTGAAGGATGGTTGAAAATGTGTACTAGTTCTGAAGAGCAATCCTATTTTTGAAATGTTTTGCAATTGCTTTGAACTATGGTAACGTCTGAAAAGATAAAAAAAAACAGAACTGGTGCCACTTGGACCATCAGGTATAAAAAGCAAACACTCCGTTCATGAGGCAACCGCTACAACACTGAATCAAACACAAGGTTATAAAATGTAACATGATGCAACTTCAGAGTTTCAGTTTTACCTTTTGAAGATGCTCGAGAGTCTTTCTATCAGGTTTTGAACACTATGAGAACAATTGTTTGTCATTAGCCATCCTCCTTCTCCCACCCCATTCACATGAGTTAGCTTATTCTTGAATGCGCACATGGCTTTGACTTTCACCTGAAGAACTGCCGGTGTGAGATCATCCCACTTCACAAGTGATGCCTGTTTTCAGTCATGGTTTTGCTATCCACGTAAAACCATTACCATCCACATCTGCTGTAGGTCTTGATTCCCACGCAAGAGCCAAATCCAATGGCTCCATTGAGGGGAGTCGGAGGCGCAGACCTCGGGGGCCATTTGCAGCCCTCAGATAATGCAGATTTGCAATAAGGTTCCTGATTTTGTTTGCAGCCTTATTTCCAGCCAAGGACTTCAGTATTAAACATACACTAAACATTTCCCTATAAAGTAGCTAAAAATACCTGTAGTTTCTAGAGGCAAATTATTCGCATAATTCTTAATTATTGAGCTTCACTGCTCAAAACCCATCTACGCTTCTTAGGTGGACATTCCCCTGGCAAGCACTATTTTTTTATAAGCAGACAGTGGTTCTCTTGTGAATCATTTCAAATTAAATGTTTTCCAGTGCCACTGTATCATCTGCATATTATTCATTTAGTTCCTTATGTTTAGCAGAAGTAGGGCACATTTTCCATATGCCATTTCTAAGCAACATACAGTGTTAATTTTATTCCTTACTGGAAAGTACCCTGGTCTATTTACAAATTAATTTGGGAAGTGACATCGTGACAGTTAGCCCCAAGTGGTGTGCCTGACACAAACATGAAAGAAAGGATGAATAGGTGGGATTTTGCATTTGGCATTTCAGAATTAGGGGAGGTAATGTTTCCAGTTATATAAACTTAAAATTATTTCTGAGAAGACATGTTTAACTTAAGCATTAAGCTAAATACCTATAGCTCTACCAGTTATTTTCCAAGACATCATTCATTCCTTTGTTGAAAGTTTGCGTCTTCATCTTCGCAGTATTTATCTTACTTGGAAAAATTACAGGTCTATGAAAGAGCTTTATTTTGTTATAGTGATTTATATATAACTAGTTCCTTGAGTGTTGGTACTATAGAACTTTTTCATAACAGCAAAGGGAATTCATTAGAAAAACAAAGTGTACAACTGGAAATAAAGTGTAGAAGTATAGCATTTCATATAAGATGAGCTTTCAACTAATATATTAAAAAATAACCCTCCAACACTCTGCCACACAAATATCAGACCAGCTTGAAAGGCACTGAGAATTGAACTGTGCAACTCATATCCATACCTGTGAGAAAAACAACCACAACAAGACGCAAACCTCCAAGGTAGAATATGGCACTGTACAGTCCGTTAGGCATTCCTGGTACATACGGCAGTTTCATATTTTCTTGGGATAAGCTGGAAATGTTAACTAAATATACAAATTACATCGTATTTTCATGGAAAAAGCAAAACCAATTTACACCATCTGAAAACGAGGAAACAAGGCAGAACATACGGGACATTGTTGGCACAAGAAAACGTTGTCACATCAAAACACACCCTTTTAAATTTAATCCAGTACATATATAAAGGAATGGTGGGGCAGAGGCAAAGGGAAAGGATGAATATCAAATATGCAGTTTTAAGCATGCTAGTGAGGTCTTTGTTTCAAAAATCTGACAAAACCTGAAGCTACTAAAGCCATTTCAGAGGCAAGAAAGCACCTATGAAGACAGTCCAACCCATTTCCAGGCATTCTTCTTGAGGGCTGCCCTGCGCAGATGGACAGATCTGTCCCGGATCATCTCCTTTCCCAAGGCTGTCTAAAGCTTCCCATTAGCAAATGCTGCCTCCTGGAACTGTGGGACAAATGTCTTGAAATATGCCCTAGTGAAAAAGAGAAAATGCACAGTTAGGAAGGTGTAAACTCGGAACATGGTGAGTGCATGTGTGTAGCCATGGCTTTAACAGAGAAGTATAATGTCACCATGCTCAGTCCCTTATTAGATCTCATAAGCAGGTAGTGTTTTTCTTCAAAGTTTTTAGTACACAGCAGAACCATACGCTTCAGCTTGCTAGACCCACCAGCAGTACTTCTTTCTTCAATGTCCTCGCCACTAACCTCCAAATGTGGTCAAATTGACACTGTAAGAAGAGCCTGATGGACACTGTATTTTATCCAATGCACAGTTCCAGATATTTCTGTATTAAATANTGTATTAAATACTTGAAAATAAATATATATAAATATAATTAAATAAATATAAATATATCTGTATTAAATACTGGAAAAAAATTACAGCCTTTGAATGGCTGTAAAAGTAAGAAACTCTTGGATGAGCCACAAGTGTGGCTATGCCACTGTCTGTAGCATTTATAACTGGAACTTTTTGATGGAGCTGATGTTCACCATGTTTCATGGATAAAAAGCTTTTTTTCCCCCCCCTCTATGTTAAAGAAAGCTTCACATAATGGTACCAAAGGCCCAAAGATGGACAAATCAACAGAGCAGGAAAATCATGAAAAGAAGTCAGAATCCATGCAGGAGATAAGCTCTTTATCTATCTCCTTATAGAAGCGTTGATGCCATACAAAGCCACTCGTGATGTCTGTAGTTCATATAAGACGTAGTGAACAAATACTAACACTCTGGACAAACTGTAATTCCTTTTCTTGGACTCTGAAAGTCAGAACATTATCCTATAAATTAAGATGTGCTTTGTATATTTTGGATCTTAGTCTACCTTCTTTACATAGAATTGAGTGCCTCATAAATCTGTAAAATGAGCTGCACCTAAGTATCCAAAATTGAATTTGAACTGTATCTTTGAGTTGATTGCACTGAAATACTCATCCATGTACTAAACATATTTTATGTGTCCCAATGATACCCTTCACTTGCAGGTTCCATTAGAAGCTGCTGCTTCACTTCCTGCATTGAACTTTCACTTGCTCTACTTATTTTTTTTTAAATTTGGTTTTCTGTTCAAATCACTGGTCTTCATAGACTTCTATACAAGGAGAACCTTCTCCTGTTCTCCCCAGAAAAAAAAAAAACAAACAAAACCAACAAACAAAAAAAGAAATAAGAAATCCAAAGTGAGAAGAGCTGCAATTATGCTCACTGTTCATTATGTTACTGAAGTCTGCTGGTCTACCTCCTGAAGCAAACATACATTGCTCATCATCACAATCACGATATGTATTTCATAATTTGGGTAGAAGCTTTGGTAATACCTGAACAGCAGCCATAGCTCTCCACATCTAAAAATGCTGCAAGATCACAAAAGAGAATGCTCTCCTCTCTTTGTGAAGTTGTGCCTGGCAAATTAATTAACAGAAAGCTGCAGTCAGCTTTTGTACAAAAGCTGTAAACACACACAAGATGTCATCCAAAGGTTAACAGAGCAATAGAAAGTAAAAGCATTTCAGGACTGAGGAGCTGAGCCCAGAAGTGGAAAAGAAAAGCAGCAAAGCCAGCACACATATTTTATAGCATACACAGATTGTGCTGTGTATTTACATACCGCATTGTGATTTCTTGAACCGAAGTTCAGAAAACAGCTCTCTCAATTACGCCCACAAAAGTGACTGTTCATCCTGGCACACACAAATCACCTGAGCAGGTATGCCTGCCATCTCATCCTAATGGCTAAATGCCATTTCTGCATTTGTATCTTTAGAGCACACATTTGAAATTGTAGACTATGTACGGGGCGTACATAGTCTACATGTTTTATTAGCTCAAGGAATATCACTTGCACGTTGTCAGTGTCAGGATCTGTCATCCTTTTATTTCTCCTTGCATTATCTCTCTTAACCTTTAATTACATTTCCTCTCCTTGCTTAGTTTAAGTAGCTTCTTCCTTCCCCTTTGATAGCTTCTCTCCAGGCTCTTCTTCCATGCACATGCTCTTCTGACTGACTTGATAAATGTTACTTAAAACTTCCCTTTTCCTAAACTGTAAAAATTCTTAACCATTAAGTGGGATATAAGCAGAATTATTTTCTGACGTTCTATTTATTTTCTGAAACACCATCCCTATAGCATTTCTGTGTTTCTTATTAAAGCCACACTTACCACGTTGTATTTCAATGACTTTTCTGTTAGGTAAATTCCAGAACAAATGCTTCTGATACCACAGACTCCCTCCCACACCATCCTTATTTACACCAGCATCCTTTCTTTTCACTGATTCCTGCAGCAGAGCTTGTTTCCTTTGCTGCAAAACTAAACCTAACACCTCCCTACATTCTGATCAGATGCACTGTTTCAAAGAGGATGTTATTTCACTGGGAGTTCATATGAACCTTTTGGAGATATTCCACATATTACAAAAATTCCATTAGGACTTCATAATTTGTAATTGTGTACATTATTTCTCTATAGTTTAAAGTACATGCTTAAGTTTGCCCTTTATCATTCGGGCTCTTGTCCAGACTGAAGCAAATGTAACACCACATGCTTATCCAGGGTAAGTTCCTCCAATTCTGCCCCTCTCCCACACACCTGAGGTATCTGAGATTAAAGGCATTTTGGAAAACAACATTTGGATAATTATGGTTCACCACATACAAAAATAAGTTATCCCTGCCCTCTCCCAACCCCAAACAAAACAAGACCCTGCAAAGAGATCCAAAAGCACAATACACTTGATCAAACTGTCTCAGCTACAGCACATGGAACAGACTGAAAAGGAAAGATAGGGAAGTAGGAGAAGGGAGGTTAAACTGCTTCTAACGTTTCACATAGGGAGGGAATGGCAAGTGCAAGTGCATAAAATTAACAAGACTCCCTTTGAGTATATATGAAGGAGTAGCAGAGGCAGCAAAGACATTACTCATTACTAGAGTTTTAGAGCTTGCTGAAATAATGGAGTTTTTTCTTTAAATCACATGACCTTTCCAATGGAAAATTACATTTTTACCCAGTTGCATGCATTTCTGTGGAAATGCTACTGAGTTTTCATCAGGAAAAGAATGAGGCACTTCAGTTTGGCTTGACCTGAGATTTTCTGGTTTGTAGAACTGAGCCTAAACAATCAGTTTGATATTAACCTCTTTATCTGCGATCCAGCATCTCAGAGATGCTGTATCTAGTCACACAGACAAGGTCCTGGCGCAGCACAGGAGCTGTAAGTATAAACATAACAGCAGAAGTAATCTCTTCAAAGGACTCAGACCAGGAAGATTGATGGGATAAATCAGTAACATTTCTATTTCCAGGAGGCATTGTGCTACTGCTAGCAGATGCATTATACTGTCACATTAACTGCCTTTTTCAACATGTTCCAAGCAAGATTTTTTAAAGAACTTTTTCTTTTCATCTGACATGGGACAAAACCATATGTTAAAATATTTTAACTTCCTCTGAAATGGAAATTCTGAGGTTTTTTCCTCCCCTGCAGGGATTATCAGTAATGAGGAACAGAACAAGCACCAACTACTGGCCGAGTAAGCTTCATTTTATTGACCAACTGGCACTGAGGTCAAAGTGTACATGTCACCACACAAACAGGACCGTGACATGGTCATATTATTTCATAATATGGCATTCATTACATTCAACACATTAAATAAGTTTAAAAGAAGCGTAAAATTTTCTGAAGGGCAAGACACTGCTACAGATTGGATGGCACGGGCCTTTTTCACACGGAATACTATTGCTTTTAGAAAGATTTTAAAGTGATAGGAACACTCATACTCCAGCATCCTGCACATACAGGCAGGGAGAAACTGTGAATGTAAACATGAACTTTGGAAACAGATTCATTTATTATCCCCTATTCACACAAATTTATACCCTCAGTAACTTTGATCTGTGCTAGACCACAGGAATTCGCACAAAATTCCCTCAGTTTTTTATTTCAGACACTTTGCCACACGATACATGTGGAAGCATTTTGAAATTATTTTTACACCCACTAGATACACTTTTCAGCTCCAGGGACCTGTTATTAAAGAAAATAATCAGTAATTTGTGTACTTGTTCAATTACATTGCAGATGCAGAAAGCTAATTTGATCTATGGTTTCTCTAGGCTGTGTCACATGGCAGAAATCAGGTTTTGATCAGTGCTTTTTCTCCTTTCTGGGAAACACGGAATTCCTTCTTTACCCTGTTTTACTCTACCATGTTCTCAGTGGGTCTTTGTCACGCTGATCTTACACCAAGGTCAGAAGAACTGAATAAAATGCTCCTTCAAGCACAGAGAAACTGGTTAGTACAAAGTCCACAGACATTATGTCAGTATTGAATACAATGCCTGTGCATCCCTCTTGTAATGGTTTAGATCTTAGCTTAAACTGTGTGTAGAGAGCTGCCTTCTTTTCAGCGTAGAGTGGGTGCCAATCTTCATTCACATACAGGCTCATGCCTAATTCTTTCTCGAGTGTCTTACTGTAAGAATCTATTGTTTTTTATCTGTTTGTTTTTATTCCCTCAAATGGTCATTTTCCAAGTTCAAGGTAGCAAGTTACAGGGTTTCTATGGAAATTTTTCTTCAGCACTCCATCCAGCAAACAACACTTTTTGCTGTAGTTAGCCACTATATACATTTGATATAGTACATTGAATCTCAGGTGCTACACTCAAGGACATCTGCTGAGAGCAAAGCACTTATCTTGCTTTTGCACATGGTAAGTATCTAAAAGAAGGTAAGAATTGGATCACTCATTGTTTACATGTTTTCTAGTGATATAAAACATTGACTGTGGTACAAGGTCTCCAGAAGCCCATACAGATCTAAATCCTAGCGTGTGGGTTTGCAGTGTTTTGTGGCTGTCTAGGTGTGGTCATAAAATCTTCATGTGGGAAATTCAGAGCACAACACAGAAATTCAAACTCCACAAGGAAAAAAATATACAAAATGACATACCAATAAGATGTCTTTTTATGTCTGGGACAAGGACATTTATCATGGGATGATGAATCATCCTAAGTCATTCACAAAATAGATTCCCCTTAAACTCCTTGGTTCAAGAGTGCCAAATTTTTCAATATGCTGCTATTAAATTCATCCATATTAGCCCTATTTGAACTTGTATGTTTTATGTTTCAGCTCAAGATGTGGGAGTCTGAAGTGCCTTCTCCATCAAGAGATAATTTGAGGAAGAAGAAGGGGATGAAACAATCTTGATGGTCCACATCAAGTACAGACCCAGCTGAATAGCAATGTCTCCTACCAGCACAGTGGTCTCCTACCAGCACAATGTCCTTGCACATTCTTTACTGGCTGATGAAATCCCTCCATCTTTTCACAAAGATACGTGGGCTCTCATTACTTTTTCTCACCATATCAAGTGCATCTATTGTATTCCTTCTCATCAGAAGACAGATTCAGGTTATTGTACTTGTATTTTCCTACTAATGGCTTTGAGAGCAAACTTTATTTCTAAATACTAAATGTTATTTCAATATTTGAATTAATTCTTGTAAAACACTGTGGTATCTTCTGTGGCTGTACTTTCCCTTCCAACCTAAACTGTTCTAGGGTTAATTCTGAAAATATTAAGTTCTAATTATAGTTCAACTGTATTCAAAATCACAGTAGCTAGTGTATTTGATAAATACATCTCTTTTCTCATAGTCTAGAATGGCCTAGAAAGGCCTAGTCCATGTCTTGCCTAAGCAAGCCACACAGGAAAATACGAGGTTCTTTTCCTTAACCTTTCCAAGCTAATATATCTGACTTGGGCAGGCACCCTTGTAGTCATGGGGATCTCTGAACAGCTCTACATAACCCTTCCAAGCCATCTGGAGTAGACTCTATAGTGAGGACACCCTTTTCCTCAGCAGTCTCTCTGTTGTCTGAATTGTTCAGTAAGTGAATGCTGACTCTGTTTGAATACTCTGCAAATACTATGATTTATCCTGAGACTGAGGCGAGGACTGAACTGTACCCCTCTCAGCTGTATTAGATACAGCTGAGTACCCCAGGCATTTGCCCCAGCTGCTGTCCATTTTTTTTAGATGAGCTGCAACTCTAGGCTTTGCATTATTCCACGCCCCTAGTTTTTTTTCCTTCTGCACCCTAAAGGAACTGTGCAAGACATCTACAAGTTTATTCCAATCCTCAGAATCCTGACCAAAAAAAATATCCATCCAGAGATGGCTGATCTTCATAAATTAGATAGAATAGCAATGTTCTCCCCTCTTTCAATTAAATTAGGTGAAAACAGGAACTAAGAAGGTCTTAGGTCAGAGTAAAGGACACTCTGAGGCTTCTTGAGGTCTTTGACCTATTCCTCCCAGACTACCATTATTATGCTGACACTTTGCAATAGAATCTTGTTACATAAATTATTTCAACAGCACAGCCCTATTAGAATTATAAAAGAGATTCTCCAGGCTTTATCAACATCACCTGATTATTCACTTTTTGAAGTAGAAAGTATTTTTACACAGAGCATACATACATATGTATTTTTTTATTCTTGTTGCAACTTGTTTTGACACAATGAAAACTTGTTTTGAAAATACTGAACACCTACAACAATCCCTTTTGGGTGCCAGACGAGGATATGTCCTCCCATGACTACACAGGCATAGCCAGCTGGTTTGTTCATGGAACCCCTAATAATTTATCTCCTGTTAGAAGATATTTCCCATAACTTTCCAAACTCTCTGGGATTTGCTGTTTGTTTATAACAGAACAAAATCAAATATGTCGACCTTTCTTCTTTTTTTTTTTTTTTTTTTTAAATATGTATATATAATTGCTTTCTTTTTAAATTCCATTTGTCAGGAGCTATCTAATTCAACATGATTTGTGCTAATTAACAAAAGGAACTTAAATGAATAAATTGTTGCATTAATGCCACTAGTAGGTTTCTATTTAGGTCATGTTCCATAAGAGTGCTCCTCCTGCATCTCTACGCCTTACATATAACAAGGGCCAAACGCAAAAGTGTGAAAAACTACCAAAAGCCCATTCTTTTAACAGGCCTCATGCCAACGTTCAAGGCATAGTTTTTTCCTTGTAAACTCAGATGCGAGACATTTAAACTTCTTTGCTATTTTTACTATAATGCATTAAAAACATATTTCCATTGGGTGAACCATGTTGTCTATTTATTCATGGGCACTTCTGCAGCATTCCTCACCGGGCTAAAAGATACATGAAAACTCACGGCAGAGCAGAAAAGCTCAATCTCCTGCTTTGGGATAACTACATGGTAAAGAGAAAATTAATTCTATGCTACACATTTTACGACACCTCTATTAGGAGAAAATGATTGTTGAAACAAATTATCATCCTCTGCAGATCTAAGTTATTAAGGCAACTGAAGAGACAAATAGTTCTCAGCACCCTGCCTTTTGGTTGCACAGCTGGAATCAGGCTGTAGCAGGCAGGCCCACAACGTGGCCAGGCGCCAAGTGGCAAAGGCTCAGGAGCTAATGAAAATCAGGACTATTATGGCGAATACTAGGTATTCGGGAGGCAGCTGCACTTCTACACCACCATTTGAAGCTGAACATCACTAAAACTAACCCAAGCGCAGTAGCAGAAAGATAAAGGTACCTTCCAGGATTTCTTTATTGCTTCAAATATACATAACAATACTTGGCACATGTTCATGTTTCTAAACCAAGCTTTCTTGATGGCATGCTCTTTGGGATGTGGTTTTTAATTTCCTTACTAGGCAGCTTTATCTATAGCAAATATTTTGCCTTTATGTGAAACACAATGTCTACACAGTTCTCCATTTTATACGTCTCCAAAACTGGCTATGCCAAGCAAACATCTTAAGTGTTTATACAAAAGCAAGACAATAGTTCTTAAATTACTGCTACTGTAACTGGCTAAACACACCAATGTACAAAGGAGTCAGTGTACAATGCCATTATGCTGCTAGCAATTTTTTTTTTCATGGGTGTCAAATTCATCACATAATCTCTTCCCCTTCTAATATTTCTCTCTCTTTACCTTGTTTTGCCGTAATTTACCCTACAAGGAGTTTGGTGAACTTCCTATGTCCCTCAGCCTGACTGTGCAGGATGGGCAGGACAGGACTGTAATCAAGCATCATCAGTCTGCAGTGGGCTGCCACCGAAATACAGGTTCTTATGAAATATTGTTGCCTTCAAATCAGTTCACAATGTTACAAGACAGAAAGCCGTTTCCAGAATTACAAATGAAACAAAACATGCGCTACCAAAACCATAACAGGAAATAGAAGTAGTAGAACTAGTGAAACTAAGTGCACAGCTGAAGTTTAAACAATAAAATTAACTCATGTCCAAAAGCTGTTTTCGATATTTTACTAACACTGTCTTTTTGCTCCAGAAGTTCTTGTTGGAGTTTTTACCATTTCTGATTCAAGTCACACTGAAATGTACAAGAAATAATTATATCGAGACAAGTTTTTCAGTGGTTTACTGACTGCAGAAATGACAGGTGGTATTACTCCACATGAAGCAAAGAGAAAAAAAAAAATTAGTTCGGTTATAGACTTAAGTCTCTGTTCCAGAAAAACCTATAATACCAGTTGATTTTATAAATAAAGTCAATAATTCAATATAGCTATACTGCAAAAATTTAGATGACTTTGCTGCCTAACTTAGCATAAAGCAAAATGAATCTTGACAATCTGTTCAAATCACGAAACAACCATAAATATAATGACCTGACTAAAAGCAAAATATAAAGGAAGGGAGTTCTAGGGAACTGCTGCAGTGCCAGGACTGTAGATCACTACGTAGGCTGGCAATTAATGTTTATTTTAAAGCAGCAACATAAGCAGGGTCATCACTTTGCAAGAGACAATAACTTTGGTTCCAAGAATATATGTGCTCCCAAACGCGTGGACCTTTACTAACAATTACAGATCAAAATTACAGCTACTGGACAAAACCAGCACATACAGACCAAGGCCAGGCTGAATTCAGTAACCATCCCAGTAACTTTTTTGAGTCACATGGAAATCAAGATCCTGGAATTTATTCTCTTACAGGTTTCCGATATAGGTATTTGGGAATCAGAAAGGTGTATTGCACAGACAGTGGCACACGTAGCAAAAGAAACCTCTGGTTTTGAAAGAGTTTTATCAATGCCTCCTGCTTGCCAGGTCAAGAAAACACTTCACTTCCTTCACCTTCTCCACAATGTACAGAAATAGACCTGTTGCAGTCAGATGAAGGCTTGTGGTCTTAGATCATAGCAAATTCTGCTTCTGCTTTCTTAACTTCTATTTTCCCATCAGGGATTACTCAGTACTGGGGTAGTGGGTGTCTGCAAAGGGGCACTGGAATATCTCTGTCACAGCACGGTCACTCCACTTCCTTACCAGTGGATCATGAGAATGATATTCCAAGGCCATAACGGAAAAATTCAATCTTCGTACAGTCTTTTGAAATACAGTGCTAATTCACAGGAAATTTCCAGTCCTACGAGCCACAGTGTGACAAGCCTGCTCTATTTTTCCTATTTGCTAAAGTGCCGAAGCCATATTTTTCCATTCCAGGTAAAGGTTAACTTCTTAAAGAGATACTGTTTATTCAAGGCAGTTATTATTTCCTCCTATCTATGCTACGTAAGTGCATGCTGAACTCTATCTTGGACAGCAATTACTTAGCAAATTATTTAGCAGATTTGAAGGACGGAGTCAATGCCAGGCAACATTCAATATGGAGCCTCTTCTAAGTATAAAAGCAGGGTGAAGAATGAGGTGAAATAGGAGGGGGAAAAGTAGGGACAATATAAAAAGTAGGAGAAAGCAGAAAAGACTGGGCAAAAACACATTCAGGAGAGATGCTTCTAAGGAAAGACAAGTGTAGGGATTCAAGAAGCGAGGAGATCCTTGAAGTAATCATAGAATTTGACTCATCTTTAAGAGATTATTGAATCCCTTAATTGTACTTCAGAGGCAGAAATGAAGGGTTACACCACAGATGCATCCATAATGAGCCTGACAACCAGCATCCCTGAAAACAAAGTTTGCTTGCAGGTGAAAGTACTGATTTCATCATGCCATCCGCTGTGCTTTGCCAGATCGCTTATCAACTGGGGCCGAAGGCAACATACCAAAACATAAAAGAAACCTCCTTGGATATTCATTAGGACAAACCAGTCAGAAGGAAAGGGATGAGATGCCATACATCTGTGATTATATAAAACACATTAAAGAAGTTATTTCTCTTTGCTATTTAAAAGATATGTGTTTGCTATTAGAAGTAAGAGGAAATTCTTAAAAGGTCAGAGACCTCTACAAACAGGGAAAACAGACAGGAGCCCACTCTTAACTCTTACATGTAAGAGCAGAATAATGAAGATCAAAAATGAATTTGAGGAATTGTGGAGGTGCTTAAAGAGGCTGCCATAATACAATTTTGCTGTACAAGGGATGTACCAAAAGACCTGACTTGCACAGAAATGTCAGCCAAAAAGGTAATTAACAGATCAACAAAACACAAGTAAATCAGCAGGCCCAGATGATACTCACACCCTAGAGTTCCAGAGAAACTCAAGTGTGAGAAAGTTAAACTCTTAAAGAGTTTATAACCTCCTGCTTAAAACAGTTTGGTACCAGAGAAGTGTGACGCCAATTAAAAATTGGTCTGGGAGGACAGAGGGAACTGTGGACCAGTAAGTCTCCTGTCTGTACCTTAAGAATTGGTAGAAACTGTTATGAGAAACCATACATTTATAATAAGCTCAAAATTAGCGGTCCTGAAAAAATATCTATTGGTTAGGAGTGAAACTTAGGCTTCACAAATCTCTTCTTCTTTTAAGGTACCAAAAGCATGTAGACAAGAAAATTTTAAGTGACAAACACTTCTTGGGCTTCCTACAGGCATTTTTCAAAGGCCTTTAAAAAAAACGAATCACTGCAGCAGGAGAAAAGATCCATGAGCGGATAAACAGCAGGTCAAGACAGGGAAAAAAAGATAGGAATGAATAATGAGCGCTATTAGGGTGAGGTCACCCGAGAACTGCAGAGAAATGGGTATTTTGATCCATGTTGTTCACTGTATTCCTACATGATCTGTGAAAGTGAGCAAAAGAAGATGGCAAAGTTTGCTAATGCTAACAATTTAGCCAGGGAAGAAAAAACAAGGCACAATTTGGAGGAACTGCAGATGGTTCTTACAGCACTGAGAGACTGGGTGGTAACATACCAGGTGAAAAGTCAATATTGACAAACTCAAAAGGGAGGCAGGTAAGGAAAAAGACCTAGTTTTACGTACAAAAACCCCACAGGCTCTGAAAAAACAGGCAGTGAGTAGATCTTGGTGCTAAAATGTCAATGTAGCCTTCAATTGTAAGCAGAAAACCAAGTCAGACATTAGAACAAGAAAAAAACAGTAAACCAGACAATACCACTATGTCAGCATATAAATGCAGGTGAATGAAGATGAATGCAGGGATGAAGAAGTGGGACAAGGACGATCATAAGCATGGAAAGTTTCTGTTTCTGAAGGAAGGAGTGAGCAGAGCAGGAGAAGAGGTGACGGAAGAGACACGAAGAAGTTCATAAAATCATGAAGGTTATGGAGGGGATCAGAGTGTTAAGTATTTCGTAAAAGAGCCAGGGGTAGCAAGTAGAGCTAGCAAGAGGTAGGAATGCAAAAAGCTGACAAAGCTTATTCTTCACAACACGTATTATCCAAGTAATCCCTTGCCACAGAATTTTGTGATGTTATGATGTGGGTTCAAAAAGCAATCAGACAAACAGAAGAAAAGCTAGGTAAGGCGATCAGACAGAGGTGTACCAATTTTGGATATAGAAATCCTTGAAGATGACAGAACTTCCCAGGAAAATACTACATGCTTTGCTATGTTCTTCCACAGGCATCAGCTACTGCTTATTGATTGAGACATGATTGCGGGCTAAACGAGCTTGACCTAATATGACTATTCTTTGTGTTTAACAGAGCAATTACAAATATTACTCAAAAGACAAGACCGTGGAGCTCACCTACTATTTTTACTTAGCTGCTTACTTTGCAATTGACCAAGTGACAGCATTTATCCAGGCTATTAAACTCCAGCTCCTTCCAAACTCATGTGTTTCTCTCCACCTTTTTCTCTCAAGCAAGAGAGGACATCTTTTTGCCTCAGCTCCTAACTGTAATTCCAAGCTCTAATACAGACCTATCAGCTTTCATAAACATATAATGGAGTTCTCTAATGAAGCCAAACCAGGCAGTTCCATCACACTATTTCTAGAACAACACCTAACCCTAGTTATCTAGGAACCACCTACATTCTAGCCTTTAATTCCTGTAAAGAAGTTGTCTTCCAGCAACATCCTATTATGTTCTGCTTCTACCAAGCCAACTCCTCCACTCTACTCTGTGCATTTCTGTGAATATAGGAGAGAATCCTTTCTTGCAGGAAGAATATTTACTATGATTCAAAACGCACATATGTACAGTTCACACATATGCATAAAGGCTATATAAAAACATAGAAAAACTAGTTGCCTAACAGATTTTATTTCCACGTACTTCTTATAGCACCTATACTCCTCATCTTTAAATAGTTGTTTTTCTTTTCCCAGAGTCAAAGCTTTAATGAGAAGTGACCAGAAACAAATACCCAGGCCTTCTGTCTTGGCTGAAATCCACATAATGCATGACAGCACTGAAGATCCCTGGCAGGCACCTGTCAGAAACTAACATACCATAACTTAAGAGTCAGACTTAATTATCCAAGGAGACATTTAAAGAAAAGTACATGAAAAATATGACTCAAGAAGTGCGACCATCATGTGTATGCACTGTACTCTGTTGAGTTTGCAGAGAAACAATGTAAAAAAACCCCATCAATATGCTAGGAAAATTTTAATTAAAAGCTGTAACTATTCTGTCTATTTTATCTTATAATCAAAATAATCCTATTATTAAGGTTTGCTGGTAAATTAACTGTAGAACATGTTACGGGGACAAATGTAATTGTTAAGTATTTTAACAAAGTGTAATTTTTCTATTTGCCTCTCTGCTTTTCATGTGTAATTCTGATCAGCTGACACTCCCACAGAAAATCAGAGTTTTGATTTCATGGTCTATAAAATCAAATTAACTTCTTTGTAAGCTTCCCACGGCTGGGTCGCCACATCTCTTCTCGCTATGGCTGTCATAGTGTATTGGCCCTTTTGTGTTCTGAAGAAGAGCCCACCAGCAGCAACAAAATGTCAGCCTTACTTGATTTCAGGCCAAAGAATCACTTCTGTTCATTCCAATGCAAAAATATCAAACTCCAAAGAGTTAAACAAGTGACCTAGCTTGACACCTAACCCCTAAGTTTGTACCTACCCCATAGCTCTTCTCCAAATAGAACCCTCTGAGCCTTGCAAAGAGGCTCAGAGACGAACACAAAAACACATAGGGAAGAATGACGTCCCTACATTTTGTGTTCCTGATCCCTACTCTCTTTAGAAATTTCTAAATTTCTTTTTAAGTTTAAGGTAACGTGCAACGGAGCCAAAGACTGCAAAATGCCTTGTGATATACGTAAATGCAAACAAGGTAGGTTTTGGAAATCTACTCTTTAAAGGTGCCTAATGTGCATGAAAATTATATAATACATGAAAATACAATTTTCTGCTTTTATAAATAAGCAGGAAAAACACTGAAACACAAACCAAAGAACAACACATGATTTATTACCTTAATTGCACCTATCAAGGAAGGAAGATTATAAAAAAGGTGTAATGTTTACATGTAAACTTTATAGTGAGATTCGAAGTAGCATAGGTGGAAAACAAAAGTTTCAAGGAAATAGAGAAACCTGTTCTTTAAAAGAACATAAAACGTAGTAATAGATATTCTGCCTAAAACCTGAAAGAATCCTGACTTAATAATATAAAAATAAATGAGTTGAAAAACTAGTTGCTGAACAATAATAAAACAGTATCACCAGGGCACTGAATACAATGGCAAGTCTCTGAGTTTGTCTCAACAGCAACACAAAAATTGTTCCTTTCCCCCCCCCTCAATAATCTTTTATTAGGCCTAAATATGCATTTCCCCTCCTTACCAGGCAACGTTAAAGCTCAGAACAACCATTTCAGCCGAACAGCCAGCATCTTCACATGATACACATCTTCTAATTTGATACTATTTGAGGAAAAGGTGTCAATAAGGCTGAAAACACCATGGCCCAGTGCTCCAGCCTGACGCTTTCTAATCACAGCCTGCTTGCACCGAGCACTAGCAATAGCCACAGCCACGTAGCTCGCACGTAGCTCGCACGAGATGTATCTGTGTGTAAACTTAAGCTGCAATTGACCCTACGGCAAAGCAAAAGCCAATATACAGCTGAGAGCACTTAAGCCCTTTTAAGCTTTTGCCCTTACAGAGCCCGGAGGGATACGTAAAATTATCACCACATTCAGCAAACCCCGTTGAACCATCAGGGACAGCAATGTTATTCAGAAAGCAGTTTAATCAGCCACCTTGAAAAGAGAATACGAAGCCTCAGAACAACTTTTTATTGTGATACCAGTTTTCCATCCTCCTGCTATTTTTAATGATGAGTAGGTGGATTTATGTAGGATAAAAGAGTAAACTGAGTCCTGACTTGCTCTCCCTGAAGTATAACCTAAATTTACAGAGCAGCGCTGGGTCGCCAAAAATTGGGCCAGAGTGCATCTAAGAACTGAACCTAATTTGTGTAAACAAACAAGCTTTATTTACAGTATTCCTTCATAAAATCCCAGGCTTAGAGTCTGCGTGCTCTTTAAAGACTCCATTTATGTATACTTGAATGCCTATTTAAGCAAAAAACAAGAGAGCTTTCCCATGGAAACCGCACAGAGATGTTTTACTTCACACGTACACCACAAACAAGGTTGCTAACTTGCCATAATAATGTATTTTCTTAGGCTTGCTATTGTATTTTAGGATTGAATCTTTTGGAGAAGCTGCTTACACAGGAGGCCACACACATATAAATAAATGACCTAAGAGAGGCAAAGCCCGAGATATGAACTGAGAGGAAATGGTGTCTCCACAGCTTGTAAGAAAATTTTAGTATTTTTGTTTTCCCTGTTTCTAGCTGGAGGAACAGGTTAAAACTTTGCGTTTAATTGAGAAACAAGCAATCTGAAGGCATTTGGAATCACATTATTTAATCAGGACTTGATTTGTCCATTAGAATTAAATCAAGCCAGAGGGAAATCCCTGGGCTAAGACAATAGCAAGCTTCAGTTACCAGATGCTATCTCTCAGGGGGTAATCTAAGGCAGTGGGGCTCAAATTAGCCAGGTGATGTTAAAAACTGCTCAAAACGGCACAGATGGACTTCATCAGACAGGCAGAAATTGGTCCAATTACTTCAGCAAGAACACAGTTTTTCTGTGTGAATGAAAAAGATATTAGAAAACATTTCTTTACTGAAAGGGTTGTCAGGTATTGGAATGGGCTGCCCAGGGAGGTGGTTGAGGCACCATCCCTGGAGGTATTCAAGAGAGAAGTTGACACGGTGCTCAGGGATATGGATTAGTGTTGGGTGGTGTGTTGGGTGTGGTGTTTTTTGGTGGTTTTTTTTTGTGTTTGTGTGGTGTTTTTTGTTTTTTTCCATTGGTTGGACTAGATGATCTTAAGAGGTCCCTTCCAACCTAGGTGATTCTGTGATCCTGCTAAACTGATACTCTGATTTGACAATTTGCCTTTTAAATTTAGGTGATATGTGTTTAAGTATGAATGCGTACAATCTACCTCTATATGTATGTATTTTAGGGGAGTAATTTTGCTCCTACTTATAATTACTACCGATTGTATCAAGGCTACAACAAAGGGCTAAATTCTAACTTCAAAAGATATGCCTGCTTCTGCTCAGGGGCTACAAAGATAAGCAAGGATACCAAGACCTTCAAGTTGGAAGGAAATTTCCTGAGCTGAAGGAATTGGATAGGCTTACCTGCATGAAAAAAAAATAAAATCAACAAAACACCAGCCCTGGGAGAAGGCTGGGCACAGAATCAAAGTCCCTTTGGCATGAACTTATGACAGCTCTGCCCATGAATAAGCAGACTGCGTTGAGTTGCTGAAAACAGAGGCAGGGCTTGCCAAAATTGAGGATGAGGAAATCTCTGAGTGACTGTATTTCAGAGTTGGTGGTGGTTCCACATAGCATAAAGCAAGGCAGCATACACGCTTCAGTACGTGACTGGACAGCTAATGAACCCAATTGGTGCAAAAGCTGTCCTTGCTGGTGTCTTAAGCTAGTGAGGAAGATGATGTAAAATGATCCCTCAAGTGTCTGAGAATCAGGGTGGAGAATTTGGTCAGATACCAGAATATCAAGTGGGAGATCCTGTGGCCCTAGAATAGAAGGGCCAGACAGATAAACAGAGCTGTTTCGTCTCAAAGGATGTCGAGCACTTGGGAGACCGTTTGGCTAAGAGGGAAAAAGACTAGGTAAAAGCAAAACCTACTAGACAGTATTTAGAGTCACAAACAATCTGTCTCTGATTTACACAGGCTAAATTTTCTTTAGCTGAACAGAATGACATTGCTTCTAGATGCTAAATCACGTGTCCTTCTTTCCTGTTTTAATTTGGGATGTTTTGATGTGGTGCTTGAGCTAATGTATTTAATTATGATGCTTTCCTATATATCTACATATATTCCTATATTTGGTCCATAACATGGCTACGGTAAAAATAAAGTAGAATGAAAAAGTATTTGGTTATGTTGAAACACACTAACCTATTGTATGAAGTCCCAGCAAATATTTTAAACACTGTTCACATAAAGTGCTCAATCTTTCTTAAAATATGCTAACACGCATCATAGTTACTTCTCTTGATGCAGATTTATTTACGGTACATACTCAGGAATCACTAGTTGTTCCTGCAAGCAAAGCGCTTTTAACTGGAGCAGATTCACCGTGTCTCTGCGCTCAATGACAGCCGTTATTTCAGCCATCGCAGCACACTTTCCTACCTCGCTTCTCATCACCTTTCTCATATTACATATCCAGCGTAAAACTGAAATGCAAAGGCTCAAACCTAAGAATGAATAACCTCACAAAACATACATGTGACAGTAAGCGTGCACATTGAGTGCTTTTAAAAGAACTGTTATAATACTTCATAATTTCAAGTGCAGGGCAGAGAATTCCATTTGTATACACCCACTCATAAATGAAAGCACTTAACAGACAGCACACAGGTACTTGTAAGCTTCCAGCTGAAAAAGAAATGCATTTTGTAGTATGTCATAAAAGAAGCCACAGTAATTTTTCCAGTCATTGTTTCTTTT
>VZRU01005754.1:359055-401349 GCA_013398155.1 Pedionomus torquatus | reverse complement strand
TTTTTTTTTTTTTTTTTTTTTAGTGGGAATATATAATTTCTTTCTATTGATTTAAACATGATGGAAAAACAGAAATTGATGATTACTTCTAAAATATATTTCTGTGTTTCTTACAGGTAACGATTACAACGTATTGCTGTATCGGACAGTTTGCATTACCTGAAGCATTTCCATAGAGTTTAGCTAGTGTATTTCTCTGTTAATCCCAAAGTTTACATGTATTTTGTTAAATTTACATTTACTTTGTTATAGAAAAAAGAATGCAATATTCTTCTCTTGAGTGAAAATTTCCCTTTCAAAAATTCACAAAATACATTCTGTTTATGCTTTCCATCCAAGAAACAACTTTATCTGCTTTAGCCAATTCATTTTAGTGCCCTCATTGACATAAAAAGCATTATCATTCTCATTTTACAGCTGTCTGAGACTTGATGTGGTTAAATAATTTGATAAAGCACGTAGAAAGATTCAGTCACATGAGCTGGAAAAGATCTCAACTTGCTGTCATCTGCTAGACCAAAAAAAATCCCCACAAAACCAAAAACACGCTGCAAAGTCATTAATACCCAAAATATCTCACTATAAATAAAAATCAGAACCTCTTAGTTCCCTTTGCTTATCACTGTCTCATGATCAGCTAAGCCTGGCAAAACAACAACAAAAAGGTCTACAGCAGTTAATAATATGTTTTTTAACTTTTTCATTGCTAATTTTTTTGTTTAGATTTCCTTGGTCTACTTTTAATTTCAGGAAACTTCAGAAATCTGTACTTAAATTGAGTTATGACAACAGGCTTGAATTATTTACTTGAAACATTAATGAATAATTATAAGATTTCCTATTGGTGTAGCAATGAGTGAAATAAATTGATAAGATTATAAATAATTTATATAAGCCTTGGTTCTCAGTATTCTCTATTTGTCACTTCACAGTCCTTTTTAAGGAGAAGACTCCTAAGTTAATAAACAGGTTGTAATAGCTGAAGTAGGAACCAAAGCAGGCAGTGAAATCAGTACAAACAGAATTTGAAGAGAGGGAAAAGAACATTACAGGACTGAACCCATCCTCAGGCAGAATAGGATTTCCCCTCCAGTACGCTTAGTAATGCACTATTTTCTACTTTTAAAAACTTCACGGAGCAGAGATTCTAGCACTTCCTTTCAAATCTTTGCTCAAACACAGAGATCATATAATCATAGAGCGGTTAGAGTTGGAAGGGACCTTAAAGATCATTGAGTACCAACCCCCAAGCCTTGGGCACCTCCCACTATACCAGGTTGCTCAGAGCCTTGTCCTGGCCCAGAACACTTCCAGGGATGGGGCATCGACAGCTTCTCTGGGCAACCTGTTCCAGTGCCTCACCACCCTCACAGGAAAGAATTTCTTCCTAATATCTGATCTAAATCTCCCCTCTTCCAGTTTAAAGCCATTACCCCTTGTCCTATCACTACACTTCCTGACAAAGAGTCCCTCTCCTGCTCTCCTGTAGGCTTCCTTCAGATACTGGAAGGCTGCTATAAGGTCTCCCTGGAGCCTTCTCCTCTCCAGGCTGAACAGCCCCAGCTCTCTCAGCCTGTCCTCATAGGAGAGGTGTTCCAACCCTCTAATCATCTTCGTGGCCCTCTGCTAGACCCATTCCAATGGGTCCATGCTCTTTCTACGTTGAGGACTCCAGAGCTGGAGATGTTACTGCAAGAGATGTTACTGTAAGAGTAACAGAGATGTTACTGTAAGAGAGGTTTTATTTTTCTAAATCCCATGCTATCATCCTGCTAGTCCCTTCATTTTTCAGTTTTTTTAATCATGTAGTTGGATAAGCATCAGCCAAACTATATCTCCCTTTCCCTAAATTACCCATAAAGCTCTAAGAGTAAATCTGTTTATAGTCACAAAGTACACAGGACTGAATGTGATATTCCAGCCGTAGTCTCAAAATGCAACTAATCACTGTGGACAACAGCATTTGCTCAGTTCATGACCCACTGTCTGAGCTACACGTGATAACTCCCGGTGTCCTGGTGACTCAGCTCACACAGCAGCTTCCAGCAGATATTTAAGTGGTAATGACATGGGCAGAGTTCTGCTAATTTGAGGGCTGATTACCGCTGAAAAGAAGGTTAGACTCAAAGATTGCTCTGTCAAATTCTTTGTTATAACATGATTATTAAATAATAACCTTGAAAAACACTGGTGTATTTATCAGCAAACAAGCTGTCTCCTCCCCTCGTAAATGGTCTCTGAGTGCCGCAGCCTCTGAAGGACTTCACCATGGAAAGCAAGGAGCAAGGTTCTCCATTTTAACATTATAAATACACTTCTTCAGTTCTGAGTGCTTAAACTCTGTTCCTCTAGTGCATCTTTTTCGTTCTTAAGTACCAGCTCCTTAAAGGAAAATTACTCTGTATACTTTTGTATTTTATCACTGTGTGAAAGGAATAACAAACTTTAGCAAAACACTTGAGTAACAGTTCAGTCCTTTTATTTAGCTTTGTGCTTGAGAATTTCTGTCTTTCATTAACTTTCCTTTGAAAACCTTTGTCTACATAACGGGGGCAAGCAGCAGCAGTTTTCTTCCTACTCCCTAAAACAGAAAGTTCGCACTTAAACTGTTTAAATGGATATTCAAGACATTGCTATCACTACAGAGATGCTTCCATTTGTTATGAGAAGCCTTTCTTTTATAAAAATATTTTTCCAGGAAAGGTACCACCACAATACAACAGGTAACATTTTCCTGTTTTATTAACCAAAACCTGTACAGGAATTGTCAGGAATTGCTTTTATTATAACCTGTTAAATCAGATAATAAGCTTAGATTTAGAATTGTGTATCCTACATTTGACCAACAGCAGTACCATCCTGAACTGCAAGTAGAGTTTTGAAAAATTTGACCTGCCGTTGATTTCTAACACTAACCATTGTCTAAAATCGCCAAACACTCATTTTTCTAACCCTAGTATTTCCTTAATACAAGGTGTGAGAGGAGCGCAGACCAAGTAAAAAAACCTGTCCCTAATTCTGGAACACAACCACACCTAAAAAACCAGTAAACAGGAAACAGCCTTGAGTTGTAAAGTGTTATACATATCTCAAGGTAGCCAGCTATTATTGCAGCAGTAGGAAGGGAAGGCAAGAACTCACTTCCGCCGCGGTGGATGCCCGTCCATTGCCACTGTGAGCATACAGAATGCTTGGATTTGGGGTAAAAATTTTCCCATACGTGAAAAATCAGCAAATACCATTGGTAATCAAGGTGCTTTGAAGATAAAAGGTCGAATTCTGCTCATAGTCACACAGGTCAATACTTTTCTTTTTACCTGGTTGCATAGACAATCTGACTCTCAGTCTGTGCATTAACACAAAATCAGATCTGCCTTTATGTGACATATAAGGTGGCAAAGGTAAGCGTTATCCTAATTACAGCCCAGACAACATTTACACTTTGTCATGAAAAATGCATCAGAATTAAAAACAACGCACTGCTTTTGTAAATCAACACCTGAACCAGGCAAACTATAAAAGCACACTTTGGTTTGGCATGCTAGTTACCTAAGAACTACAAAAACATATTCCTGCTGAATACAAGTACTATTTCCAAATAACAGCTGACTCACAAAGTACCCTGGTGATATGTCTGCAGAAAATAAGCAGATGACTCATGTCTGTAAATTCCTGAAAGTACCAATAGACCCCTTGCTTAGTCATCTTTTGCTTGGATGCTGGGTTCATGAGCTCTGTAAACTATAATAAGGGATCTAGCTTTTTGTAGGACTCTCTCTCCCTTTTTTCCTCTCTTCTAAGCAGCGCAAATTACCTCCCTAAAAATAACTTCATCTACGTAAGTGAGTCACTTCAACTAGCAAGCTTACACAAGTCATGCAGTTAAGCAGTAATATTTGGTTCTGAAGGTAGAAATCTTGCTGTCAAACTCAGATTTAAAATGAAAATTATGTCAGAGGAAGTCCCATTTACCACTTCTCTCACAGAAATAGAAACATTTCCTTTGGAAAATTTAAACAATTAGCTCATTCAGGAAAGTAAAGTTTTCTAATTCAGTTCCATGCTCAAAGTAATTTAATCCTGATGATTTCTTACTTTGGCTTTCCTAAGCATCACACTGTTAATATAAGAGCAGCTCAAAAACACAGACTGCAGAAAGAAGCCAATACTATAGTACAACAGTACTTTCTTCTATGGTACAATTTACGGATCATTTTTTAAAAGTCAAGTTTAGAAAGCCATATTACAGGGAAAATCACATCTTTATGAAAGCTCTACATGAGCCGAACTTGGAGGGCTGTTTTTGGGTAATTAAGCATTGAGTAAATTCTTCAGTGATTGAACCCTAATTTTCCCACACAGTTCATAAGAAAGCAAAAGAAAATGGATTTGCTTGTTGAGAATGAGTCATGTTGTAAAGAAACTTAATTACAGTTTATAAATAGTTGAAGTTGCTCTCTTTTTGAAACGTAAGAAACTATCAAGAAGAAACACAAAAATTTGCTTCTCTTGACTTAGCATTTAATGCATGCATATTCAAAACATAGCTGTCTTAAAGCCAATATCATGATTCATTAATAACCAAAAAGCTGTGCAATGAATCAGTAAGCTTTAATTGTTCATTTTCTTAAAGAACGACCACCTGAGATGCACAACAGGTTACCTGGTTTGTTGAGCTTATCTCAACAACTACAGAGTTGATTTCGATAGTCTTAGTCATTTTAATATGTTTAGCATCTGATTTTATAGCTTTTTAAACAGAGTATGAAATTTGGAAGGGATGTCTTGGCAAAAGCATATACCAGTGCTGCTGTAGGGTTTCTGAAGGAAAAACATTCAGAAGAAAAAGGCAGGCTTATCCACAGTACTTTCCTCCCTGCCTTTAAGTACTGGAGAGAAGGGAGAACAAAACCCTGCTTGAAATGCATGCTGACCATACAAATATCTCTACATGCTTAGATGGCAGTATTTTGAAAAGTTTCCATACACTGTTCTGGAGAAAAGGTTTTTTCACCCTTTGTACGGCACTGGAAAATTTTAGATATTTGTTTTCACAGAAGTCAACATTTACTCGCTGAATGTTAGACACAGTTTTAATGCTTGGATGCTACTATACTGGTTATCTTATTAACCTTCAGGATGCTTGATTCTGCTGCAGTTTATTGCACCTGGAATCTGTTTTGCACCTATGAACACTGGCTGATCTGGATATTTTACTGCTGAGATTTCTAATTCTTCAAGATTTCATAGCCTTAATTCAATCTCTGCTTGCTTTATGGAGCAGTCCTTCAAACACAAGATAACACCATATTCTTTCCAGTTCAATTTCCAGGCTGGACAGAGCTGGCCAAAGGAGACACTGTTCCAGTTTACCCCACCTGATAGACTCTACTGCTCTGCATTTATTTACTGCATAACACTGAAGCCTTGCTCTGATTAAATATGTATTCATTTCTGCATGAGTTTTTCAATGTGATGATTCTAATCATCAGAAGAGATGATAGCTACATAAAATATTTCAAAAATTCTTTCATAGCACCTTTGTGAGTTGAGAGGCTATTTACAGATTCCAGACAGGGAATGAAGGAACAAGGAAAGGACAGTCAACCTGTCTACTGATGCTGAGTGCCAACCTGTGGGACCCAATTCTTCTGAGTATTAATAGCATGTAATACTTCACATACCCAAACACACCACCTTCCAGTGTTACTTGCCACAGTAGGTACTTCAGAATCAATGATTACCGGACATGTGAAAGGTTTTGTTTAAATCATTTCACCAGAAAAACAAGAAGGCTACAGGAAACATGCGCCAAACCCTAATCTCCAGAGAACACTGAAAAATCTTAGCCTGATACTATCCGTTCTCTTCCCGAAATCCCCTGACTCACTGCTTACTTATCATCCAACTTTGGCCAGAAACTGCCTCTGCATTCAAGTACTCTGATGAAGCCAGTCATGGAAACAGGAAATACAAATTCCAGGCTCCAGAACTGTCTCTTGTTAGTATATATTCATCATCTTTTTTGCTAGTTCTTTTTTTGGTTCCTTAAATTTCACATTCTCTCTGCCTCTATTTGCAACTGAGCTCACACTGCTGGGAAAAACAACTTGTGGATTTGAATGTGCTGCCTCAAACTGAAAATTTCCTTTAACTCAGAGCTCTCCAGTTTTCCTGATGTGTTACTGTGGAGGGGACCTATGTGAACTTACAAAGCAACTCAATGGTAACATAGATACTGTATTATATAATGCTTCTTGAACATCTATCAAGCTCTGTTTTAAAAAGAAAATGTCTAGTGGATGTTCTGACTTCACTTTTCCTATGGGAAAGCTGTTCCAGACACTGTATGATGGGTGAAAAATTTCCCCCTGACTTTAAGGGAAAAGAGCTATCTTCAGTTTTTACACAGAAATTCCAGTACAGAAGGCCTTTCAGGAATCATATCGGTCACTGTCCCTACTGAGAAACCCAAATGGATTTATCCACAAGTATTCTGGGGACTGTGGTAGCTAGCACAAATCTCTGCAGGGCAGGATTTCAGGCTATTTTGCCTACTGAATCTTTCCTTGACTCTTGTGTGCTGAAGGCCTTTAGCCTACGTTCTGCTGGCAAAAAATGAAAGGGTGAATTTGGCTCAAAACACACAGATTACAAAATACCGCAGCTATCCTGCATTGGTGTGGGATGATGTAGTCTTGCAAGAATGAGAGAGCAAGGATGACAAATAACATATCAATGGCATTAGTGTGGGATTTTAGGTTAGCAGAGCACAGTCATAGGAATTCGAATTTGTTAAATATTATTAGAACTAACGTCCCTTCTGAAGAAAAACAGGTTCTTTGCAGGAAGATGCTATTTTGAAATCAACATTTCAAAAATTCAAATGTGAAATGAAAAGCTGTTTATGGAATTACAGATGAGACACTTATGGCATTTTGGGTGTGTTGGCAATCACAGCTGGTTATGAGATAATTAAGTCTGCCCTTGCTATGGGAAATACCTACCCCACCAGCAAAGTCAAAGCTTACATAGTAAATGAGTAAGGTGACTTATATAGAAAATAAATAAATGAAAATATGAAAAATACAAGTAAGTACTCTGAAAAAAGCCAGCTATATTTTTTCTTAGCTGCATCAGTTATATATCAACTAAATGTACAATATTAATTAATGGAAGATAAGTTTTATTTGCTTTGTTGTTTTTTCTTTAAATATAAAGAATTTGAAGAGGACTGCATGACAGTGCTGTATCTGTCTTGTGGTTCTCCTTCTGCTGATAATGGGAACTACAATATAGTCCAGGCACCAGTGGCAACTAGATTTACGATTACTATTATTTTGATTTTCTTTCAATATAACAGTTGATAATGGTTGTAAAAATATGCTATGCCTTTATCATAGCCTGCATCTGTCCCTTTAAGTACTGCATCCTTCTTATAAAACCAGCATTTTAACAAAATGTGACAACAATAGTTTAAATACCTTAAGTTATAGTCACGTGCTGCAGGCAGAGTATCTGTAATTCTTTGTTTAGTCTTATAGAGGAACTAAGTAACAGATCAAATCAAGATATTCTTCAAGCACTTTCCAGCTATGTGGTCAAAGACCATAAAAAAGTGATGCTTCTCCTTCTTGCTTTGGAATGTCAACACCCCACTCAACTAAGTCATACTGTTTTGGACCTTTACAGTAAGACTGCACTACCTCCTTAAAATATCCCATGGAATATCTCATAATCCTATGTTGAGCCCAAAGAAACGACGTAATGGCCTTCCAGGTCTTTTCTTTCTCTAATGCCCATAACCATGATTATTTTAATTAAGAGAAAGCTTTTTATTTTTACCTCACTAGCTTCAGCTAGTGACATCTATTTAGCTTTATTTTTACTTCAAATTCTCAAAGATCTTCATTCCCTCCCCCTTCCGTTTTTATTTCCTTTTATTGTTTCTGCTGTAACAGTTTCTATAGTAACTTCTCTAAGTGCTGATGAGATTGATGCTACTAAAAGCTTCTTATTCTCCATCTGAATTGCTTGAAGCTTATACTTTAAAGACAGTTGCAGTTATGGGCGTAAAAAGCAAGCTGTGCCCTTTCTTGGCACAAGCTGATGACCATCACACATTACTGGTGGAAAAAAGGTGAAAACTCTTCCTCTGCTTTCCCAATACAGACACACACTTCTGACTGTTGAGTTCTACATTACTTTCCAGCAGGACAGGAAGATTTTTAAAGCATGTTTTTACCTGAAAAGCAGCTGTGCAAAAATATTGGCTTCTCTCACAAATACTTTATTAAGCTTATGAGGCTTGCAAATAAATTCTTTTTCCTGTTATAAATGCTGCCTGGGAATTGAAAGGAAACTGATTTATTTCATTCTCAGCTGTGATCAACGTGACATTATCCTGCAGGTCAAGAGGACCCTTTGCTGACACACATGCTATCCGGTTCTTTCAAGTTTCACTCCATGCAGACTTACAGCTTTTAAATCACAACACAGTGTAATCTTACTCAATCCAACCCACCAATTAAGACTCACCAGCTATTTTTGAAGCTAAACTGAAATTTACTTCTGCTTCTACCCAGTCCTGAATATTACAATTTATCACTTTTGCCCTTGAACCCACCTTTCAAACTTCTGAAGGCTAACTTCTGTCTTGAAAGGAAGTGTCCTTTCAAGACCTAAAGAACCAGCTTGTTGAACAGATTCTTTTAAGCCATGTTTTCTAGCCTATAAGTAATTTTTGGTGTTCTCTTGGGACTGCTCTATTTGAGGATGAAGACAACCAGCAGAATCACAACTCTAAGCTTCAAGGAGCTGACTTTGGGCTATGCTCCTCCCATGGAAGAATCCTATGAAATAATGGTTCTGGAGAGAAGAGGGGTCATGATGACTTCCTCCAAGCTCAAGGATCCTAACAATCCTAACAAGAAGAAAGTCAACCGATGGTAGCAGGAGGCCTATGTGGATGAACAAGGAGCACCTGACAAAACTGAAACATGAAAAGGAAGCACCTGAGATGTGAATGCTTTCTGAGCATGCAGAGACCGGTTTAGGAATATCAAAGCTCACCTGGGGTTGAATCTGGCAAAAGGAGTTAAGAACAACGGGATGGGTTGCTACAGAACAGCTACAGCAAAAGGAAGACGAGGGAAAATGTAGGACTACTGCCGAATTGTGCAGGGGAACTGGTGACAGAGGAGAGTAATATGCTGAGTAATGTGCTCTAGGCAATCCTGCTTTATCAGGGGAGTTGGACTAGATGATCTCTAGAGTTGGACTAGATGATCTCTTCCAACTCTGGCAATTATGTGATTCTGAGACAGAAAAGCAGTTCAAGCACTCCCTCCTTCTCCAATTTAAATATTTAATTATCTCTATGACCACTTCCATCATCTACCAAGGAGTATTTCTTATTATTCAACAATAAATTACATGTATCTATTTCATAAAAGGCAAGCAGCAGTTGCCTTTGTGTGTCATTGCTGTGTCATGTATCAATTTTTAGAAAAAGTTTACTTTGGTAACAAAGTAATTGTCATTGGGTAGAAACAGGAAGGAGATACAGAAGATCTTTCTTTTCTTGATGCAGCTCTTACTTTTAGAAATTTTGTATCTCTAATAATCCTCTGATGTTCTGTATCACCCTGTTTTTATCTGAAAGTATTGCTTGGTATCGAACCCAGGACTGATCCATGTGAAACCCATGCTCATCATCTGATTTCCAGACCGAAAACAAAATATTTGCTTTCTACTTGTTACTATGAGTAATTTTCAGTTTACTGTATCTCACACCTCTAACACAGTTCTCATGTTAGAGAAAACCGATCTGTGACTGCCATGTGAAACAATGTCAAAATGTGTAGACATAAGACATAGATACAGAGTAAGAAGAAAAAGTACCACAATCTGTATACGAGTCTCAATTCTGTCAATGACTTCTTGTGACCTGATTACTTTTTGCAAGACTGGATTGGATAAAATAGGATCATATCATTTCTCTATCTCAGGCATCTTTTCTGAGAATTTATTAGTTATCTGTCATATACCTGGGCACACAGTAGTTGTAATCTATTAGAAAAGAGAAAGCAACAGTTCACTTTTCTGAAAACTGCAATTTTATAAGAAGTTATTACAAAACCTTTCAGATGATTTATTAAAGCACTCATAGCTCCTAGAAGAACATCAATTAATGTCTACAGCAATCTACTACAGTTTTAAAGGGTATAGCAAATATATGCATTTCTCAGAAATTAAAAAGGTAACATCCACAGCAAAGCCAGTCCACCCCTATCAGACCATCATAACATACTTGTAAAACCTAACTCTTATCACAACAGTTGTTTCCAGTTTGTTGCTGTTCATACCAGGTTTTATGGAATGCCTTGTGTCCATTCTCCATTTTTAAGCAGAATTATAAATGTGAATCTAAAAACAGTTTACAGTGAATGACATGATTACAAAATGAACACAGAGAAATAGAAAAAAAAAAGTAAAATAAAACCTCTGTTTTCAGGTTCATTTGCATCTATTATAAATACCTAAACATGGAAAATCTTATTCAGTTCACGTACAATACCCAGGATGGAATCAAAGGAAGACAATATGTAACATACTCTTAATGACAAAAATTAAATTATCAGCTTTCAATACAAATTTCAAACTAAATCTAGTTGGCAGCCTCCCTTAGAAACAAAGGAGAAAAATATACAATGAAGAAAAATGATCAGCAAAAGGCTAACTAATTTTCCAAATACTGCAACTCAATCCTGGGATTAGCCCCTGCCTCTGTCTAGTTAAGCGCAGAACCTTGTGCCCATGACTCAGGCTACTTTTCCATCACACTGCCAGGTCCACAGCACCGCAGCATTCTCTGCAGCTTCCATTAACTTCATTAAGCCATACACAACTCACTACACAGGAAATGCCAGGGAATACTTTGTGTTGTGGCAATTAAAACAATCTATAAAGTTTTGAACTGCTCAGGTTATATTTTGCTGTAGGCAGAACGACACACGCTCAGGAACTTTCAAGACCAGATTCAAAGAAATACAAGGAACCAACTAAAAGCACTGAGAGAGAGGAAAAGACCGCCTCATCAGAGATGCTTATCTGCTTACTGAACAATGAAAAAATTACTCCTGAGACTAAGATCCAAATGGCTTATGACTTCTGCCAGCCAGTTGTACATCACTGAGGCTTTGTTAATCTCCATTTCCAAATTTAAGAATGAAATTACATTCCTGTACAATCTTTGCAGATTTTTTTGGGTAGCATTTGAACTTCTCATAGTAGACTCCTAAAATATTTATTTCATTATGCTTGATATTTCTGCTGAACTATCTTGCTTTACTACCGGACATCACTGCATTCTCCTATACCCTGTTATTCACACTGTCATGTTTTCTTTTTCCTTCTCCTTTAGTTTTCACAGTCACAAATTCCCATTTTCACTTAAGGAACAATGAGAAAAGTAAAATAAAAGCACAATGTAAGGAAGTCAAAACACATCATTAGATAAAAGCTCACAAAAGCAATCTAATGTAAAAATTGCGTGCAACACTTGCCCTTTTTTTTTAGGAAACATCTTGGGCACACAACAGTTTATTTTTCCATATTTTTCTTGAAGAGACTTCTCTTTCATAATCACACTAACTTTCCTGAAGAACTAGAGTCAATGCAATCTTAATTTCCTCCCAAGATGTTTGTCCTGGAATTTTAAGTGTTAGTTGTGATGACTGCCAGACTCTGAAACTGATGAAGCAGAGCAGCTCTCAAATTCTATCTTCTTTTCAGCTTCCAAAAGGTACGTGAGCCAGTCTTCCATGACAGAAAATAGAAAAAAAAAAAATCTCTAAAACTACCAACTCACTCAACTGGTTATTCATACTCCAGCAGCACACGGCTGTCATTGAGCATATTCTGACTGCATGAAATAGTATATCAAAACAATGAACACGAGCTACTTCTCACCTTCACATTTAGCAAGATCTACTGGTCCTATATAACAGAAGGCTCTACGGTCAAACTAGAGGCAGATAAAGGTTTACTGAAATATTTACAGGAATGTTTACACGAAACAGCCTCATGTTCTGGGTTCCAAATTGCTCAGATAAACAAATATTCCTTACACATTTTTATTACCTCAGTGAACTGTGGAGTTATTGTGGTAGACGTGATTTTTCAAAAAGGAATCCCCAGAAGCAATTTCAAAAAGAACAATAAAGGCAATCTTAGATGAAAGAAAATACTTTTGCTTTCTCAAAGAAGCTCTCCTAAACCCAAACAGCAAACACTAAGTGTTCAGACACACATTCTTCCAGGAAAAATCTTCCATCTAAGTCTTCACCAAACCTCCTTGCTAGCCATTTACTACCACAAAGTCTAACTTGTTTATTTAAACAGCTGCAGGAGGAATAGATGAAGGAGCTGACGAACGCTCATTAGCTCTGTTCTGTTGACTTTCCAGAGATGGGGCAATCTCCTTTAAAGGGCAGGTAACATCTTAAACTACACCAGGTGCCTGAAAAATTAACATTTACCTAAATTCTACAGATTATTGTTGCTCTACTCAGTGATTAAAACAGTGTCTGAAGCCTAATGAGTTATTTCTGCTTGGAAAGGGAACTGATAGAACAAACAACTTCTTCAAAGCAACTTTATTTACAGTGAGAGGGCACACAGTCCTCTTTCTCCTAAAACTACTGGAATAAACTGCACTTTCTTTGCACAGTAGTGTAAACTTGTCTTCCCAGCTACCAATGCTCTTTCCTCAGATGCTGTACTTTTTTCCCCTCCTCCCAAGTGTTATCTGATAAACACAGCTAACAAAAATTCTTTGTTTGTGTCTTTATTTTCCAAGCTGCATTCTGAGGCTGTGAACAGATGTGCTAATCCAGACCCAAAAGGGGTTTAGGTGAGTGAACCCCAGTTGTTTAGCTCAGGCCATCAATTCCACCCACGTAAGTTGACTGCACTGGCATACATTGCTCTGCTGACAACTGTGTGCAGATAACAATAACCAGAAATGCATCAGAAGCTGGCATGGCACTTCCCTCAAAAAAACCTGAATCCAGACGTAGGTGTCCACCCAAAGCCCGATAATCATAGATACAATCTCCTATAACCCAATTAATGCTCCAGGCCCCTTGCTAGCTTCTCTCTGTTGTGTAAAATCCTCCTTGCCGAGATGCTGACAGAGGTAACTGCATAACTGCACAGATAGTTCAGAGGGTGGATTAAAAGCTACTTCAACTGGCACCCCCATAGCAAGAAAGCTTGTTAATTAAACTTTAGCCTTTACATGACCAGCACTTTGGACCTCCTGGGACACTGGTATTACCCAACATAGAAACTGAAAACCCTTACAGTTACCTAAGGTCAGCAGCAGCAAATGTTCCCACCAACTGCACCTACGTCTGAGGTCCCACAGAAACTTAAGATACAAATGCTGTCAGCTTCCAACTTTCTCCATCCCCTGAAATATTGTTCAATGAAACAAAACCTTTACAGTTTAACAGCTGTCCTTTTCAAGTGATCTTAAACAAATAACCACTAGCACAACCAGTGTTTAATGTGATGTTACAGCCGGTCCAACTTCTGTCAATCTCCTTTATGCTGATAACTGAAAAATATTGTAAGACAGAAACTAATATTGAAATGCCTATATACAAGTTGCTTTGGAGTCCTGTTCTTGTGTCCATAGCAATAAGGCTACTTAATTCTTAACTGTGCAGAGATAATATAATGAGTGTTTGTATTTATACATGGTATAAATACACAGAATGTATGCAGGACCAAAACCATGAAGAAATACATCTCGAAAAACTAATTCTAGCTGATTTATAAACAAGAAGAGCAGGAACTCAGTAGTATATTGAAGTTTACTTACAAAGCTTCATACTGAGACTTAGTCATACACAGTATCAATATCAAAAGCACTAAGCTTGATTAACAATTTCCTCTTCCATGTGGATACATGAACTTCTCTGAATGTTTATTTCTTCTGTCATATATTTGAAAGCACTTGATCAATTTTTAGACCTAAACCACTAAAGCAACAGTTCCTTTGACTGCTCTTTGATCTAGTATAATAACTTCACCAGCTACATTAATCTAATGATTAAGTTTGCAATTAGGTCGCTCTTCTGTGTTTTAAGGGAGAGTGGGCAGACTTTGCTCTTCATTCTGGAACTACCGCACAAATAATTTTTTTTAGCAATTGAAATTTTTCTGAGGATATTGGGCTTTGGCAATCCAGAACTACTTTGCCATTTCTCTCCTCTTATCTTTAATTCAGTTTACTCAATAAAACTATTTTGAGTAATTTCACTTTGCTTCTAATGTGTTTTGCCTCATAGTTTCCAAACAAGTTTGTAACTTTGAATGCAAATAGCTGCAAAAAGACCCCAAAACTATTTTTGAAATATCTGATGCATTTTTTAAAGGAAATACAACTCACATTAGGGTTTATATATCTCACAATCTCAATTAAACCTAAAATTGTAACCAAAATTAAGATGCCAGTGAGATTTACCATGGTGCCTTTTATTTGATTTGCCATGGTGCTTGCTGTATACTGACCTATTTTCCTCTGAACGCTTTCTCTCTGCATATTATAGTAAATCTATGAAGTAGAACAGTTTTGAACTTATGGCTATCTGTCCCAGACATTTTATTAAATGCTTGCTAAATATTCAACCATAATATACATAGTTATGTCAGTGGTTAAGAGATGAAAGCCTACATTACTTCACTCAGGAAATGAAGTGCAGGTTTCAGTCCTTTCATTGCAATATCCTTCGGTGCATGGAACATAAATGTTTTTGCAGTGGATTATTCAACAAGCGGGTGATGCAATGGCTTACACAGCTAAGCCACTGTATGATTTCGAAGGCCACAGGGTTAGTACATTGTGATAAACTATTCAGTTATAATTGTAGCTTTTGTGCCAGTTAAATTGAGCGCTGTGAATACTAGACAGTTAAAACCTACTCTGTTATTTAACAGAAATTTGAATTTTGATTCCTCTGAAATATAACTGCTTCTACATCTATTAAATTATTTTATCCCACGGCAGAAATCAAATCCAAGCCAAACATATGGGTGAGTAAGAAAGGTTGGAAATCTTCAAGAAGGTTGCACATAAAGAAGCAACATCTCATCAAAGACAATCCCCCAGTGACCAAGTCTTACTTGTAATTGAAGAGTTAGTAAGGATGTAATAAGGACAATTCTTCAAAAAAGATCAGCTTTATTTCTTTTCTCTACAACATCAATGATATTAATGTGATGGAATTTCTCTAATTCAAGTTTGACTTTTCTAGAGCTTTTACAGTCATTACTGTCTGGAAATCTTCGGTGACAAAAAGAAAGGAATCAATGAGACCAGTTTTTTTGATCTCCAATACAAGACTAGGTGAAGGACTTCTCTTGCTCTGAAGCAATCTTGCTTTAAAAACTCTGGGACAAATTTCTATGATGTCATTTAGACATCATTACCTTTCCACATGAAAAGCTAACCCACAATAAAAAGGATGTAATCTGAAATATTCCAGTGTAACAGTGCTAGCAGACACCAACCTTGCAGCTGCCCAGATTGCATTATAATTATTTTAAACAAAGATGAGAAGTGTAATAATCAAAAATAAAGGGTAATATGATCGATTTTTCCCAGACCAAAATATCTTTGATACCTGTGAAATTCATCTTACCACAGGGAACAATAATGCTACTGAAGTTAACAAGTGTAAGGTAGTAACGAAGCCACATTTACTCATTTCTAAAAGCAGTAATTCCAATATATTTAAGAATGTCTTTTTGAAAGTAATACAATCTTGATTAAAATTTTCAAATGACAGCAAACCTAGCTACATACTGTTGCAAACTGCTAGCTTTACTTACACAGTTTCAGTCTAGAAATAACTTTTGGCTCCTAATGACAGTGTAGTATTATTTCTCATTCAATGTATTTTCTCTACACTAAAAGTGTCCTTACTATCACTATCAATACATTAATTCCTGACAATTACATAAGATTTTAGGTATTCCCAGGTTACATACAGCATTGGTCTTCATTATTTACACTTTTGAAAGGACAAATTGCAACCGTGAAATCAACAGAAAAATTTTCCAGGACATTTCTGGCATTCTGTAAGGCAGGCAGTATGCTATCAGTGTGGATCCTCTCTCCTTCTCCAACTACAATCAGGGTTTTCTGTTTTCAAAGTGTCATGGCCACATCAAAAATACATTAAGCACCGGATAAAAATAGCTAAAACATTTAAATTGTTTCCTGTAATTGTATTTTTTCCCTTTTGAACTTGTATCTTCAAGAGGATAGACATTTATGCCTGAGGCAAAAAGTAACTCACTGTGAACAAGGAAGCAAAAATCTTTCCACATCAGCAACAGAGTAAGCTTTGTGAAGCCTTCTGCATCATATTCCACCACACCACTGTTGACAAAAAATAATAAAATAAAGAATACAATTATTACCTACCATTCATTCCAGTACCAAATGATATATATGTAAATTCTGTATTACAGGGATTGGTATTTTGTTTGTTCAAAAACTTCCAGTATTTGCTTTATTTATTAACATTTACAATTTTATAGCTAAATAAAAATCAGGTTAAGCTTTTAATTTTAATAATCATCTTATTTATGCAGTGGCATTCAAGTTTCTCACTTGAAGAGAGGCTGTATTTAGTTTATATAAATACACTTTAGAATTAAAGGAGACCTGTTAATGCATCTGCAGTACTGAATTGATAAAAACCATACACACACAAATTCCCTGTATGTTAGTCAGATTAAGATAGTTTATTAACTCTGCAGTAAGTGACAGGGTAAAATTGAATAAGTGCAGGCTGAGAAGAGTTGAAATTTGAAAATTCAATGGAGTGTATATAAAAAAAGCAAAGCATGAGGGCATATAAAAAATTAAATATAGACAACTCATTTAGTAGACAGGTAAGTTTCATCCATCAGAAGTCAGTGCTCTCTAAGTCTCAAGCAGTCTCAGGACGCATAAGCCACTTCCCAAGTGAAAAAATCATAGGCACACCTGGATCATTTCCATATTGTAGTTTTCTCAGAAGAAAAAGAAATATCTTGTTTTCATAAGGATTTAGTTTGCATCAACTCTACCCACTCCTACATCCAATACAACTCATTGTTATCTATCTAGAGTTGTATAAAAATTGGGTGCATGCTAGAAGCCAATCCTTCCTACCCTTAATTTGGGAAGACCTAAGATTTGGAGGGCTCTGGAAAATCCATCTCATTTGGCATCATGACTCAGAAGCAGAAACCCCCTCCTGACAATGAGGTAAAGCACTGCTTGCCAGGCAATCACTGTCACATCAACTCCTGGATTCTAGCTGAAGTCAGGATTTAGGTAGGAACCCAAAGTGCCCATCCTTCACAGTGCCAGGGTGTACCTGATTAGGTGATTTGTGAAGCTAATGTGTCATCATGCCAGGCCACAGACCTTTGAGCTGCAGAAATTCAACATGACCTGACAACCCTTTCTCTCTTGAGACAAGATACTGCTCAGTGGTGGGAGCAGCTGGTCTCAGTCCTGCCTTCATGCCAAGCAGTGGTTTCTGGCTCCTGCAAGGCTTGGAACAGTACCCATTTCCCCGTTCTGCCACCTCAGTCACTGCCCTTTTCTGTAAGACCCCTCCAGTCATTTATTCAGAAACAAGCATAATTCTTTTGCACAGAGAAAATCCCTACTGTCCTTTTCCCATCATCAGCTATATTCTAGTAAAATCAGATTGGTAGCTGGCACAGAAGTAAAATAATGCTGAACTTCATTCTCATACTGCTACAGAGAGACAATCTATTCACATCATTCTGTGAAAAAATCTCCTCTTAGCCAGTGAATAGCAGTTACATAGCCACAGACCATGTGCAGAAAACACCACTTTCCCCCCGCTAGAGAAAATAATGCATCAAAAGAAAACTTACGTTCCAAAGTGACTCAGGAAAGCTGCAATATACTCTCTTCTCTTATGGTATCCCTGAATAACATATTGTACCTTAAAAAAGAAAGAAAGACTCAAAACCCAGAGCTATAAAAAGAGAAAATAAAAGGCAATGCTCCCAACATGTCATACAGTCCTTGTTAAAGATTTATGTTTGACATAGTAGTAGTTCTGAATCCTACATTTAGCTTGCATGATTTCCTAAATAGTCCTAAAGTGCCTTTAAAACAAACAGTGGATCTTGCACACAGAAAATTCTTGTAAAGAAATCCCTTCACTCACTCCTGAGTGAAACTTAAGTCTTTCACAATATATCAAAGCACTGTTTAACTGCAGAAGAGTGAAGAAAAGAAACGTGTGACTTTGCCTCGCTGAAGTATGAGCAGGAAGCTGTGATAGGCAAATCACAATTACCCAAACTTACAGTTGGTTAAGTGCCAAAATAACATTCTGGTTATAAATGAAAAGAAAAAAATATATATTTCACAACCGATCTTGGGTGTTTTCTGAAGACTGCGCCTCCAACAAAATCTACTCAACGCTAAGCTCTCTCAGTGGTTTTGTGCTGATTCAGGGAACCACCTACTCAACTGTGAGCACCAGTTTCTGAGGCATTCTGGGTTTTGAAAGACTTCCATCTTGGCGCAGACAAAATCAAACAGCGCTAAAGTTGGAAGACTTAAGGCAAAATTCTTCTCACACCATGTATGTTTTCTTATTGATCTGAATGGGATTACTTAGCGGAACAATGTGAACAGGGTTTGACCCATAACAGAAACAATGCACGTGTTGTCAGGCTGGAAGAGCATCTGGTTTACAACTGGTTCCTTCAAGTACTTACAGCATGGTTCCATGTATGATTCCCTGTGTAAACCCCCTTGCCTTCCAGAATGAAAACTAACATTTTAAAAGCCTTTTCTCCCACTGAACATTAAAAGAACAGGATGAATATTTTTCTTGGATATAGTAATACTAGAGTTCCTTGGCTGCATACACTTTCCTAATTTTTTAAAAAAAGCCTTGACAACAATCACTGCTGAGAGCTATCTTCTACCTCTTAAAGTTAAATTCTATTTATAAATCGGGACTTATTTCATTTCATAAAAAACTACAATTATTTTGAAGGCTTTGTTTGGGATCTGAAATGTTATTTTGGGAAAAGGAAAACATATGATAAGTTCGCTTAAGGGACTTTGTTCAAGAAAGGGTAAAAACAGCCCTGTATATTTGCAGATTTTAAAAACAGAAAGTAATTTTAACAGAAAACCACAACAAAAACCAACTCTAAAGATAGATTCCAATATAATTATGGATGCATTTTGAAGAATTTTTTCTAGAAGATAAAATTATTTTCCTTGTTTAGACAAACAGAGGTAAAAATAATATACAGATACAAATAGGAGGTCTGTAATAGGCGGATTCCTAGATGTTGCCTTGTAAGCTTTCTTTCGAAAATTACACTTAAATAAAGGAGAAGCTTTCAAAAAAATATACTCACTTGTTTTTGTTTAAACAGTAACACCACTTTAAGTAGCTATTACTGTATAAACACCCAAATAGGCTGCTGATTCAGTTCATTTGGATGAAACATCTGAGAAGAAAATGACTGAAAGCGCTCAAAACCTACAGTGGTTACTGTGATACAAGAACTTTGATATCTTCCAACTGGAAAAATAATATGTAAACTAGCCATTTGTATTTAATTGCAAAACAGTAAGCTAGAAAGCAGTGTAGTACCATACAATAACATTTTATACCAAATCGTAACATGACACAGGAAGAAAAATCCATACCAAATCTGATCCCAAACACACCTCTTTACCAAAAAGAGTCATTACATTCAATGCTTAACTCATATTGAGAAGGTATTCCTGATGTAGTTCACCTTAAGTATGCCCTGTTTGGACTACCTGGCAGAAGAAAAACTTTGTCTACAGAAATGCTATAGGGTGTTAACACAATACAGTAAAGCACATAAGGGAATGGAAAATTGAGTTCCCTTTACAAACTTACCTTGTTCGTTAGCAGCTGGCATACTTGGGGTACATAGTCGATAAGACAACCTCCACCAGGAAAGGCTGGGATATGAAGGGCAGATGATCCTCCAAGCGCACTAGAAACAGAAGTTAATTTAACAGTACGTTACATGTATAGTCCCTGGGATTTGAAAGTGATTTCTATAGTGTCCTCTTTCCTTATGCTTTTCCAGCGGGCCATGATTAAGGAAGTGTATTTTATGCTGTAGCGATATAAAAAATATCGAGTGATATCATCTATAAAACCAGGTTATAACACGTTCCACTGCAATTCAACAACTTTAATCAAGAGTAACACTAATGCAAAGCATTCTCTCAGGAAATAGCTTTTTCATTGTAAACAGTTCTATTTCTTAGTCCTCATCAATAAGATGTGAAGCACTGTAGTTAAGATATCTTAACTTATAGTTAAGATAGTTAGAAGAGTAGGCTTCTTATAGTTAGAAGAGAAGGCTTTCCATTTTGAATTATTCAAATTGCCATGTTCAGTCAAACCAGCTAAGAATTAATCCAAATTATTTGGACTGAGGAGTAATAGAGGGCCAGATGCACATCAGCCATGCTATTTACTCCAGTTTTGGGACCCCCAGAACAAGACAGACATTAACCTAACTAGATCAAGGGGGCAGTGAGCTAGAAAGATTGTTAGGTACACGATGTAATAGCAGATGCTGAAAGAAATGGGTTTGTTCAGTTTTAAGAGAAGGTTGGAGAGGGAAGAATATCAAAGAGTGGAGTTATAGGCCTATTGTTATTGAAGACACATTGGTGCCTTCAATTACCTAATGGAAAAATATAGAGAAGGTGGAGCCAGAGTCTTCTTGAAACTTCACAGTGACAGGATGAAAGGCAATGCAGACATGGCGCAACAAAGGAAGTTCTGGTTAGCTATTAGGAAAACCGTTTTCACAATGAGAGTTATCAAGTACTGGAAGACAGGCCCAGAGGGGCTGGGGAATCTCTGTCCTCAGAGGTGCTTAAAGCTCAGCTGAACAACTGTCATGAGCAACCTGATCTAAGCTGGCCCTGCTCTGAGGAAGGGCTGGGCCAGATAACCTCCACAGGTTACCTCTAGTCTACACTGGTTTACGATTATATTTCCCAATTCTATGTTTTTCTTCATCCCCAGAAGGAAATAATACAAAGATATTAACTCTGTCCATACACAGACTGGAAATCCAAATGGTAAGAATGCACAGAAATAAGGTAACTTCAGAGATGTATTTCATCATAGAATTGTAGAATACCAGGTTGGAAGAACCTCAAGGATTACTTGTTCCAACCTTTCCTGGAAAAGGCACAGTCTAGACAACATGGTCCAGCACCCCGGGCCGGTATTTAGCCACCTTGATAAATTGCCTTTATCACAGAAAGGAAGTCTGAAGCATGACTGCTATTAGTGAGGATAATAGCTTCTTTGGTGTGGAATTATCTAGCATTTTTATTTAAATCCAGTTGTATAAAGCAACAACCGACTAAAGTCCATGCTACTCTCTTTTAGCAGTACTGACCTACATCTTTCTCATAGTCTTTACCAATCCAAAGGGATATGAATTTGCATTACAACACTGTGGCTTACATCACTCACTAAACATCTAGAACCATGTTGGGTACAATTAAAAAGGTTCAAAAGCCAAATTACTTTGTGGTCTCCTGTTTACATGCTGTTTCCATGAAAGATTAAACTGGCTGGAAAGAAGTTTCTTCTCTGAAAAATAAGGCTCTTATTCTTCAATAGGACCTGCCCTTCTATTTTCCTCAATACTTGATAAGCTATCACTTTGGTAGGTACAAAGGTCTACAATTGCACATCCCTTTGAAGGAACAGAGCCTACATAAATCAAAAAAACCAAATTCATAATGAGGTATATGGAAATCTGCTACTCAGGCAAAACAGTCTGGGTTCAACAGACTGTTCACCGCATGGAACAGTTCTGCAGGTCTGGATTTTGCATATGCAATGATGAAAGAAAAAAGCCTTGACTACACCGCAGCTACATAAAAAAAAAAAAAAAAAAGCCCCAAAACAAAACCAAAAAAACCCCACCAACAAATAAACAAACTTTTCCAGCAGAATTAAGACTTGAACAGGATTTAATTATATTCATTGCTGCTACCCTCTCACTAAAATTACTCACAAGGGAATATAATCTTGCTACCTGTGTATGTTAAAAACAGTGAAGTGTGACTATTAGATTATTACTAAATTGGAACTGAAAGTATACTGGGTCCATCAGTCTTTTAATGTTGGAGAGTGAGAGACCTGGTTTTCCTGGTATGTTACAAGTGGGATGTGAACCTTATTTTAATCCCTGGTTTTCAGTTTATTAAACTCCTTAAATACTTATGTAAATATAGCCATAAAAGCCTCCAATCTCATACACAAAGCAAAGGGTACTGTCCGTTTTGCATCCTGCCTTGCCTCATTTGCAACCAAGACCAAGTTCCCCCTCAGCACAGAGATACCACTGGAGACACTCAGATGACTACAACAGAAATTACAGGCTACTCTCAGTTACAGTAACAGGCATGAAATTAGGAGTAATGTCTAACACATTTCACATGCAAAAAAGGTCCCATGCCTATATCATTGGCTTCCAATACATCTTACAGACTGAATTATTATGATTTGCAAGTAAGGACTTCCCATTTTACCTGTATCTATCTTTTGAAAGTAGTCAGTCTATAAAAACTTGTTGACATAAATGGGAATTCAACCTTTCTCAAATGAAAAAGACTACTACAAGGTGTGGTTTCTGAAAAATAGGTCCCTCCACAGAAAGAGGGCTGGAATTTCTAGTATAATTATCCTCTGAAAACAGAATAAAGCTGTATAATGTGTAATTTATGTTCTGTAGAAATAATTACGGGTAGGGAAATATTAAGAGTGGACAGGCACCTTTGTTCCCTCTATTTGATCAGAGAATCTGGTTATTAAATATTTTAATACAATACTGCATTTGCACTTGCCTCTGACCATCTCAAAACCTTCTGTAAGCATATGGTAATTAAGGTTCATCTTCCTTATGAAACTGATATTTATCTTTTATTTTTATACATGTAAGGAAGCTATGGCTAAGAGTTTGATTTGACTATGCTGTACTATGTCTCTGTTGTGCCAAAGGAACATATAGTGCCTCAGAATCATGAGACAGGGCAAGAGGCTGCAGTAATTCCTTTGCCCTTATAATAAGCCTGTAGTTGAAGACAAAAGTAACTGACTCAATGTCAAATAAGAAGAACCTGAAAAAGGCATAGGGAAATACATTTAAAATTGAGAAAATTAGGCAAGGGAATTTCAGCATGCAGATCAGTATCTAATGATGCTTTTTGAGGTCCCTCAAAGCCCAATCAAAAAAAAAAAGGTATAGAAAAAGAAAAATGTCATTTGTAGTCAAGGAAATTCTATTTACCAGGAGATTCCACTAGTGCAAGCTAAAGACTCCTCCATGTCAGATCTGTTTTCCAGATTTGCTGGGCCTCTTGGAAGACAGATTTTACATACCTCTGTTTGTGATTAAGCTTTCCTTTCACTGTTATACATGCCTCATAAATAAAACACATCCATGCATAAAAACAAATCTAACATCATACTACCAGGTTTGGTGATATTCATTGTATCAAGATGACAAAAAAAATAATCAAAAAACCATCAAGAGATACGATGAGAAAGTTTGTGTTTGTGGTTTTTTTTTTTCAAACAGACTCACTAACATTGCTACCCTCCAGCTACCAGAATAAGTCTAGCTTCAGTACAGGCAACCCAATTGTGTTTGATTTTTATATAATTTTTTCTAGTAACCTGCTACTCTTTAAAGGCTAAAATTCTAACAGATTCTGATAGCAACTTTCTTTAATTTATCATAATTTACAGAGCAACAGTTTTAGTGGATGCTATTTCATTAGGATTGATACTGGATGAAGTTACGTCTACCTGTCTGTGGGATAACTTTGCACGAACACATTGGAACATAGAGATTAAGATCTGTTTGGCTCAGCATTTTATTCACTTGCTGTAACTCTAATCTTACTCAGCTCTGCAAACCAATTTCTTACACCTCATTTTAAGATGGACCAGAGACTCTTTTGCAGCATGTTCGTGCCTTCCTGAGTTTCCAGAGCATCAGAAACAATGTGGTTCTGATCCATGGTCTGTGAATTAAATTGGATTTTGTGAGGAACTCACTAGTGGATTCAACAAGAGCAGCAGACAGCCTCCATTAATAGCAGTTTTGTTCTGTGACACGCTGAAATACAAGTGCAGATTGTGTAGCTGGAGTATGTTTACATTTCTGCTGTTGACTGGTACGTTCCAAGTGACTTGCTCTTTCTGTCTCTCAATGAATCTATTTATTCAAGGCTGCATACAAAAATCAAAATTCTTTCCCATTTCTTGATAGCTTATAATTACAATAAAATGTCTTTTCTCAAGAAATGATCCTTTTTTTTTAAAAAAAAACCAAACCGTATCATTAATTGACAAGTTTACAGAAGTGACTGGTTTTGTTCTTGACTATTTATGTGTGAAGAACCAGTTATCTCCCCTTCCTTAAAAATATTACTTTACTAGAGTAGAAGAATGCTTCCAAGTCTCAAGCTCAGAAGACTGGGTGGTTTGGCAAGGCAGGCTTAGAGGAATGAAGATGCTCATACTCCCATCCCTACCTCACCTCCTTCCCTACAACTCTCCCCATTCGCTCTTGGGCCTGTCTTGTTTCCCTAAACTCCTTATATTCACCCCATCCTTTCCCTGAAATCCATTTCCTTTCCCCCTTTCTCAGAGCAGAAAAATGCAGGTTTCTCTATGTTTCTGCAAAACTTCTGAGCTGAGTCTGAACAATGAGAACTATTTCAAACTATCCCCTACAACTTGTAAGGCCCTGCAAGAGTAAAAATACCATAGTTTATGAAGTTATCTGCAAACACCGGTTACAGTACTACTTCACTACAGTTAAGCATCCATACACATCTAATATTGTTTATATGTTTCCCATCCCCCATCTCCCAAAATTGCATAAGCTATTCTTTGAAGGAGTGTCATAAAGAAAAGAACATCTATGGAAAGATTTCATGCTATTAAAAGGACATAAGTTGCACAATGGCAGTTATTTTTGCTGCAAGGGAAGAAAAAGTAAAAAAGGTGTATTTGGAAAGGAGGTCCAGCACTGTAAGAAGAATCATACTTATCCATTAATACATTATGAACATAGCATTAAAGAGCTTTATACCAAGAGCAAGTGGTGCATAATACCAGTTGCATTTAACAATGTTCCTAATCCAATGTATTCTTTCTACAAAACCCACATAAAATAGCAAAATGACAATTTCAATGACTGTGAATGATACAGATGAAGATTTGACTAGCTTTGAAACTATAAATAAACAAAAAACTTGCCTCTGCATGGAAAGACTTTTTATCGGTTTAAAATAACTAAGGGCTTTTCTCTCAGCATGGTCAATGTTAAAACATGTTGAAATCTATATATACTGATGGAAAGTAGACTTTAGACTTTATAGACTATAGCCCTTGCTTTTACCAGGATACACCCTTCTTAAGTCTCTGTAAGTTTCCACCTGCCTTATTTTGAAACTGAAGCACGTTGCAGACCTACAAAAGAATTTAAAGGGTTTGTTACTCATGAAGGCTATAAACAAGAGGAGCCTGAAGCATGTGGAAAGAAATTCCCTTATTTTTGGTCTTTTTTCCCCTGTTTTGATAGTCATGTTATGGGCTTTGATCTCCTTACCCTTTTTCATTCTCCTTTCTTGCTGAAGTGAATAGTTGACTTTTTTTTTCTTTTGCAGTTTCATCACTTTAGTACATTACACCATTTGGCACTGAAGACATGAGGAACCACATCAAATAAAAGCACGTGACCACAAAAGCTGCCTTACCAACCATGATCCCAGATTTGCTGTCAGTTTACCATTTTTCAGACCTGCTCGACCATAACCAAATCCCTCCTTGTCACACAAACAACGTGGTGCTTGGCAGAAGCCTTGAGATAGTGCTTCAATCAGCAATACTGAGCTTAACAATAAAATAACAGAACATTACTCTTGTTACTGAAAAATTGGTCAGTCTAAGTTTGTGACAGTGTTTTCTCCCTTTTCTAGTAGTAGTCCGTTTATAGCAAACATAATTAATATGTTGCTTTTCCACTCAAATCAACTACAAGGTGTCCAAAAACAAGCTGCTGTTCTATTTTTAAAGAAACAGGTTTTACTTAGCAATTATTTCTACTTCAACATCAGTAAAACATAAATGTATGTTTTCAGCTAACAGATACAATCTGAAGTATCTACATTGTTGAGTGTACAGGAAAAAAAAATACAACCACAGATAGACCTAGAGGGAAAACCTAGAGTGTCAAATTTACTTCTTTGGAGAAAGAATCCCAGTCAAACTCAGACTAAAAATTAGAGCTGGAAGGGTAGTACTGTCTATTTTCCCTTGACCTACTAGAGGTTCAGGGTAAATACCTCTGAGTGTCTTCTGACTATTGACTAGAAAAAAAAGACAAAATAACCACTGTAGAAAGCAAATACTAACACCAAAATGTTCTTCAGTTTCTTGGACTGGGCAGAAAACTACAGTTCAGACTTGTTGAGGTTTATTTCCAGCTCTTTTGATAACTTTGTACATTCAAGCATGTTATTGCAACCAGTCTGCTTCTCTCCTTGCCCACCTGAAATGTTCAGATGCTGAAGTACACTGAAGTTTATACTATCCTATGAATGTTATTAAAAGCTGTGGGATGAAGTCATCTCTAAATGCTAATGAATACTGCTTTGTTTGGGTTACTCCAGCTTCCATATTCTGCTGCAGGTCAAGTTGTCAAAAAAAAAAAAAAAAAAGAAAAAAAAGAAGGCAACAGTTTTCTATAACGCATTTCTCATTTTAGATTTAAATTAACTGTAGAGATTCTGGATTATAGCAGACTTAACCTCGCAGACTTACAGACAAACCATAGGTCGGGGTGATTCAATACCAAAAGATTTACGGGGATAGGAACTCTGTCCCCTGGATTCTACACCTCCTCGAGGAGAAAAAAAAACACACCCAAGAAGCATGAAATGAATAGATAGCCAACCCTATAATTAAATTAGAATATATTTCTTTTCTTCCCTTCACTGGCCAGATCAGAAGTGGAAGGACAGATACTTGTGCAGTACAAAGCTTTTTTTTTACTGATACAGTATAGTAGAAAAGGCTGAAAATGCTAGTATTTCCTCTGTATTGGATAAATTGGGACTAAAGGGATTTTGGTTTTTTGCTTAACGGGTCTTTATAAGCAGAAAGGTTCTGCATACAGGGGACTGAGAGGTTTCCACTGACATGCTTAATGAGTGAAAACCTGAGCTGCCAGCAATGGAAAAGGGACCTCTACGTCCTCAGAAATGGCGTTCTCTAAAGAAAAAAAACCACATGAAAATGACGTTTATTGCCCAGCTGATCAGACACTCCATGTTACACAGCATTGACACTCGATATACAAACACTCTGCCTACAGCACTCACCACTTGTGCTTTCTTTCTCTGGGTATGGGGACCCACTTGCATAAATCGATCCATAGCTTACAACAAACATCCTGAGCCTGCTGGGCAGCCCAGCAGAATTGATTGCCCTCTTGGACCTCCATCATACCTCAGGCTAAAAACTTCAGGAAAAGTCTATGCAAGTGCAACCAAAATTATCAGCAAGGCTTTGATGTGTGCAGCAGTTTAAAATACAGATTAACTTAACCAGTGTCGATGACGCTATGAACACTGCACAGCACAGAAATTTTGGTCACTTATTCATTCTGCCAATATAAAACCAAAGTGAAAAGTATAAAAGCAATGTATTTCAAACTGATTAAAAGAAACCCTTTTGCTTAAAACATAGTTATTTTACATAATACAGTACGAATATGTGAAAATAACTCTTAAAAAAGAGAATACGAAAAGTTCCACAAGCTATAAGAAGAATGTGATCGTTTTTTGTAAGTCTCAAAAAATTTTGTCAGATGTTGCTTTTTGTGTGGCAATTTATCACATTTATGTCCCCCTCAGGTTTTCTACCAAAAAACCCAACAGCAAGGTGTATTGAAAATGTATCATTCTCAGTCATTTGGGGGCAAATAATGAGAATCCATAATAAATGACATAAGAACTGAATTTAAAGATGCTTTTTATGATCTCAGTAAAGTAGTTTTGGTGCACCCCTCTCCCAAGTGTATTAGTTACAAATATTAATTCTCCATCAGCACAGTATTATTTAAGGAAAACAGTTATAAGAAGACGTTCTTATAAGAAGTTTCTAGATGCCGCAATAGTTTAAACAGAAGGACATGGTTCCTGTCCCAAATAACTTTCAGAGTCCAGTACTTTATGCTACACAGCACAGTGAGGAATTGAAAAGCAGGAATTGAATGACAGGGGAGGAAGAGCGCAGGTTGCAGCAAGGAGACTTTAGATCGAAATGCATACAATGGAGAAATATATATACATTTTCAAAGCTTTTCACTTATTTCTTAAAGGAATCTTAGCAGCAAATTAAGAAAAATCTGAGTGAGAAGTGAAGCAGAATCAAAGTAGAGTTTCACAGAGAATTAAATGCAATAAGGAAGTAACAGCCAAAAAATCCACTCCAAATGACCAGAAAAAGTTGTAGGAAAGAAATCCAGACTAATGAAGCAGCAGCAAACATCACTGAACAAAAAAAAGTACAGATAAGATAAGCAACATGGGCAGATAAGAAAAGAAAGAGAACACTATGCAGTTCTTTTTATTTTTACTTCCAAAGAAGTTAGAAAAGCAGTAAGTGAAGATTAAAGAAATTATTTAAGATGCCAGGAGAAAGACCATGTAACCTGCAATTGTCTTCTGTATGGAGCTCAGGCAGAACAGCAAGTATGAAAGAGGTGAAGACTCATCGCAACTAAGGCAGAACAAGATTATGGCTGAAGACAGAGTGAGCTGTAACCTAATTGCAACTTCTTCATTCTACACTGATTTGAGGTACCAATGCAAAAACAGGAACTTGATGCATTATCAATGGGGATAATGGGATATAATGGGGATGCATTATGCCCATTTCTCCTTCACATGGACTATGAAGGAGGAAAAGTTGAGTCTGTTATCTGAAAATTTACTTTTCAACTTCTTGTCCTCAAAAAAATGTACTTTTAATGGCATCACCAGTTTTGCAGATATATTTACAACCACCTTAATTGCGAATATATTGAGGGTCTTCTAAGTAACAAGTAAAATAATACTGGGCATTGGCTTTTCTGCTTCAAGAGAAAAATGTATTGACTGGAAGTCACAAAGGAACTAAAAATGGCTTACACATAGCACAAAGACAGAATCTGGGAATTATAAACTTTTGCATAAACAAGAAAAAGAAGACTAGAGTGCTGGTACGCTGTGAGCACTGTTCTCCTCGGAAACAGGACTCAAGAAATAAATGCAAAAATTGAGGATTTATTTCTTGCTAGGATCACTGCAAATAACTCTGCACAAAAGCCTAAGTGCTATGTTACACAGTGTTTGTCACTGTTTAAGATACTTAACTGCTCATTTATAATCCACTCTGCTTTACTGATGGGGATCACCCAAACAATCCCATTGAACAGAACATTTATCACAAATCCATGTGATTATTCTCACATTATCCATCCATCAAGTGGATAACATAAATGAGTAACTGTTCTAAGATAGTATCTGTTATATTTACAAACATATGCCTATATACTATAATTTCTTATCAATGTTCTGGCATGCATTCAATAACATCCAGCTTACTATACTGTGACTGTTCACCTGGCAAGTAATTTTCTAGTACTTGTACTAAGCCCAGCTATTCAGCAGTCTTTACCATGAAGCAGAAAAACAAGTCTCAAAAAATTCTACAACTCCATTGTCTTCCTTACCTACTGTTCTCAACTTTTAATGAAGAAGTAATTTCCTATAACTTGCAGCCTTTTACATTTTATGATTGCACTTGCTTATATTGTTCCTTATTTTATTTATCTTACCGTATCTACTACTAAAATTACAATAATTATCTCTTGTTATTAATCGTTTCCTGATGCTGCTTAACGCCTAACACTTCCAGTGGCACAGTCATTTTCTAAGCACACTATTTTTTATCTCTGCTAAAATAGCGCTGTGTTGTAGACTTCTCCCACATAATCGATTTTTTTTCCATTCTCCTTAGTAATCCTCATTTGTGGATCTCTTCTATCTGGAGAAACATTTCATGTAAGAAACAAACATCCTGTCCCCTGTATCATCAGCATCACATTTCATTAGCTTACATGAAGAAAGAGAAATGCAAAGCACTGAAAGGATAAGAAATCTTGCAGAAAAAAATCAGAAATTAAATGAGAGCAACATGCTGGAAAACTTCTGGATATGAAGTTGAGCATTTGGGTCATCGATAAGAATGCCCGAGGGAGGCAGAAAGTTAGAGGAGAAAAATGTTTTTCTTTCATACATCTGGCTTCTGACACCGATTTCCATGTGTACACAGCATGATTAAGGGGCATTCTTGCTCAGATCTTGAAATTAGCTTTATCTTATGTTCACAAATGATGTGGAATGCTACAAGTCTGGTCTGGTGCCCACTGCTAAATTTTCCAAGAGGCCTAGTGAGCTCAGGTTTTATGTAAGCCTAATACGTTCACATGTGGACGCAAAGCAAGAGAACATAAGTTTTTGTAAACACAGCCACTGTGGTTTGACAAGTTAATAAGAACCACGTTAAACCTTTACTCATTTAACTAGATGATATGAATCTGCTTAGATGGTTTTTACAGCCCCTTTCAGAATCCACTACAGGCATTTGGGTAAGTGTGTCTTGATCCTATGAACGTAAAGAATTCAACATTCATGCTAATGCATTCTCTTCAGACCAGAGGGAAGCGGGGCTGTGAATCACATCACACAAAAGCAGCCCTTGGCAGGTGGGAAGACTAGAAATAATTCTCAAAAGGAAACACTGGTGCTTTGAAACCCTGGTTTACAACAGAGGTAGTAAAGGCTCCTTCTCTAACAGGATAGACACAGGTCTGCTCTTAAAACAAAAAGGGAAAGGCAGAAAATAAACTCACAGGTCTCCATTGTGTTAAGGTCAAAGTGGGGATGCCACGTGCACAAGAAACCGGAAATTTCGTACTTTGCAACTTAGAGCAGCGCTCAGTTTGTCAAAAGGTGAATACAGGCATTCCCAGGATTTAGTTTTTATTGATGCCTGGATTTTGTTCATGGAGCAGTTTCATTATGGCACATGCTGCAAGACAAAGATTAGAGCAAAAATATTTTCCACAAAGACTCCCCTTTTCCTAGAAGAGGTGATGAATGCAGATAAGTGCACATGCAGACATCAGTCAGGCCTCAGTCAAATGCAGAATACCGTAAACTTCCTTTAATACAAGCCCCCTTTCCCTTAGAAACTGCAAATACTTCCATGGTCACTAAAAGACCGAAATTCCAATTTTCCTTTAATATACTTTATCATCTTTTAAGGAGTTGATTAATATTACTTAATGTTTAAGGGCTTGAGTGCATTTTCAAGTTGAGTGCTTACATAATGGAGCAGCCTAAATGGTATCTGCAAGTAGATGTACTTATAAATAAATATTGTATGCTTTGATAAACTAGCCTTTTTTAGTTAAAGAGTGACATTTTCAGAAAGCTTGTCAGCTTTTAAATCATTTACATTCTGTCTTTTAAAAAGACTGGAGACATTAGGATTCTACATCTAGAATAGCTTTAAGTCTTTACTTTTTGGAAATTATATTAAGGCTCTTGAGTCCTATATGTAAAAGAAACAAAACCAAAATCCACCAACCAAAATGTGACAGAGAAGTTTTCAGTAAGAACAACAAAGGAATGGATTCAAAAACAAAATAGCAAGAACCTTGATTTCCTGCTCTCCCACTTTCAAAATATTAGAAAGCAATTTCCCACATTGTTTTCTTTCCCAACTAGTTATTCCTTCGATTCCTTCAAAAATCAAAAGCACCAACTAGTTTTTGTATCTGATACTAAATGCATCAGTTATGCCAGTGTAAACTCAATACTGCTATGAATACACTCTAAAAGGATAAGCGAAAATGGTAAAATAAGTAATTGAATGACGTCCATTCTATAAAGTAAAATTAAAACTTACAAGAGATGAGAATTGTTTCAAAGAAACCTTTCTGTCAATAGTGGCATATTTTCAAGTCAAAGATCTACCACTGGTCAATAAAGACTTATTTACCAGGATTAATTATGTAAAAAATCCCGCTATATTCACGCTTTATTTGTACCAACTTTCTGACACCTAACTGTTAATATTATTATTAATTACACTGAATCTTCTAGGTTGTAGGCTGGTAATCACTCAATCTGATGAAGACTATGAATGAAAACTATGATGTCTTGCCAGTATCTGTATGTGTTATTTTATAAAGTTCTTCCATAAAGGAATATGGTTTTCTCTTTTTTTTTTTAAGAAAAACTCACCACTTCCATATTGTACGCAATGATCTACTAAAAATATTAGGTTTTAATTGACTTGACATTTAAATAAACTCTAACAGAACTCTTCCTTCATTCAAATAACTTCAAAGATTTAGTAATTTTTCACCCATTATACAATCTATGGAACAATTTTTTTATTTATTAAATCATAGGTGGAGTGGTTGCTAACACTGTCCTATATGTGCCCATAATTAGGAAGCTGTTATTATTATCTTGTATGCCTAAATAACAGAAGGTGGTTTTAACACTTCATTTAACTTAACCCATCAATGTCTTGCAGAAAAAGAATTTATGCCCAAACTGAAAATATTCTAATTTTTGGAAGGTAATGTTTGTATTGCACTTGGCTGTTTCTACCAGCAATAAATATTAGCACAGTGTTGGAATCTTCTGTTATCCATGCAAATGTTTGAATATCCTGTACTTTTTTAAGTTCTTTAAACTTTGATTTCTTTAAAGTCTTTAAGAAATAGGCTCTGCTAACAAACAGTTCGATTTTCCTCACCACCTCCATCTCTGCCACTGAATAACACAACTGGCAACCTCCAGCTTGCATAATGAACTTTTTTGAAGTTGTGTTAATGCCATTTGATAAATGACCACAACTACAAAACGAGCCACAGCAATGTATTTAAAATTGTACCAACTAAAACTGATTCTTTCCTGTTCTAGATCTCTTCTTCATGTGTGTATGGCTAAATTTCACGATCTTCCACTTTAATGTCAAGCCACTACCACTGCACTGGGAGCCACAAATTCTGTGTTTTAACTCAATTCTGTCAATAGCTTCTGGGGTAAATTAAGAGGAAACAGCCACGGCCCATTTTTTCCCAGACTTTGCAGACTAGAGAAATACATAGAGAACTTACACATACAGAGGTCACACCAGGGAAAAAAAACCATACACCACCTGACCTCTGCAAAGCACTGGCAAAACAAAAAACGCCTTAAAAATGCCGGCACTCCATACTTTCAGTTTAACTCAGACAGCTACACCTCTTCATGATGTAACTCATGTTTGCTATTTCCTTGGGATAATCCAGTGTAAATCTGATATTCTTCTTTAAAGCAGAAAAGAGACAAGGCTAAGAGCGACAGAAAACAAGGAGTATCAGAAGATTATTTTAAATAAAAGCAGTGAAGTATTATTACATGTCTTGTTAAAATACCTTTCAGTGTAAGGATGTAAAGTGTTTTAATAACACATAATAAAATTTGTGTTTAGTGCAGAGACTGTTTCAAATCTATTCACATACAATCTGTGATACAATTTATGCCAGGGAATGAATACTATTATATGTTAATAAAAGTTAAGTAGAACTCACAACTACTTCAGAAGTTGAGTAGGACCAGAATTTCTCAAGGAGGTCCTCAACATCATTCAAGGTGAAGTTTACAAGTGAGTTATTTCAGTTTATCCAAATTTCTTCCTTCCATCAGTTAATATTGTCACAGTATCAACGAAATCCCTTGGATACTAGCTGCTAATGCAGGTTACCTATTTCCTCACTTTAAAAAATTTAAAGAAGACATTGAACACTGTCTAGGCTCTCTATCTATAATTGCAGAAGCATGTGATTTCAGACCAAGACAACTTTGCAAGTTTTTTTTTTGTTTCATTGTGAAGATTCATCACTCACAGAAGTTATTTTTGAATTGACTGAAGAATGTTAAAAATGAAACCTTCAGTGTTATTTAAATCTCTAAAGAGTATTTTAGAATTCTAGTTTACTTGCTACCCCCAGGCACGAATAGCTGATTTGGAGCTTCTACATGCTTAGGTTATTTTTTTGTTGTGAAGACAGAAGTGCTCAGAAATTAAAGGCTCTTTAATTTTTCTTTTATTTCCTGTCTTCAACATACAGGCCATCATTGGATGTTTTTAAATGAATTATAATGAATGTGTTAGCTTATAAAGATTTTAGGTCTGCTGCAAACCTGAAGTAAAAAGGAAAATAACAAACTGACCCTACATTAACAAAACCATCCTGATCTGAATTTCAATCTAAACTTTCCTTTAAATACCCTATGTTCATTTGGCTTCCTTCTTGCAAATGCCTGTAGACCTTGCCTTTAATAAATACTACTACAGTCAGTGTTTCTTTGGCTACTGGTTAATCTTAATTTTCCTTATAAATGGCAGATATTATACCGACACCAGAGAAATCTTATTTGTCTCCTTCTTCTATATTTTCCATCCTTCACTAAGAGCACAGGGTGACGATGCCCTGTCACATATGTACCCAATTTAACTTCAGATTAAGAATCAGTCACAGGATTTAAAAAAAGCAGTTGTTTTGTAATGAAAATGAGGAAATTATATATTTGATCTTCTTTAACTTAAGTAAATTCTTATCCATCTTGGTTTAAAAAAAAAAAAAAGGACTTAGAACCTTAGGATTTGGATCTGTTGTACCTAGTATATTGTTTTCATGCTGAAAAAGAAAACTATAGCAAGATGGTGTCCTTTAAAAAGATCATCTAATTCCGACTTCAGGAAAAACAGCAAATCCAAGAATTGCTCTTATTTTGCCCTTTTCCTTTAAATACATTGGTTCAAACCTTGCATTCATATACACTGGATACAATGCACTACATACAGATTTCAGTTATTATAACCTTGAACACGTAAATCCTTATCTGAATGTCTATTTGAATTTCATGATAAAATATTTCCTTTGCCCATATAACTCCCTGCATCTGTATGAACCTTATACACGTTTGTCTACAAAATGTGTAAGTCAAATAACACTTTTTTTTTTTTCTCTTTTTTCCAAAACCCTCAAAACAATCATGATTTCAAAGTTTTAGTTTTCACATCAACAAATCTGGTCCTCTTCTGCATGTGCTATAACAACTCAACATTAACAATGTTCATGCCTGTCCTGGTTTGAGATAAAACGAACCAATGCCATGCCAGTATATGGACACAATGTACTAGAGGCTGATGAATTACATCTTTGTGTTGCAGGCGTTTTATGTGTGTAAGCATCAGGTATAATACTCCAAGGATGCAATATCTGTATTTCATTTATTCCTGAATACCCGCCAGTCAGTGTTTACCTATCTGTATTTGCTTATATTGGGACGGGACTATTCACAGCATAAATAACAAGGAAGTTCATGGGCAGTACAGTTTGGTTTCCAATGGATTGCTATACTGCATTGGATTGACTTTTTAACTGAGCTGCGTTAAAACCACAGCACAGCACGAGTTCACTCCTTATTAAACATCAGAGAAACCACACAGGAAAGATGTCCTAAATGACTTTACCAAAGGAACAGCTTCAAATGGTGTTCATGCCTTGCAAGACATCAGAGAATACATTCAGGATACAAATCTTGACTGAAGAGAGGTGGTTTTTTTTTTTTCCTGATGCTTAATAAGGCATGAATTCTGACTGAGGCACTTCCTAGGATTAGAGTATTCACAATTTATTTCTCCCATATTGACTCTGCTCACAGAACACAGTTACGCGGGGGTTTCAGCCTTTCCTTCAGGTGACAGTAAGAGAAGTGCCTCTTTAAAGTGGTTACATTCACCAAACGATACAAACTGTATATTTGCAAGACCCCTACCCTCCTTCCAAGTTTCTTTGAAATTGGCCAGCAGGCATGAAAAAAGTTTGTAGAGCAGAAGTGTATAAACAGACAACACAAACACGCTCATTTTATAGGAAAGAAAATTAGTTTTCTTAGGAAGCCAGATTAAAAAATAAGCACAGTTTCTCAACACACAAATTACCTAAGGAGGAATTAATGATTCCAGTGAAATCCTTGGCGCATAGCCTACCAATGGGAACAGAGCCAAGACCTCACCCCCAAAGAGTGCCAAAAGGCACCCCCCCCCCCACCAGTGCCATTGATCAACCTGAAAGCTTAAATAAAAAGGTGAAAAACAACTGATTAAATTCACATTGCAAATGCAATTCAGAGAGACAAACAGTTTTTCTTCAGACGCTTTCTGAGTAAGACAAAGCACAAGAAACTTCATCCCATTAGGTAAATAATTTGTCAAAACCACTGTTGCGAGTGCTTCTTAATGGCAACCCCAAGACTGCTAATATATTACTAGTAATCTACTTTCTTTACTGTTTGAGTAGGCACAGGGGTGCACACTCAAAATAATAAGTTCACATAAAGTTCTGCAAACCTGAAGTGTCAAGGAGGGTATAACTTGACACTGTCACAGAATAAAATACTGATGCCTCTGAGGGAGGTATATCTGAATGGGTAACAGAAATATGCTTGTCCTAAGGAAACTTCAAAACAGTACTCATTTGAAGCAGTTATCTCATATGGAAAACCTCAGTCGAGAACTGAAAAATTTCTAAATAAAAGAAACAAGAGAAAAATATTTATAATGGAAAACATGAGCCAATTTCCAATTGCAGCAGATTTCAAAAGTTCTTAGCTCTCCCAGCTTCCAGCTTTACTGGAAAGCAGGAGTTGCTTAATACCACTCAAAATATCTGACAAAATCCTTTTAGTCTGAGTTTAGAGATATGACCTTTTTTTTCCCCAAAAAGCTCCAGAGCAGGAATCTACTAGTCTTTACAGTTCAGTTTTGGACATGTTACGTATTTATGAATCTCTTCTTGGGCAGTACCCACACTGTAAAATTTTAAAAATGCCCTTCAGCCAGATTTGCCGCCTTTTTTTGTTGCTTTGTTGTTTTGAGATGGAAGCTTATATTAGAGAAAAAGCTCTGGGGATTTATGGTAGTTTCACAGTAAGTTTACTAATCTTGCTTGGTGGGTGGGAAAAGAAGGTGAATGAGTCAACACAGGGAAAAGAATGGCCATAAGATTAGATGGTGATGTAAACTTGCCTACGTTCACTAGGTATAGCAAAAAATATGGATGTTTTACCACTGCTTCATAAATTGGAAAAGGTTCTTGTACTCTGCTCATCTCTAGTTTAACTTGCCAAAAGGCAAACAAACAAACAAAACAAACAAACAAAAACAAACAAACAAAAAACACAAACAAAAAAAAACAAACAAAAAAACCCCAAAAGAACCTACACGCATTGGGAAGGTCCCATTTTCCTAGAAACCAGTTTTCCACATGTATTATCCAGCCCCAGTGCTATCTAAAAAATATTGTACAAAGAGCTACTGGTTTTGTTTCTTGTTTCTTCTATCACTTGACTTTTCTAAAAACTCTGAGCAGATTTTTCTGTTCTTATATACTAAAAAGGGAAAAAAAGACTAGACAGGAACCTGCTCTCATAGAGTTCTGTCTAGCACTATTTTCTAGTAAAAGTTACTCACTGTTTTATTTGCTACTGATTTACAGTAAAACAACCGCCTGTTACGCAAGGACAGTCAGCTCTTGCAGGACAAAACCCCTCCAGCATAAAGAAGAAATGCTGCTGTTCACATGTATTACAATAACTCTTTGGACTTTAAACTGTTTTCGTTTTGGTGACTGCCTGGATACTCCTGAATGTAGTTCTATTTTGTACTTTTTTAAAAAAAAAACAATAACCCACCACAAACTTTACTTTAGTTTCTCATAAGGATGCTTAAAGACTGGTCATCCCTTGTTGGAATTTTTGCAGATCATCTCGAGCACTGTGCTTTCTGTTGCACTGATGACAGGCACCATGAAGGAAAACTCACTAGAATTTTAACAATAACAAACAGTATCCTAAAAGCCACCTGCATCTGGAGAATTGACACCAACACTAGTGTTTTTAAGCCCAGCACAGATAAGGCTTTCCACCCAGTGAACATCGTTTTAAAGGAGGTCACCCTGGAAATGACAAACAGACAAGGAAATCTGGGGTTTGTTCCAGTGAAGGCTTCCCTAAGTTTTAGGCAAATGGGTAATATCCTCATTTCAGTACATCCCTCCCAGCACAAATGTGTGTCATAAATGGGCTTCGAAACAGAAGTGCTAGATGATAACAGGAAAAAGGAGATTTAACACAGAGAAATATTAAGTGATGCATGTGGAAAAAACAATCCTAATCGAAAATATAAAATGATGGACACCAAGCTGAACACTCAGATGATCTCTGGGTTATGATATGAGGTTCAGTTAAAACATCATCTCAGCACCAAATAAAAAGCCAAAACAAAAAGAAGTATGGGTTTATGAATAAAGAAGTAGGAAGTCATCTGTAGGACAACTCAGTCTGGAAAACAGAAAATGAAGGCAGGAGTACAACCAAGAACCATAACATGACAAGTGATGTGGAAAATGTGAATAAGCATTGACTACTTGCTGTCTCTTCCAATACAAGTGCAGTGGTCAGCATTATACCAAGCTAACAGGTTCAAAACCAAAGGGAGGTAGATCTTCATGCAAGATGCACTGGAGCTGTGAAATTCCTTGTTGAAATATGTTCAAAGGGTAGGTCAGACAAGTGTATGGAAGGGAAATTCATTTGGGATTACTGAATACATGTGAATCAAAGTCCCTGAGCCACCAATGGCTTAGAGCTGGAGAACTATTGGGACAATATATCACATGTGCTGCCCCTGTTTCTATAAACTTTACTATCATTTTGCACATGCATGGGATTTTCTAGTTGGGAAATATATTTAGATGTTACTGCAAGATAGTTCACAGTGATAATTTTAATTGCAAACACATTTCTTTCTATTAATATAAAAAAATTAAAGGGCTGTCACAGTGTTATATCATTAAAATAGATATTAATCATTTAAACAATGGGTTTTGCTTAAAAATGCAACAAAAGTTGTAAGTGTAACCTGAACTAATGGAAGGAAAAAAGGTTGAACTTTAGAATAGTTATATTTTCTTTTTCCCCAGAGGAGGTTTTAAAATAACTAATTTTGTGATCAGCAAAGTGAAAAGTGGTATACTTTCAAGAGGTTTAGATTTGACAAAAAGAATAAATAAAGAAAGATCCTCCTCTGAGTACCTCAATAGCTCTGCAACAACAACCTGACTTGTCTGACGTGAACTCAGCCTGGGTGGAACATCTGGAAAAGCACCCTATCTGAAGGTGTAGGACCCTGCCCTCTTCTACAAGTACAAATGATATGCCAGGGATCATGATGATGTTCTTAAAAATGCACAGATCTGCAAAATGTACTGTGCTAGCTTCCCCACCCCAGCTTAAGATACAATCCCTCTGACAATATCAACAGTTGTTTAACATTACATTTCACATACCACCATGATTTGGATGGCATGTGCTTCTTTGAAAGAGAATGTGAAACACTAGCAGTTACTGCAATGAGGTTTAAGAGGAGAGTGAAGGAAGTACACTGAGAATCACAGTTACAAAATGGCTCTATTCCTTCCTCTGTGGGGACAAAACAGTGGGGACAAAACAGTAGGAACAAAACGACCAAACTCCAGACACTATTTACTTTGGGAAACAGAGTATGTTAAACCTCTCAGAGCAGGTACAGTCCAATGTGGACACAATTGGCTTAAAGACTCCACCAGCAAATTCCTGAGCACAGTGACATCACTGTGTACTGGTACAGCTGGCTGCAGAGGAGGAAGGCAAGAAAATCACATCCCTCAAACATGGCAGTGATTTAGGGATGCACTTACGCACTAGTGAAGATCCACTTCAATCCTGGAGTTGTGATTAAAGGCTGAAGTCTCTCACATGAACAAATTTTGTAACTAGTCAATGCTGCTGCCTGATTCTATTTGAGTACTGTTTGTTTTCAAGCCACTGCAGTACAGAGTAGAGATGCATGTGATGAGAGATACAGCTACCTCTGTTTAACCTTTTTTGGGAGGAGGAGGGAGAAGGAGAAAAGATTTGTCAGAATTACTGCATGGAAGAGACTATCAGACTCAAGATATGTCTATAAAAGACAACCAACTTGCTTCCCAGTTGCCATTCAGTTTCTTTGCTAAGCTAAAATCAGATTAATCATTAATAGATTTCCCAGCCTTCCTTTCTTACTAACTTGCTGGCACTCCTGGACACCGTAAAAAGTTGGGGAACTGATGTTGTCTTCTAAGAAACAGCAAAAGCCTTAGCACTAAGTTATAAAATATTTCTTACAGTGGAAGAATATAGGTAGTATATTTAAGCACAAACAACCTCAGAAAAAGAGAATACCAAAGGAAAAAAAATAGTACTACAAGTTTACAATAAAGAAAACATCTGAAGGTTGATATTATTCTAAAAGCATGTAGGTCAGAGGCAAGGGGGTTCACCATCCGAGACACTTCAGATTTGCACTTACCATGAAATCCCGTGCTGAAAGGTTCAAGGAACAAGAGCAGCAGCAGTCGAGAAGAATCGAACTCTCTCATTCTTTTATGAGAAGCAAGTTTCCTAAAAAATTGTGTTGCCTGTTTGTAGCACCTGAGCTACACAACCAGATACACTTCTCAAACATAAAGGAAATATACATGATTTGAATCTCTGTTCTAACTGACCTGACAGAATAGCTTTTTGTAAGAAATTAGTGAATGCAGCAGTATTACTGAAGAGACTGAGGGTCATGGTTACATACACCACAAACTTTTTAAGTATTGCACACAAATATCTAGATTATTCCTTGTAACTAACTCATTGCTTCCTATTCTCCAAGTTTGCCAAACCAGCGACATGCAACTGTTACCAACTGATTTAGCACACCCATAAGTTTCTAATGACTGGTATCTCAGATATTTTCAGAGCATGAAAGGAAATTGGTTGGGGAAATGTCTAATTTTCATCTTTCAACTTGACAATACATGAACAGTATATGTGAAATGCACAGATTTATTGCACAGTTAGTGACTTCAAATTCCACGCATTAGTTGTGGGGAAAAAAAAATAAATATCCCCAAAGTGTCTTTACATGTCAAACTTATACTTGTATGGTTTGTGTAACACCCCCTCCAAATTCCTTTCTCTTTGGAGACCTACTTTTGAAAATTACCTATCTAAAGCCATGGTCAGTACTTGGAAAAGCTATCTGTCCTTCAAGGAACCATGCATTTATTCAGTGTCTCATTAGTGTCAACCTGAAGAACATTTAAGCAAACTTGGTTAAGACTAAAAATAACTAATTGTAGCTCAACTAGCCAAATGCTGGGAAAGGTTGGAATTTATGTCCAATACATGGTTTGATTTTTCTAACTTTGCAAGACGAAATAAAAATGCAGTACATGTAAAAGTAAGGGAAGTCTGGAGAATGGCTAACTACAGACTGTTATTTACCAAGTTGAAAATTCAGGGTAGACATTTCAAGATCCCCAAGATACAAAAATTCTTTTAATTTGAAATTTCACACTTTGCCTTGAAAATCCAGCATCTGTTTACCATAGAAACTGCAGAATTGCTCAAATCTATTGAACGATCTTCAGGACCAGGCATTTTCAACTTTAATTCAATGTAATTCTACACTAAAGGGGAGATGAAACACAGACAACTCAAAAGGACGGAGGAGAAGGAGAATAAAAGAGCAAAGCTCCTAGTTGGGAAAAAAAGATCTGTATTTTAAAATCGTACTTCTATTAGTTAAAAGAACAAGGAGGAGACTTCTGGTCAAGGCCTGACAAGACAAGAGGAGTGTGCTACTTGAACAAACTGGCAGAGAAGACAGATTCAGGAATGTCTCCAGAGAAGCAGCTTTAAGAATCTGGAGTGTGAGAGGGAGGAAAAGGAAGGAGTGAAAGGACAGACGGGAAATGTTGCTAGAGACACTGGAAGACTAGTGCTAGAGCACTGGAACATTAAAAATATACTCTTAAGATAGTTTATGGTTTGTTTTTCTTAATTTGTAGCTTATGGTTTAAAAAAAAAAAAAAAAA